>QAXI01000410.1:40684-142732 GCA_004335615.1 Chloroidium sp. JM
GGGGGGGGGGGGGGGGGGGCGCTGGGAAGGCGAAGAAGGGAGGAGAAGGGAAGCAGGAGAGGACCTGTGACCCAGAGGAAGATGACGCCGTCGTCTTGTAGAACCCCGATGTTCATTTTCCGCATCTCATTGTCAGCCATGGTGCCGTATGGCAGGTCCTGGTGGATCTCCCACTGCAAGTTCCAAGGATACTCTATCAGCAGCCCAAACCTGTGATAGCATGTATCTCCATTTCTATAGAAAACGTGAGTGGGGTATTTAGGCGAGATCTGGAACTCGCTGCACCCCACGTGAGTGGGGTGCAGCTGGTTCGAGAGCGAGCAAGATGTGAAGGAAGGCAGGTACCCACTGCATTGGCCAGGAAAGTACTGATCACTGCTGCAAGGATGATCTTTTGAGGAAATTAGATTGCAGAGGAATTGCTGTGCTACCTGTCAGACACACGGAACATGCAGGATTGTGACCAGCAAGTGCGGGCATTGCTTGCTCGTGCGTGCTCGCATTGTAAATCATGGTATGCCAAGATAAGAGCGAAAGTACTGGAATGACCACCATCATGCAGACTTTGAAAAAAAGGAGGGCATGCAGGGTCTCACCGGTGGGTCGGCCATGATGACTCCAAACTTGCCCAGAACCGTCATGTCGAAGCTCCTCACGTCAATCTTCAGCCACTGTGGCTCAGGTAGAGCCTGTATGCATGCTTCCTTTCAGCTTCTTCATGATTGCAAGGGCAGGTCGCAAAAACAGATCCATTGCTACCACCCAAGCAATACGGTATTTTGTGAATGGCTATCTCTGCGCTACTTTGCCTTGATTGCAAGCGTGAAGACTCTGTTCTAAAAGGGAACAGCATACAGCAATTCATCAAAAAGAAGAAGAGAACAATGCAGCAAGCGGGTTCAAGGCCTCAGATTCTCATGCAGTAATTGTCACAGAAGTGGTTTTCCTTTCCAAACTGCCCACCAGCAGCTCAGAACTGCACTTCCGAATAAGGGCCACCACGACAGCAAAACCAAAAGGGAAACAGAGGTAGAAGGAGAAGTGGAGGGGCAGCCCTGGATGGCCGAGTTTTTTGAGCCCTGACCTGTGAAAATTGCTGAGCAGGGGAATCAGAAGGGTGGATGTGGAGGAGAGGGGGGGGAATAGATGGAGGGGGTTTCACCTGCAGGTAGCTGGGCACAGCCTGTTTGGTGGGCCTGGCCGGTACCAGCTCCCCCATACCCATGGCCATGCCATCTGGGGCCTCCTGGTCATCCAACTGATAGTGGACAAACCGGCAGGTCTTCCTGCAAAACCAGCAGCTCTCCAGAGAGCTATGCATCGACTCTCCACATATAAGAGGATCTTATGTCGTGAGAGGAGATTGCCTATTCTGTTATGGACAATTCACACCAGGGTAGCAAACGCCGCAGGAGATAACCCTACCTGTGGAGCATTAAGCCTTGACATTTGTCAAGGCTTCAGAATGTTTTTGAGATTACCCTTCTTTCTGCACCCTTGGTCTCCCCTCCCCCTTTCCCCACAACCCTGCTCTCCAATCCCCCTTCGTGACAGACATATCTCATGTTTGCAGTCGAAGCCTCTGCTTCTTCTTTGAAACAGGGGTGCCGCCCACTTTGCCACTCCTGTCGTTCAAAACTGTCCATAGCAGAAAGCAAAATAAATCCAACCCAGAAGTCAGAGGCCCCACATGTGGCGGCAGGTGTCCAGGTAGCTGCAGTTGCCCAGAGACAGGTCAGTCCAGGGAAAGACCAGCCGCTGGAAGTGCAGGCGATTGCATGCGAATGGCAATCCATGTGCCCTGCGCCACACATTGGGGTGAGGAAGCGAATTTCAAGATTGTGCAAGCAAGCTTCAGTCAGGGGTGCTTGGGCTACTCCTTAAAGGCATCTGCATTGGCAAACAAGATGAGCAGAATGGATTACACATTTGGGCGCTGGTGTTGCAAGCCAACAAAGTTTGGACAGCAGCCATGTGCCCTTCACCATATAAAGGAGGAAGAAATTGAGCAAACATGATGGCTCAAATTGGAGATCAGGCAATTCAAAGTTGTGTTAAGTGGTCAATGGGTATGTCTGAAAATTGGTTTTCAGACAAACCAATTTGCATTCAGCTGTATAGAGAGGTGAAGGGGGGGGGGGCAATGCACCTGCTGCAGTCATCCTTTGTGAGGTGGGGGCAATACTCTCGCACCGCAGGACCACCTTCCGACTTGAATCGCTTCACGGTGGCTGTCTCTTTGGCTGTCGGCTTCTGAATCAGATCCAGCAACTCCTCACCCCTGCACCGGTCTTGAATGGTCAAATACGCCGCTTCAGGGAATATGGAGTATAATGGCGCTTCAGGACTGCTATTACATTGGGGGAGAGATCTGAGATCAGGTCCAGATGCTGCTGTTCCCTGACTCCCAGATCAGGAAAGACCTCCAAACGTCTCCCCCCCACCTTCATCCCCCACCTGAGGGTGTCAAAGGGGTCTTCCATTCAGGCATAGATCTGGCAAATACATTGCACAGCAATCCCAGGCTTACGACACTGACAGCAGACACCATCCAAAGCCCTCCGATGATTCGCACATGATCATGAGCCAATGCAGCACTCATGAGAGGGAAATCTGCCTCACTTGACTGCTACACCAACCCCGTGCAAGAGCCCAAGGACATGCGCTATGAGGAAAATGAAACATCCCAGTTGCCCTGATTCCTAGATTGAAATAGCGGAGCGGATGGTGTGATGTGCTGATTACAGGCTGTGCAAATACGGGCAAGGGCATTGTGCTGCCTCACTTTTCGGTTTTGAGCCTGTCCCGCGCGGAGCGATGCTTCAAAAGGGAGTCCAGGTCCGCCCCCCCACCGTTGCTGGGGGGAGGAGGTCCCCCGACGCCTGGCCCCCCGCCTATCATTCCCAGCGGTGGCCCCCCAGGCGGCGGCCCCATACCCCGGGGCAAACCCCCCGGCGGCCCACCCATCATTCCATTCATCCCTGGCTGTGGCATCCCTGGCATGCCTGCATAATCCAGAAAGTTTTTGCTCCTCTGGTCACTTCCTATTTTGCTCCATTGCCGAGGTCATGTGAGTACAATGAGATGCCCACAAATGGGAGGGATGAGATCATTGACCCAAATTTACCAGGATATCATTTCCAAAATTTCGATGTAAGATTCACATTGTGGGCTGCATAATGCCCTCCTGGCGCCCCTTTTCAGGCATCAGCACTCCTGCACCTTCTGACTTGCCGTGCTTGATATGTCGTGCATGTGCAAAACCTTCCCAGATTTCACCAATCCACCTACGACTGCCATGCCCTCAAAAGCTTTGTAAAGTGGCCACAAGAGTGTGACACCTGGGCCGAAATTCGGCGGCATCCCGCCCATCATCATGGGCGGTGGTCCAAACATCCCCATTCCCGGCCCAGGGGGTCCGCTGCCAGGTCCCGGGGGTCTCTGTGGGTTGGAGGAGGGGCTGGGACCCGGAGGGGGTCCCCGCTCGTCCCTGGGACCCGGCGGACCCCTGGGACCCGCAACCCCTGGCGGGAGACCCCCCCGGTCTGGAGGGCCCGGCATGACCGGCTGATCCAATCCCGCTATGCTGCACGAATTGCATGCGTTTCAGACTCCCAGTCTTGATGCGCTGCCTGCTGAAAGCAGAAGAGTAATGCTTCCTGTGAACACCAGAATTGCAGTTGAATCCCAGAGAATATTGAGGACAGTTTCTCTGCGTCCTCGGTTGTCCCTGGGCTCGCTACTACTCAATTCTTCGCTTTCTGTGTTCTCCATTGTGCTCTGGGTCTAGAATATGGGGGACACCAAGATCATTCACCAATCTCTTCATTTGAATCAGATTCACCAGAACATTCTAGGTTCTGTGGTCAGAGATGAATCCAACTCCTGACTTCAATTTTTGAACAGCTTATTCACGTCCAGTCAATTGCAAGTCATAATGAAGCCAAGAATATGCTCAGAGTCATGCACGCAAACCCCCCCGCCCTCCCCATCCCAGACTTCCCACTTCTCACCCCTCAGCATCAAGGACAAATGAAGAAGGCCAGCGAGGCAAAGCACCTGAGGAGTCGCTGTCTGTTTGCATCCAGGATCATCACCCTGGTCTTCCCCAGGGTCTTGAAATCCTCCACCTCCAACGCCGGTGCCGCTCCCCCGCCTAGCTCCCGTAGGATGGGGTCTATGGACGCCACATGTGCGCTGCGCAGGGCCTCCTCGTATTGCAAGGCATGCTGCTGCTGCGAGAGCTGCACCAACAAGCATTTTAGATTATCTGCAAAGAGGATGGGAGGAGGTGTCCTTCAATTGCTCCCATAATTCCTCACAGATCTATGCCGGCGGCTAATCGGACACTTGTGTCCCTATTTGTCTGTCTGACTTGGAATGTCGAGGAAGTATCGAAGGTGTCATACACATCTCCCCTCTTCAGTGGTTAATTTACACATCCAGACATCGACTTCCTGAAGCCGCAAGGGATGGTATGCAATCAATCTGTCCCAGTGATCGATGCTCTGAACATGATATTGTATTTGCAACCCCACCTTTTTGTGGAGGTTGTGGCTGTCGAGAGGTATGCTGGTTGCCGGATCCACGAGCACCCTGGCGATGAGTTTCTGCAGGGCCAGAGTGCTGGCTGCTTCCGCCTCGCGAGCTGTGTCCGCATCTGTGGCTGGGCCCTCATCTTTGCCCCCCTCAGCTGACTCCTTGTGTCCAAGATTCCTCCTGCAACGACGCTCCTGTAAATACTTCTCCTTTCGGAAGTCTTTGGAGCAGTACAGAGACTGAGAACCCTCAAAGGTGGGACAAAAGGATAAGGGGGGGATTGGCTCGTGGATTTGCGATTTGCAGTGTCAATGGCTGGCTACTGCAATCTTCACTTTACAAGGAAGTGCTTGCTGAAATGATGGTTGCTTCTGTTCTATGGGCAACCAGTTGCAGGCCTTCAATGAGAAGACACTTGATGACGGATGATATCTGTTCATTCATTGCAAGAAGGGAGCAAGAGAGACCTGATTGACCAGAAATGACAAGCCATGGTGGGTGGGGATCACTGCAATCCTAGCTAGTCTTTCGGACTATCCACTCGGAGTGTGACCGAACAGAGAGACAAGAAGCCCCAAATTGAGTAGTTGACTCTGTTCTACAATGGGTCTGGAGGTCACTTGTGCCTTCTCTAGCATGCAATTTTGCCCTCATTACGGAAGCTCACCGAGCATAGCTGTCTTTCAGTCGTTTGAGACGGTTGGTGATTGCGACCATCTCTTTGGCGTACGAGTCTTCCGCTGCTTGCATCATGACTGATCACCCTCGGTTTTGAGCCTCAGATCACATGTCGAGCTGAAAGGAAACTTCTAAGTGCGTCCATGCTGATAGCATGCCAACTCGAATCGTGCGTTCAGTTTTCTACAGCCCGTCCTTTTATAGCTACCGCTGATGTTTGAGCAGCGTATTTGACGGGTGTGATATTCACAAGCCCCAAGTTCCCCAAAGTCAAGTTCAAGGTTGAGAGTGCAACCTGGCAAGCTCAAGTAGCACCATAACCGACTCTCAATCGCCACAGAAAGCTCTTAAACACGAAGCATTGGCAATCAGGAACATGTTACTATCTGATTGAGCATCAGCGCTCAAGCACTCCGAGGTTGAAGCTTTTCCCATTCTATAGAGAGTCAAGTGGCAGCAAGCTTGCTGGTCTTGCCGGCTTCAAGCAGGCCGTGGCCATGTCCACGCCAGCTAGGAAGGTAAGATCGTCATTCATATAGACTCAACCTGAACCTTGGCATCAGACATCCCAGGAGGCCACCTGCCACAAGCGACAGCCAAGTCTCGAATGATGGTCCCCTGCGATATGAACACATTCTCATTACTAAGATGCCTCCTTAAGCTGTGATGGAATTCAGGAGCAAAGTCTTTCATACTGTTGGACTTTATAGCTTCAAGCCAGGCAAGGATCTCCTTCTTCAAGGATGGCTTACCCGCTATCTACATGTGCCTGATTGCAATGATTGCAGCGGCTCATGCGGGACTTCAAACGCCTGCAAAAGGACCCGCCCCAGGGAATAAATGGCTCCCCCAATCCAGACAACATCATGCACTGGAATGCAGTCATCTTTGGACCCGAGGACACTCCTTGGGACGGAGGTGAACACTGCTTCCATGATCTTTCCCACCTCAGGCAGTGGCAACGAAGTCGAGGAAATAATACAATTTCTTTGATACATCAGGTGGTGGGCAGGCCACTCACAACAGGACAGATTTGCTCGCCCTTACTTGAGCATCAGTAATGAAGACTTCAACAATCCATAAAATTGTGAGCCAGCTGCAGATCGAGACATTGAACGCAGCTAATGTTCAGATGGTTTTACACACTATCTGCATTTATTGCTGCGCTCAGGAACAAACACGACCAGGGCATTCTGGCCTAGACAGATGAGCGCTGTGCACGTTGCAGGCACCTTCAAACTGAAGATAGAATTCACGGAAGAGTACCCGAACAAGGCGCCCGTCGTCAAGTTCAAGTCCACGGTGTTCCACCCCAACAGTACGTTCCCTGATTGCTTTCTCAACCAGAAATTGTGTACAATAGATGCAATAATCCTGCTGTCTCGAGCCAGCAAGATTTGGCATGCGAGGCTGTATAGCCAAAAGGGAAGATATGTCCCAAAATATGTCCTCAAGCCTGAGCCATACAATCCACGCATCAAACGTTCAGAACAATGGTTGCTCTTGACTGCCCTAATATTGCCGGGAGTTATAGGGCAGTGCTCCATTGTCCAGACTTCTGCCAACAGTCGTGCTCTGCGTTTCAGCTTGGAATGTCCATTTTTCATAGGCTTGGTAGGCACAATCGTGTGAGGATGTCGCTCAGCGAAACATGTCCCCATGAGGTTTTGGGCATAGTACATCTCCAGCATACTAACCTTACAGTGGGGTGTCAAGGCTGAGTCGTAGGCTCTGTTACAGTCTACGCGGACGGAGCTATATGCTTGGACATCCTGCAAAATCAATGGAGCCCTATCTACGATGTTGCAGCAATTCTCACCTCCATCCAGGTGATTCATCAATGGAGACTATGCACAAGCCTTTATTTGATGGGTTGCTTTTATCATCATTTGTGGGCACCTCACTGCCCTCTTCCTTGACATGATACTGCAAGCATGTCATTTTTGGTCCATTTAGGCGGCAAGCTTCAGATGCTAGAGCATTCTTCCCAATGTCCAAGCTTCCCAAAGTCCAATGTCCAAGGCCTTTTTTGAAGATATTAATGTGTTGGCTTGTGAGGCAGATGTAGGTGAGACAGACTGCAATCAATCGATTGAACGTGGTTCAATGAATTCATGTGATGCAGTCGCTGCTGTCTGACCCTAACCCCAACTCACCTGCAAACGCGGAGGCTGCCAGATTGTATGGAGAAGACAGGTGATGAATTTCAGCCTTGCCAGTCAACGTGCTGAAATCCACCCTAATAGGTTTTGAATGTTGATTGACATGTAGAAGTAGAATGTTTGTGACTCATGGACGGCTGTACTGAAGTGACTGTTCTTGTGAAAGGATGCCAGCCTAGCATTGCTAGGAGGAGGGAGAGGGCTCTATTGCCTCGAGGTCTTGCTGAATTAAAGGGACTTGAACACTTCTCATTGCGAGCTGCTGTGTTAAAGCGGTTTTCAATTCACTTTCGAGAGGCTTCCAAGCCTTCCATTGTCAGAAGACATCGTGAAAGGACAATTGACCTTTTTTGCAGGCGGGAGTACAATAGGAGGGTGAAGGAGGTGGTAGAGAACAGTTGGAAGGACGACTCGACGGAATGAATTCCTCAAAGGGCGGCCAGGTAATCATAATCCTGCTTTGACAACGCAATTTACCTCATTTGTTTTCTAAGACTGCGCTCACGCCTATAGGCCACAAGATAGCATTGGTGGAGGCAATCTGGGGAGAGGAATAGTCCTCGGGGACAGAACTTCATTGCTTGCTTCTGACATATAGCAGCATGCAGCGGACTTGCCTCTCAAAAAGTCACGGCAACTCAGCTCTCATTGAGCAAACAAAAAGCCCTCACTGCAATATTTGCAATACGTGAGAGCCTCAAACAAATCTGGGCTGAAGAGCCCCAGGAGAAAGAGCACTCCAGCTGAACAAGCATTTCTTTGCAAGGCCAGCGTCAATTTGCCTTGAAGGGAGCACTTCTGCCTTCCAGCTGGCCAAAATTCATCTGAGGCTCTTGCAGCACCGCTTGCTGAACTCAATTCAATTCTTAGATCAATGCTTCAGGCGCGAACTGAAGTTGTTAGAGTCCGGTTGCTCAATTCGGCATTGTTGCATGATAATTGAGCTGGTGAATAGGGCATTTCAATGTCTTCTGCCTCTGGTAAGCAGAAATTGGTAACAAGTCTGTGTTTTCACACAGACACCAGCATCACACCTTTTCAGAAGAGCAATGAGGACGCTCAGAAGGCTGAAAGCTGCATGTAGAACAAAAGAAATGTGAAGTTGACGCACAGAACAAGAGCTCAACTGATGCCTAAGTATTGATTGCAATTGCAAGACCCCAGTGTGACAAAGAATAATGCGTTTGAGCCAATGGGAGCCTGTAATCATCTGAGCAAGACAGACTTCTTCAGTGCTCCGTACATGTAGCCTAAATCAGCACTCAGTGGAAGGTACAACAGCAGGACACAAACAGCTTCATATGTCCTGAGAGTCATTAATTCTAACGTCCTGCAGCCTTGTATCAGGAGAATCTGGTGCAGTGCTTTCTGTTTGACGTTCTGATTGGGTGTTCAGATGCAGTCTACTGAGGAAGCACAGAATGCGAGTTCTCAGCAACAAATTTCTCAGTGGAGTATCATGATCTTGGGTCGCCACTGCAGCATTTGGATGTCTGCCTCACACTGTGCTAGCTCACTCTCCAGCGATTCCTGCAGCTCAAACATTTCTTGCTTGCATGTGTACTGATACCTTCATCATATTGCATTTGTCACCTCAAGCCTAGGTCAAGTGAGAATTGGCACCCCCTCTTGAACAAATTGCTGTCTGCATCCCTGCTTTCATCTTGCTATATTCGTCACGACTAACCCCTCAGGATCAGGAGCAAACCCCACCTTGGCCCTTTTCTTGGAGGGGGTGTCCAGCTGCAGGGGCAGCCTCTGGAATGCAGCGTTATAGATGCCCCACTTCCGCTTCAGCTGCTTCAGCAGCTCCTCTTTCTCAGCCTCAGGCATGAGAGTCATCTTTGCATCTTGCTCCTGCAGTGATGAGAAAAGATGCAGAAGCATCAGGTGCATTCGGAGAGGCAGTGCTGCACAAAGGAATTTCTGGACTTCCCTCATCCCCACAGCCCCTCGTCAGCGCTGCGAGAAGTTACCCCTCCCCCTTCCCCCCTTCTTCCTTTCCCCTCAACCATCCATCTCTACAGGCCCCTGCTTGGCTTGAATGGCAGGCACAAGAGAGAAGTTTACAAATGAAAGGCCCTTTTACTCCCCACATTGATCCTGCCTTCTCCTGCTTGCGGAAAGCCTGCTGCTATGGATTGCAGAGCTTAAGTGCGAAGGACTTCTAGACGTGTGTCATAATCAGAAGTAGAGTGAAGGGGTTTTGTGCAGGAAGTGCAGATCTCATCCCAGAAAAGAAAGATTTTGTGAGAGGGGGAAATGCTGCTCTGATAGCAAATTCTATAGAGGGATTCCAAAGGACAAAGAGGTGAAGCACAGACCTGCTGTATCTTCAGCGCCTCCGCTGTCTCCCTCTCCTGCTTCTCCTTCTGAATCTTGAGCTTGGCGGCCGTCAGGTATTTTGGCACCTGGCCGTACTCGGGCTTGCACACATATCTGGGCTCCTCGGAATCCAGCCCCCTGGGCTTTGCGCGTATTGTATCCAATGCGTTCACCACGATGAAGTTCTCCTCCACCTGCTGGGCCTCTGGGGGAGGGGCCATGTCCAGGGGCAGCTTCCGCTTGGTTTTGGGGCAGGGTGCAACTTCTGGAACTGCAGGCGGGAAGCGTGATGCACAATTTGCATAATCACAACTTTGATTTGGAGTCGAGTGCTCATGAGTGCGTTTAACAGAGCAAAAGGCAATGTTTAGGCGTAGCTTTTCAGTGTGGAAAGATGAAGGGGATTGCAAGGCTCCTCTGCACAGATAACTGCACAGCTGACTGCACAAATGCTGCATAAGCCAAATGGGAGTATTGGTGGTGGACTGCTGGGTTGTGCTCTAATTTGAACCTCTAGAGGCCAAACATTGGGCGCCCAGGACAACTGTCACAAGCTTACACCAAGAGACTGGAAGAGGAAGGCGAGAGCGATTTCAGCTCCGAGTCCCAACGTCCAGAGCTGTAGCACCTGGCTTCTTTGGTCCCTGATGGCTTTTGAGGAATTTGGCTGGCTGAGGCTTGCATTTTCCTTTTGGTGGACCGAATGTCGCTGCTGAACGAACCGGGTGTGGCGTGTCGAATTCCTTGTCTGGGTCTCTTATGAAGGCCTATATGATAGGAGCACCATATCAATGCCTTGTCGTCCAAATTTTTGCTTGCAGCGAGCTGCATTATTTAAGGAGAAGAGGTTTGATGAGAGGCAGTACATGGAGCTCACCGTCGTCATCATCCTTCCAGGCTTCTCATGACTTGGGACATGTGGCTGTGTCTGGACCTGGATTTTGCGCACTTAATGACGCCTCTTGGCATACATGCCCAATGTGAAGTTATGCCTTCATAAGACTCGAGGAGGCATTGACTTCACTCCTGGAATTCTCGTTTAAAGCACATGAGTCATTGATCCGAGTGTAGAAGGGCGTGGGTCTGTACTGCGAGAAGTCAGGCATTTGAACATCATGAACACGTCAAATATTCATGGTTGGAACTGTAAGGTGGTTGGTTGCGGACTACCGCGACGTGCCGCCACTGCCAGGACTACAAGGTGAAGTCCAACTTTGTCCGAATACAACTGTGAGCATTCGTGCTTGAAATTGATGGATAAAAATGACCAGCAATATGCAGCATAATATTGTCGTGAAGACTGTTTACAGACATAAGTCCGACTTTTAGATGTTGCATGGAGAAGATGGTGTAGATTTTCCGGCACTCTTCTTTCCCTCACAGCTACAGAGTAAAGATCTCAAATGGCCAATCATGCAGGCAGTTTAGGGTGAACAGTGTCGCTGCACCTGAGAAGGAGGCTCCTACACAAGGTATTTCCTTTGCCAATGAATCGATGCAAGGCTCTTGCTTGACAGCCAGTGCAGCTAGGAGGTTGCCCTTGCAAGTGTTACATTGCTGCAGATGTGCTTGCTTGACTTTGTAGCTTGCATGGTCACCAGATACTCATTGGGTATTGGGTGCCAAGGAGGCATTGGCATGGAATACATGATATTGGCGCATTACAGTGCACTCTGGTGCTCACAGCACACCTGCCTTATTGGCTTTTGAACACTGTTCTCTGCGTTTGAAGCCTTGTCGTCTGCAGCATGTACCGGGGTGAAGAGGAACGCCAACTTCGATAAACTCCAAGCGGGATACCTGTTCCCAGAGGTGAGCCGCGGTCAAACATACAACCGAGATTGCCAGGACAGGTATAAGAGTAGTCAGTAATAGTACAATAGCTGGATGAGTTGCAATTGATGGATTTGACAATCAGGACCTCATATGAATTTGCACGAGTTTTTATAATTTACGACACGCAATTTGGGATGGCGTCTTGTGCCTTATTCATGAATGAATGGATGCAGATTGCCCGGCGAAGAAGGGGCCACCAGGAGAAGAACCCCAATGCCAAGATCATCAGCCTGGGTATTGGGGATACCACAGAGCCCATCCCGCCATTCATCGCAAGTGCAATGGAGAAGGCGGGGAAGGGCATGGGCACCCTGGAGGGCTACAGCGGGTGAGTCACCCAGCTGCAGGGGGGTGGATTAAGAATGTGATGACCTATTGCCAAAATCTCTTAGAGGAATAACGGGATTACAGATAAAGGAATTCAGAAAGAGGACTTGCCTGGATGGAATATGGAAGGAGAGGGACGTGTCCTTTGCATGCAAGGTCAGATTACTAGATAATTAAAAAGGAGAAAGAGTTTTTGAATGATCCAAATGAGGGACAGGCACAGAAAAAAGGGGAGAAGGGAGGGCACGATGGCCACCTTTTTTACTTGAGAAAGTAGGACAAATTAGCGACTGGCTTGCGGGCTGAGACTGTTGGTACAAAGACACAAGCCTGGCTGGGGAATATGGGATGCTGAACCCCCCCGCCCCCTCCCCCCGTTCTGAGAAACAAATTGGTCCTCCAGAGAGCACCAGTGCAGGCCATCAGAGCTTAGGTGGGGCCATATCTATTTTGAATGGCTTCTGAATGGCAGGTATGGAGCAGAGCAGGGCAAGGGGGACCTCAGGGCAGCCATCTGTGAGAAGCTGTACAGCAGAGCTGGGCGCAAGCCGACGGAAGTCTTCGTCTCTGACGGCTCCAAGTGCGACATTGGCAGGCTACAGGTTCATTTCCCATCACTGAGCTATCCGTTAGAGATTTCCTGCCAAGACTTGAAGCCATGCCTTGGGGATAATTTGTCATCATGAGTATTTGCTAGTGCATGCTTCTTCTGTCAATAAAGAGACAAATTAATTTTGCGTGGAGTGAGAAGTTCAAATTTTCCTCGTACAGTTCAATGTGACTGTGAGACAATGATCAAGCATCCAGAATTGCAACTTTGCTGAAACCTTATAGGCGGAATGTGACAACTTCACGCCAATGCACCCTTCCATTGTATGAAAGTATTGGTACACTTGGGAATCCATCTTTCCAAGCAGAAGGTACAATGTGTAGATATCACAGAACTCAAAATGTATCCTTTCTGCAGATGATGTTTGGCCAGGACGTGAGTGTGGCAGCCCAGGACCCGTCCTACCCCGTCTATGTGGACTCCTCGGTCATCATGGGCATGACAGGGGGCTACAACTCCAGCACAAAGGCGTTTGACGGCCTGGAATACATGCCTTGCAGGCCTGAGAATGATTTCTTCCCAGACCTATCCAAGGTACTGAACAGCAACTCACATTCTTGCCTTTTCTATGTCCTATAAGGAGGAAGACATGTGTGTTGGCTGGGTAGGGGAGGGAAGGGGCGTAATTACGTTGCGCAAGGGAAATCAATTCAGCGGCCTTCCCAACAGTGAAGCATTCTACATACCTGTCATACCATCAGTCATTGTTCAGGTCTAAGAAGTGAAACGGCAGAATCCTTTCCTGTGCTCACCTCTTTGGTTGGCCAGTTCTGCAGATGTCACGCAGGCAACAATGCAAGTCTCTGTATTTGACATTGATCTACTGCAATGATTCTCAGCTGAATACAGTACCGTAGAGCGACTGCCACTGCCACTGCTGAAGATTTTGCTCTTCAAATTGGACATTGTAACTTAGGAGGATTTTTAACGTTCAAAGGCCACACTCCTCTCCAACAACCTCCCCCAATCGCTTGCTTTTTGCTAGGGGATTCATTGCCTGAAGCTCACTGGTACACTGCCTTGAGCAGGTCAAGAAGACGGACCTGATCTTCTTCTGCTCCCCCAACAACCCCACGGGTGCGGCCGCGACCCGGCAGCAGCTGACGGAGCTGGTGGCCTTTGCCAAGAAGAACGGCAGCATCATCATATACGACGCCGCGTACGCTCTCTACATCAGCGACCCCGACTGCCCGCGCAGCATCTTCGAGATCCCAGGTGTGCTGCTCCTTGGCAGGAAACTGGGTGAAGGAAAATGGTTGCCAAGGAGAGGGTGTTTGGGGGGTTCTGAGAGTCATGTCGCCATTGCATGGGTACGCCAACAGCAAGCGAATGGAAGACGAGAGCCTGTTCACTCCCTACAGATATACTGAGTGCAGTGCTGTGATTGTGTACTTGCCTGTTGATACTTAGGAGGTAGACAGGCAACAGAGGGCCTTTCTTGAGCCTGGTGCCGGCGGCCCTCAATTCTTGGGTGCTTGCTCAAGAGGCGAGGTCCTCTGGTGCCTCTCTGCCTCACACTGACAAGCAAGCAGCCTTGCTGAAGCATCTCCGCAGTCTCTCAACAAGGCGACTTTCAAGAAAAAGATGAGAAATTGTGCTGCACTCAATCATCGCCCTGGTCAACCTTCTCGTATTTTGGATTCGCGCTCACCACCAGTCCTGTCTGTGGTTGCAACATTAGCAACTCACAGACCCAAGATGCATCAGAACTACCCTGACAGCTTGGCTCGTCGATTTGACCTCCCTTGTGTCAGGGGCCGAAGAGGTGGCCATAGAGACCTGCAGCTTCAGCAAGTACGCCGGCTTTACGGGCGTGCGCCTCGGTTGGACCGTCGTCCCCGAGGAGCTGCGGTACGCCGACGGCCACCCAG
The DNA here is from genome assembly GCA_004335615.1 of Chloroidium sp. JM. Lineage (NCBI taxonomy): Eukaryota > Viridiplantae > Chlorophyta > Trebouxiophyceae > Watanabeales > Watanabeaceae > Chloroidium > Chloroidium sp. JM. The sequence goes on from QAXI01000410.1 coordinate 55,033, forward strand.
TGATCGCAGACTTCAACCGCATCATGACCACCGTGTTCAACGGCGCCTCCGTCATCGCGCAGGCAGGCGGCCTAGCAGCCGTGCAGGTCTGCCGTCTTCCCTGATTCCAGACAAACGCTCTCCTTCCAAACGGTGTTTTCCTTTCGGATTTTGCCTTGCCGCTGTGCAGGTCCGCTGCCTTGTCTTCCCCTGTTCTCAGACTTTCGCTTTCCTCTAAACAGACTCTCACTGGCCTGCTAACCCCATCAAAATTTGTTTCACCGCTCCATAGCCTGGCCCTGATTCTCTCTCCATCAATGAGACCCTGACAGACCTGATTCTCCCCTATGTCAAGCTTGGAAGGTGTTCACAGTGGTACACAGTATGTAGATGTGGCAGTCAGTCATGCTGCCATTGACAGTCACCAACCTTTAGACCAAGCCTGGAAGAGCAAGTTCAGTGCTGTCTCTCCTCACAGGAGAAGGAATTCCAGCAGCCAAGCGCTTCTGCCACACTGCCATCGCTGAACTTGCAAAAAAGATGAGTGCTGCTTGCAAGGACTAGAATATCGCCAAGGTCGGATTTTGGAAGGCTCGATGGGAAAGACAGGTTCCGCCACATTAGAAAATGTGGGCATGATGGTATGAGATCAATACATTGCTGGTTGGGCCTTCAGCCATAAGTGGCACTGCATGAAAGCAATGCCCCTTTGCTTCATCACCATTTTGCCAGTCTCGACCTAATGCTGACATTCCCTCTCTGCAGGATGAGGGTTTCAAGGAGATGGAGGGCTTGGTGGGCTTCTACAAGGAGAACGCTGAGATCCTGAGACAGACCTTCAGTGACATGGGCTTCACCGTGTATGGCGGCGCAAACGCACCCTACATCTGGATTGGATTCCCAGGACAGGTGACCAATTTGATGCCATATAATCACACGTTGCTGACCGCTAGTTTGGCACCTTGTATTGACAAGATGCCGCACACCAAGACTCCTGCACTGATCGTTTGCTGAGCCCTTGAGCTGAAGAGTTGTTGCAGGCATCCTGGGACGTGTTTGCCGACATCCTGGAGAAATGCGACATTGTGACCACCCCAGGCTCCGGGTTCGGTCAGGCAGGAGAGGGCTTTGTGCGTGCCAGCGCCTTTGGACACAGGTGGGTATCTCTTCGTGTTATTTCCTCACTCAAGGCTCCAGGCACAGGAACAGTGCAGCCTGACATGAACCCCTCAATAAATTCATTCTTGCTGTTGCCAATTGCAAAGCATTGCTAAATATCAGATCTGAAGGAGACCAAGAAACCCTGAGGGAGCGCATGCTATGAATTGAGCAGCTTCGCTGTAGATTTCAGTGAGACCTTTCATTAGCCTGTGGTAGCATTCCATGTGCAGTCTGTCAATATTGGGAAGAGGGGGGGGGGGGATTGTGAGGCAAGGGATTGCTTGATATTCCCGGCTAGCGGATACACTTTGTATTTGAAGTATTCTGGTGCCGTGCAGAGAGGACATTTTGGAAGCAGTGGAGCGGTTCAAGAAGGCATATGGCAAGCAATAGCTGTAGACAACAGAAATTGCTAATGGTAACTCACATTTCAATTTTGCTATACTTATTTGTATTGCTCCCAGATCTCACATTGATGGCCAAATCTCTACCTGGCCACAGCAGGATGGAGTGGCCTGCAGAATGCGAGTTATTACTTTGCTGTGTGCGACCATTGGCAGGCATTGAGTACAAATCGTCGGCTGCAAGAAGTCCCACAATTGGGTGTGAGTTGAGCTGCAATTGCCCCTCAGATGGTCCTGCATGTTTCGTGCCGAGAGATACCTGATTCTTCCCCACAAGGGCACAAACAATTATGGCAGGATGTGCTAGATACTCTGTCACCTTGGAGAAATTAAGGGCTGGGATCCAGCATGGTGCTATAAGAGCCTGGGTTCACGTGTCCTGTTTTGGGTCAAGCTTGTCTAGAAGCAGCAATCAACATCCAGGATTACCGTTTGGCACCTAATCATCTATTGTTCACCATAATCAACACTCAAGCAATGCTCACTACACAGTGGATCAATACACGCTAAAATCAACAGACTCCTGACAAGTATCACATGCACTCGGACTATCTTCTCTACATAAATGACAGATGCAGTGGCACTGCTCCTGCTTTTGCAATCAAATCAAAGCCCGCCTGAGCCTGAATAAAGTCGCTCTGCAAGAGTTGCTGCATCTTCCTCCTCATCTGACTCGTCAAATGTCACCACCATGCTCTTATCTTGGAGAACAGTGGTCTGCATCAAAACAGAATTGCTGACAAGAAAGACATTGACAATCTTTGAAGGCTTCTACAGACTTCCACTTTTCCGTGATCGCAAACAGTCACATTTACCATGCCTGAAGTGGTCGAGGAAACTCTTAGGATGAGAAGGGCTGCCTTGCGTTGGTAGCTGTTACACTAGTGTTTGCATAAGGGATATCAAGAAAAAGATCACAGGCACACTTGAAGTCCTTTCAGCAAGGGCCCTTTCGATGCCTAAGAGCCGACGCATCTGTGATTCAAGAGTGGAGTGAGGAATAGCAAGCATCATACTGTCTAAATTTGCCTGCAATCTCCATCCCAGGAAAATCCCACAGGTTCCTGATTGGAAGGAAGGAGTGTTTAGAATCAGGGAAACTCACGGGAGACTCACTTTGCCCTTCTTGAATGCCTTCTTGCCTGAGCCATTGCTTGCTTCATCAGATTTAGCTGCTGCTTCTGTCTCCTTTGATGGCTTAGCTTCTTGTACAGGTTCCGCCTGCGGAACGAAGTCGATCATTGAGCTTGACAGAATCCCATGGCTTGCTGTGCGAGAATCAATGGATGCCTGGCTCTGTGCCGACAAGCATCCAATGGCTGCTCTGAAGATTCAGTCGACTCTCATTCCCGCCCCCCTCTCAGCCAACCTTCAAATATGCATCAGTAACAGGTGGCACTCCCACAGGCTTTTTTTTGTGCGATTGTGAGCAAGAAGGAGAATTTGCTGATTTCAGCTGGCGACATACATCCCCAATTCCACTGGTCCATTGTGACCTGGTCTCAAACTCTGCTACGCTGCAGGATGATCATCTCATTGATGTATGGCCATGCGAGGAAGAAATCACAGCACATGCAGGCCCGGGAGAGGCCACAGCAAATTGCATCTCTTCAACAAGAGAATTCACCATCGGGAAGATGCTTCACCTGCGCTGCAGCCTCTTCAGGCTGCCCCAATGCAGAGCTGTCAAGATGGGCTTGGGGCTGTTCGGCGGCAGAGGATGCCTGATTTTCGGCATTGCCCTCTTCCTCCACTTCCTCGGCGAACATGCTCTGCTCAGCAACAGCAGGGAGGTCCTGGTTCACCTCACTTGCCGACAATTGTTGGACCTGCAAAATAATGCTGGGTTACCTCTATGAGCTCTCATTGTACTGGACAAAAATCTCAGCAACCTAATCTGGTCCTCTCCCCCCTACCTCCCCGCTTCTGAAGCCTGCCTGAGCTTGTGAATTGTATATATCCTTGCCGCACCAAAGCACTGCAGGACTGCGCAATCTGACGCGAGGAGCCTGAGGGGCCAAAGGGTCGAAGACAGGTGGCAAACTTTGCATTGCAGGCCTGCAAGCGCATAGAGGTCCTTCTCTGACCCATTCGTGGAGAGGAAAGGGGGGATTTTGAGGGAAAGGCCAGGTGGCTGGGAATTAAGCTTTCATTGTGACAAGTGCTACTGTAGCAGATCCCTCATTTCTCTCAGAGCAACCGACTTCTTGCTTTGCACTTTCAGAAGTGCAAGCTGTGAGACTTGGTCAAAGAATTGTTGACCCTCCTTATGCCATCCAAAATTGCACCATGACATTATGAGGCCCTACCTCCGAGGGCTTCTCATCATCATCAAGTGCGATTGTTGATTCCACCAGCGCTTTGCTTTGAGGCTGTTTTTCCACCTCCAAGCCTGCAACTGCTTCACTCCCTTCATCAGCCCCCTGCTGTGCGGATGTGCTTGCAGGGATGTCTTCCTCCTGCAAGAAAGCAAGGATCAAGCTTTGCAAAGCGAGGCTACTGGCCAGAGGTGACTCCGCATAATTTGATAGCTCCAGCCATGTGTGGTACTTGCAGATAAAGCAGCAGAACAGGACAGAGCTTGTGGCTCACCTCGCTGCTGGATTCTGTGTCTTCCACCACACTCACTTCGGTTGCAGCTGTGTTGTTGAATTGGCAGCTGACTTCCACAGTGCCGCTCACATCATTGGGGATCTGCACACCCAATTCCAGTGCAAAAGGGCTGGGACTTGGAAAAATCAACCACCGTCAGCAGGCACAGCTCGGAGTCTAATAAACAAGCTTTCTCCACCTCATGATGCACTCATCTGTCCGCTTGTTCTGCACTTAGTCCAAGAGATTTCATTTTTGTGGGCCCCATAAAGGGCATACCTCTATAACTCTGTCGGCGCCATCCTCCCAGAATATCTCACCCCCGTCCTTGATCAGAACCAACTGCACACAGCAGAGATTTCAGAGGTCAGAGAGCAGTGACTTTTTCAAGCAGGTTTGCTGAGATATCCACCATTACATGCAGACAGATAGAACTCCGGCCAACGCAGTGTCGTTTAACCTTCTCAATGTTTCTGCACGCAAGCACTTGCAAGCAAATTGCACTCTTGGAGAGCGATCGACTTGCCGGAGAGAGTCGTACCTTGAAGCTGTGGCTACCCGACGGAAGAGAGGTGTGGTGTATCCAGGTATCCCCTGCACACCAAGAGACTTTTTGTCCCCCAGCAGCCTTCCTCTCCTAAGCCTACCGCACATACCAATCCCCAACAAAGACACTCTGCTGCATAAGACAAGCGCTGGTCTTCATAGTGCAGGCGGACTTCCTCAAATGTTTTTCTACTGCCCATGACAGAAAGTGGTCATATGGTTGCAACCTATTCAAGCTTTTCTGAAATACATGCCACATATATTCCATGTACAGCTTGTCGTGACAAAAAGAAGCAGAGGACATGATTGGCAGCCTGGTCACGCAAACCCACCTTCTGTCCAGGATAGGAAAGGCGCCGCTTTGTCATACCAGTTGCCCAGGTTGGCATCCTCTCCGACGCACTTGATCTGCTCCCCAAACTGTAGGGCCTGTTGCGGTACCACCAGGCGGACCCGCACCTGAAATTCAGAATTCCCATCAAGCCTCCAGACCTCAAAACTAGGATCGATTACTGTGCCTGTCAGGAATGAGTCGTGCAATCGAAACTGGCTGAATCTCCACACGCTTGCTGTAGCTATCCTTTCTTCTGTTTCCCGAGGTCGAGGGCTGCAAAAAAAGAGCATCACCTGGGATGAGCTTGCTGCAGCCACTGTGAAGCCCTGCCTCCTGGCCACCTGGACAAAATGACGCAATGTTGTGCAGCGCTAGAATAAATGAAGCTAAGAAGTACGGCACAACAACTATCCGTTTGAAGCCCCAGCTTGATTTACTCATGAAGACCGAATGAGACTTTCACCTGTCTTTTTGTGCATTTTTGCCTAAGAGCTGTAGAAAGCCTGATCGCATGCCCTTCGATCAACGGAAGCATTGGAGTGCCTGCACAGTGACATGGCCTCTGAGGTAGGCACATCATGTGCTAGATCTTCAGGCAGTAACGTACACTTGGTAATGGACAAAAAAGCGAAACACTCTCATACATGGTTGTTGATGATGGATCCCGCGAATCGCTCCAAAAGATGGATTCAAGGCCGGAAAATTGCTCAAGGCAGCAGCCTGCGGTCTCGTGAGAGACATCATCAGGCGTCTCTTTCTTGTATCTCGAACAAATCTGGTCCAATGTACAACCTTACAGCCTGTTCCGGATCCTGCAGCTGTCTCTCGGCCAAAATCGACCAGACTGAATACTGCACCGTAGATCGTCGTACACAGCGCCAGCACCTGCACCCGCGCTCTGAAAGCAAAGCCAGCAGAATAAGCAGACAGCCACACTTGAGGTGAGACTTGTAGCACTGCATCTCAGCTAGCCTCTCTGACGTCGAAGCACATTCAAACGAGCAACCATCCTTGTTCTGCTTCGATGTGCATGCATGCAAACAGCGCTTCAAAGCTTATTAACTGACACCTGTCTGTCTGCCAGATTGTCCACTGGGTCGGCATCGAAGAGAAGTTTAGGTCGAGCGGACGGGTCACGATGGGCTTGAGGACGGTATGCTTGGCATTGGCTGCACTGGGAATGGCCAATGGCCTGGCAGTACTGGAGCCCAAGTCAGGCAGCTACTTTGGAGTCTCTGTTGACTTTGCAACAACGTCTGTGTCCCAGTACCTGAACACGTGAGGCCTCCCTACACACCTCCTCTGCTGTGCCCTGCCTGCTGTGCAATGTCCAATGTAATAACTCTGCTTTGTGCAAAAAAAAGTCGTCCATCTGCTGTCCCTACCTTGCCGATCTCCTCGACTTCATCTCCCGTGCAAACGTTTCTCAATATGCTGCGTTCCGTCTGCAGGGCCGGGGTGTCGCCGGTAATCTGGAACGTGTTCGTCTCGCTCCCGCTGAACTCCACGACCATCACCTACCTGCAGTCCACCCTGCCCCAGATCGCGCAGGCCAAGGCCATCTGCCTGCTGACCGTGGAGCCGGACCAGGGCCTGGCCGCAGTCACCCCCACCGCCGTGCAGGAACTGGCCAGCTACATCACCACCTATGAGAAGGTAATGTACCTGAAACTGCCCACCTGCCTCCTCTCTAAACTCTAGTCATGCTATATTTTGAGACTTTGAGCATCACCTGAGAAGGTAACCAGACGGGACAAACTTTGCATACCTGTCTCCTTTCCTAACTTGCCCATGCAGTTGGCTCCCCCATTGCTAAAATTAGTGTGGTACAAATGTAGGCGGGAGCCTCCTTCATGATCAGGTACGCCCACGAGATGAACGGCAACTGGTTTGTGTGGGGCCAGCAGCCGGCCGAGTACATCGCCAGCCACCAGTTGGTGGCGGGCATCCTGAGGAACAGCACATGCGGAGTGGCCATGGTATGGGCCCCCAACGCCGCCTCAGGGGGCTACCCCTGGACCTCCGCCTACGCCGCCGGCACCGCCCAGTACCCCCCCCCCCCCCCCCCCTCTCCCGCCTTTTTCCCCCCATTCTATGTACCACTGTGTTGTCTCCTCAGAGTATGAGTGTATGCGACGCTACACCCTCTTTTCATGCAAAGGCGATTTGAATACATCTACTGAAGGTGCTATTGGGCTGATGTCTTTCAAGATTGCCATCACCTCTGGAGTTCATTCATCGCGGCAAAAACTGCTTAACGACGACATATCCCCCCTTGTGCCACCTTCATCCTGGCCTATTCCTGAAATGCTCAACCGCCGTGAAGAATCACTAGGACTGCTGCGCCGATAGAATCGGCCTCAAATCAATTATGGGGGATCTCTTGACAGCATGTGTGAAGCCGTGACCAAGCTGCCACAGCATCTTGATAGGAGGGGTTGCTGCAGGTCACCTGCCCCTGTGACAGGCACGGCAGACTTCAAGGCGATGGACACAAACGGCGACGGATCCATCACCGCCGCAGACGACCCCTACCTGCCCTACTACCCAGGTGATCCCAAACTCCAGCTCTGGTCATGCCAAGTTGCTCCTTGCAAGCGTCAGAAGCTATGCACACATTGACATCATGATGCCTGGAAGGCAACCCTCATGCAAATTACAAGAACTTTGTGGTCTCTCTCTTGGTGCGCTGTATTGGATACTCTGATGCAATGACTTGATGACACGCTGATTGGAAAGGGAATTGATGGCAACTGATATTCTTCACCAACCAACCCTCACATGCAAAGGCACTGTTGGATATCTGGGTGAAGATGATCTGAACAGGTGCTCCAGACACTACTGCATTTGATGCCTACCAATGGTTCCTGGCCCAGGAATGGGATCATGTAGTTTTCATTTGAATGAGTTCTAGCTTCACAGAGGAGGACATTCACAATTCTTCTCCTGGTTGTGCTCAGATTCAAGAAGTGCAATCAGACTGCTGGTGCAACTGCCCAGTTGCAGTAGATCCAAGGTAGATGAGTCTGCTTGCAGGTGACTCTTGGGTGGACTGGGTGGGCATGTCCAGCTTCCACTTCGGAGGAGAGGCCTACCCCTTCACGCAGAACCAGCAGGCTGCTCCCAACGCCTTTGCAAATGGGGTGAGCCAGCTCCCCTTTCTCAAACTCACACTGCTCAGCCTTGTCTGGACACATGGAACACTGCAATGCAAGTCTAGGCCACGACTGCTGTGTTTGCTGTATCATATCCATACTATCCTGTCTTCATGCAGTCATTTGCCAAGTCAATGGCAGCGAAGGCTTGTTGCAAATCCTTTTGCATATTCATGGCAGAAATTGTTCCACCTCTTCAGCTGTGATCCTCATGGGGGGAAATTACCCTGCAAGCTACTCGGATGCAAGGATCAGACACTGTGTGGTCCTGCAGTTCACCGGAACAGGGTTGACCGACTTCTACGGGCGTTTCAGTGGTGACACCGCACATATGAAGCCCATGGTACCCTCCATAAACCCCTCTTTTTGAGGCTCATGCAAGTATTTTGCTCAGGGTCACCTGTCATGATGTTTCATTTTGACTTACACAGCTTCCCCTCCCCCCCTCCTGTAGCTGCTTCGGTGATGCCACAAGAGCATGAAATCCACCCATTCGTATGATGACCATGCTGTATTACTCACCATTCCTCCAAGTAACAGAGAGGCAGGGATGCTGTCATTGCAAGGAATGAGAGGCATGCGCTCTTGCAGGTGATCACAGAGACCTCGGCCATGTACAATCCATCCAACTCCGCTGGGCAGTCCAACTTTGACATCAAGTCAAACTGGTGGCAGCAGGTCTTCAACGTTCAGGGCGCAAATGCGCAGGTGAGCCATCACCTGCTGTCGATTGGGAGATTATGTAGACTTTGAGCATGCATGGATCACCCATATCTGGGACTTTGCCTGAAGTAAGACTGTCAAATTCAACGGCAAAATCGGGGTTCTGGGTTGAAGACCCTATTAGCAATCCCTTCAACTCTTACGATGGGTTGCCAGGAGAATTACCAAAATTCAATGCCTCCAGAAGAAATGTCAGCACTCTGATCCCAGTACAATTCCCTGGGACAAATCCTTCATCTGCCGTACCCAGAATTGTGGGTTTCCCACAGCCGAGGCTGCAAGGGGGTATCCCTGTGACCCCTAGGACGAGACGTGACCCCCGCCAGCGTCATTCATCCTTGTCGCAAACACTTGCAGGGCCCGGACATGTCGGTGAGCTTCCCCAACATCAAGGCCATCATGTGGTTCGATGAGCTCAAAAAGGAGGCCCAAGCAGGCGGCGCAGTGATTGACTGGCGCTTCACCGGTAACCAGCAGATCCAGAGCGGGCTGGGCATCTACATCCAGGTGGGTTGCATCTCCACGAGCAGTGGTCTGCCATGTCAATTTCATGCAGAGGGATGGGGTGATTGAGAGGGGGTGGCTTTAATTGTATCTAATACAATGGAAAGGGCTGTGTGGTAGGGGTGTTGAGAGCTGGAGCAAGGGGGTTTGCCACTCTTGAGGACAATTTGATCCTGTGCCTCAGGATCAGTAAGGCTGGCCTGCAGTAGCCAGGGTAACATGCGTACAGTGCTTATGCGATTATCCTTATTTCCCAAAGGTTTCTGTGAAGGGTTTAGTGAGCGACAGGATAGACGTCCCCCTGCCAAATGTCGCTGCTTTGGGGCACGGATGAAGAATTTCAACAAAAGATAGGTCTCTGAACACAGAACTGGAGCCTCCCTGCCTGCAGACCCCCGCAAAGAGCACAGGCGCCAAGTACTGGCTCCAGCTCTCCGACTACACCAGCTCCAGCAGCCAGATCTCCTGCTCAGGGACCACCGCTCCCGCTGCCACCACCACTACAACCACAACCACCACCCCTGTCCCCCCCACCCCCCCGGCAACCAACACCGTGGCAACGCCTGCCGCCACGAGCACACCTGCCCCCCCAACAATCCAGTCCTCCACGCCGGCGGCAACCTCTGCGCCCGTCACGCAGACCATCCAATCGACCTCCACCTACTCCGCCACCAGCACCCCAACCCCTACCCAGGCCTCCATCGTTTCAGGCACTACCCAGAGCCAGGTGTCCAGCCTGGCAGGGCTCATAGGGAGGCGCCTGCTGGCCTAGGTTGTAGTTGATAGCTAGAGAGGGCCACGCCAATTTCAATTGCCATGTTCGATGGCATTTGCTGGGGGCATAGATCCGTAGACATTTTTTTTTATTTCTTGGAGTAGTTCTGCTGACACTGTGAGCTTGTGTTCTTTGCCTGTTGGACCTAGTCTGATCTCTGTGGTGAGGACAGAAAACACAGTCCCACCATAAAAGCTTTTCTTGCAATGGACCTAGACCTGGAAGTGAGACTTGCACTGAAACATGTGCTGTAACAGATTTGGTGTCACATGAAAATTCAGATGCAGAGCTCCACGCCATTGTAGCCAGAAATTTCGCCTCGTGATCACCACCCTGTTTGTCCTCAATCCAAACCGGCTATTTGGATTGAGGAGAACTTCCACTCCTCTTCAATAGGCCCTTAACTCGACCATTAAATTGAGGTGAAACGCCTCGAGACGTGACAGCATTGTTTCTCCCCTAGTCCACAGAAGTTTTAGATTAATGCTACGCACCCACCCGAACCGTTTCCAGACCCACACATGGAAGGCGTCTGACATACTGTCCGCCGTCATTGCACCCTCGTCAGTCTCGATACTTCCGAGAGCGCAGAGCCTGACGACTTTCGCAGCATCCAAATTTGTGCATGTTCCCACCGCGTCCCCTGTACATGGGTCACTGCAGTCAGCCCAGGTACAGCTTTCAACGCCCATCATATTCGTCAGGGGTTGATCAGTGTTTCGAGGTTGCGGACCACTTGGGGCTTTCTGCCGTACTTTTCCTGCAGCCTTGTTGCTCGCGCTCGGCAGCTCCCCAGCAAGGTCACCTCAGTACATTGCTCTCATGGATTGGTAAGGCACTCGAGACCTAAGGACTCCCAAATCTGGAGATGAGGCTCTCTGAACTGACTTGTGGCTGTGCTGCCAACAGCACTTTTCTCGCAAGCTCACCTTCTGGTGGCAACATCCCTGGAGCAAGAGGATGGAGGGACCCAGCCAAGCAGTGACAGCCGAGGCCGGCCCGGTCGCAGCGATATCTGGCTACACAGATTCCCAGGAGACCATAGTCACCACCAGCTCAGGAGAGGGAGTGGACTGGAGTGGGGCAGAAACCAACGGGGCAGCTCAAAGCAGGTGGCCGCCCACCGCCAGTCCACCGCTCTTCCTTTATATCATTTTCCCGGATGAATCTGGGCTAAGAGTTTGCATCTGTTTTGCAGCATACCAATCTTTCCAGTGATGGGAAACGGAGACTCACTCTTTGCGAGACACACAGGGAGGCTCGCTGCGCAAAGAGAGCAACTCTTGTGAGTGAGTGTCGAAGTGACCCTCCTGGGATTGTGCTGACTGATGAGGGGAAAGGCGGAGTTTTAGGTGTGCAAAGGGCGATTTTGGAGGTTCCGGCTGGATGAATCCTGCTCCCCGTCAATCCTCCGCCGCTACTCCTACCAGGTCAAATTCCTTACTTTACCTTTTGCTGTGACAGTGACCAGTCAGAGCAGCTCAGATTCCAGGCCGCGGCTGCTGTCATCCCCCACCCAGACAAGGCAGAGAAGGGCGGCGAGGATGCCTTTTTCATTGCAGAGGACGGCCTCACTGTGGGTGAGCATCTCTCCGGCTGTTGCTTGTGATCTACACAGGTAGTCAGAACTAGTCAGGATCTTGAAAAGGGAAGGGAGTCTGCATTCATTGCATTGACAAGATGGAGATGCCTCATTGTGCCCCTCCTGGACTGTATCCTCTGTACCCGCCTTAGTGGTGGAGACAGATAGAAGGTATTCTGGATGAGCAAAAGGAAGAATCTCTGAATTCTGTTGAGTCACCGCAAGCAAGTCATGGAATCACTGCAATGGCACTGCTGGAATGAGAATCCTCTTGTGGTGTAGGAATTGCGGACGGGGTTGGCAGCTGGATCGAGCGCAATATCGACCCAGGGCTCTATTCGAAAATGCTCATGGAGAAGTCAAAGGAGGCAGCTACTAGCACGCCTGTTACAGAAGACGTTGCTAGGCAGATCCTGGTGAAAGGCCATGGGATGACAGACCTGCAGGTACAGCTTCCCCTTGGGGAAAGATGAAGATTTCTCTGAGGACCACCTTGCCTGCTGTTCTGCGTGTGAAGGCTGCTCAATATGCAAGAAGGCCATATGCATAGGGCAAGGCAATATAGCCTTTATAGGGGAGGCCTGTGAGCATAAGGGGCAAATCCAATGACATTGCTTCTCTGGTTGTGCTTGCAATGCCTTAGCTCCAGTGTCTCTTCCCTTCCCATCCCTTGTCGCCTGTGTCAGTGAGGCTGCCTACGGAGTTCTGCTCTGAAGAGGGCACCTCCAGCTTTCTGCCTCAACGCGTCTAGTGCAATGGCTTCTGGGCGCATATGTTGCTCGAGAGATCTCACGGACATCCCGGCAGAGTACCTCTGTCCATGAAGCGCTGCCAACTTGCCTGTTTAACCCCATTCAAGGGCAATGCGTGACTGTCTCAGAGAGCATGCAAAGGATATGACTCGAAATTCACAGTCTGGTGGTGACAAGCTCCGCCTGCACGACAGGGCTCTTCGACCGCCTGCGTGGTGGTGTTGGACGGGTCCAAGCTACGGGCGGCGAACCTGGGAGACTCGGGCTTCATGGTGCTCAGGAGGGATCAGATCCTGTTCGTGTCGCCCCCCCAGCAGCACAGCTTCAACTTCCCCTACCAGGTGGCTGGGCCCAACTGTCACGGAGACAACCCCATGGAGGCAGAGGTGAGTCACGCTTTCTGTCTGGGCCCCTGCTTACTCAACCCACTGTGTTAGCCAACTGCCTGGGTTGCCATGTCCAATTTGTAAATGAAGAAGGAGCCCACAGGTGGAATTGAGCATAGATGTTGGTATGCAACGCTTGGCCAAATGATGCTTGCCCGAATGAACAGATTCGCCACATTTTCTGCTATGTGTGCAGTCCCTGCCACATGAATTCCTGCCCATTTCCTCCTTTCTCTGCCAAACCACTTCAGTATGCTCCGCACCCAAAGCCATGGACCAGCGTGTCTTCTAGACAGAGAGGCAACAGGGGCCTGCCAGCCCTGGACACACATGCAAGCAAGAGGCATCCCCCAGTTGGGCAAACGCTGAGACTGGTGTGTGCCCACAGAAGTACGAGCTGGACATGAGGAAGGGGGACGTGTTGGTACTGACCACGGATGGGGTGTCAGACAACGTGTGGCCCCAAGAGGCTGCAGCGGTGGTTTCCACAATCATGAGACGGGGAGGGAAGCCAAACGTTGCAGCTGCGGGGTTGGCCAACTTTGCAAGGTTCCGGTGAGCCTTCCGATATTTTTCAGCATTCTTGAAGTGCCAAGGAATCACTGCCTGACAGGAGGGCGATGGGGAAATAACGGGGCAAGTGGGAATCTGCTGTACCAGCATCCACAAAGTCAGTGTCAGGGCCCTGACAGCTTGTGCAAGGGAAATGCATAGGTTTACAAAGTGGGAGTGCTGAGCCTGTGGCTGGCATCGTTGCCATACTCTCTGGGGGGTGCAATTCTGTGGCAGGTCCTGTGAGAAACACATGGAATGGTTTCCCAGATAATTGGATTGCTGCTGTGTGTAGAGGCGCTCTTCTTTGCAGGTCCCAAGATCCGAGCCATATGACGCCTTTTGCACATGGGGCGCAGTCAGCGGGTATGAGCTTTGGTGGGGGTAGACCGTACCTGGGTGGCAAGCCGGACGACATAACAGTAGTAATCGGAGTGGTAAACCCCTCCAGACCTCGTGCTAAATGAGAGGCATATGTTCCTCTCACCAGATACAACCCATTTTCTACTCAGCCTGCCATGGATGCAAGATTTTAAATGTGCAATTTCTTCGAAACCTATTTTGAACATTTAAATGTGGACGACACCAACAACTGTCCTGTGCTATATGGAATTTTCCTTTGCACAAACGCTGGGATTGGGAACAAAACATGAAGAGAACTGAGAAGCACGTGACAGGCAGGGAATGTCTTGTTCAATACATGCACCTCTTCCAAATGCCGAGCTCGATGCAGTGTACAGCTGTATGCTAATTCACTTATAATTGGATTTGATCAGACGCGTTTGCAGGTCACTGGGACTGCCAAATTGTAATTTCAGTCCCAAAGCGGAAATTCCGTGGGCACTTGGACGAATGGGGCCAACAGTAAAAGGTGGTGGAGGATGGAAGAGTTGAAGGTGCTGGGAAGGTGGAAGACTAAAATTTTGCTGGCAAGCTGATGTGGCTGTGTCGCTCCAGGTCATAAACTTGCAAAATTTTGAGGCGGGCATGGATCATGGGGTTGTATGGCATCGTGTGATGTCCTGTACACTATTCGAGTGCAAGTAGATAATGACCGTAATTTTGGACTACGGCTTGGCAGGAGGAGCAAGCTTATCACACTTCATTGCTTTGCCAGTGTGAAGAATCTATGTGTTCACACGGTTCTAGAGGAACTGAAACTTTTCGGATAATCATGATCTGGCGTACATGAGAAATGCAACAATTACAAGGATGAGGTTTGTCCTGGCATTCTGCAAACCTGTGCCCTGTGTAAACTCTGCTGAATTGCTAAATGCATGCGGCAATTCTGTGCCTGCTCTGCCAGGCATCTGTTGATCTCATGCTACAGCTGAATTAGCTGCACAAAATTGTGCTGAATACGAATGGTCACCCCAACCCCCCCTCTTTTGGGGGAAGGCGGGCAGTTGCACTATCCCGACAATTGTATTGCCTGTTAGAGCTGCCACCGGCAATATCTACTGGCTGATTGCTCGCATTCACGAGTAAATCGAATTTTGACGCTTTCATTCGTGGCGCCAACCGATCACTACGGGCATGAATGCAGCAAGAAATGAAAAGAGGATGAAACGGAAACTGGCATCGGAGAAGGCTCTGCAAGTCCAGAAGATGATCAAGTCCGCCAGAGAGGTCTGTTCCCGCGTCTGGTTTCAGTGTTCAGAGATGTCCTCTCTGGCAAGAGCCTCAAATTTGCATCACCTCCCCTGGACCAGTCGAAATCGATAAGCCTTGTCAGTTTAAACAAATATACATGTGCTGGTGATGAGTACACATTCCATTGGCTGGTCAAATCATCTCTGGAAGTTTTGCCAGCAGCAGAGGCTAGGAGAGCAGACAGCAAGCTGCGCCTGCTCTCATGTGATGATGAATGCAGGTCACAGACATGATGAGTATCTTCCCTTCGTTTCGAAACTACGAGAGGAATGGTGTGTCGGCAGAACTTGTGTCCTCCGCAGCTGGGGATCTGAGCGCCGACTCCCTCCAGTGGGCCTTCCAGCTCTGCAAAAAGCACATGCAGGTGTGAATCATTATCCTGCATTGCTGAACAGCATGCTTTGATGCCACAGCAAGATAAATGAAATGGGCACGATAGAGCGCTTCTGATGCACAATAGCCTGAATCCCGTGTGTAGAATTGCTTGTGAGTTAAATTACTAATTGGGACATCTTGTGGGATAATAAGAGCGCATCGCCTTATTGATCTGATAAGCGCCGCCATAAAAAGGCAACAGACACGTGATGCAATACAGTACAGAAGTAGACTCAACGTGAACGTACTCTGTCACTGTGTGTGCACAACCCTTGATGTCTGGCATCTGGGAGGAAAGTCAAAGAGGAATCCAGGAGGATCTGCCACGATCTTGTCTTTCCAGCCCCTCTTGTAAGCCATCAGCTCCTCACCATTGACTCCAGTGCAGGAAATGTATGAGGCCGCCTGGGGATGGTCTGACAGGAAAAAAATGCGGGAGCTGCAGCATGCGGATGCACAGTTCCTGATTGTCAACCGGCAAGGCAGGCTCGAATCGGGTGGGCAGCAGGGACATCTAGCCTACATCCACTTTCGGTAAGACGGCAAGTTCGCAGGGGGTGTGCTGGCCTGCTTGTGGGTGCATGTCAGCTTTCTGTGAATGTGGGTCCATCAAACACAAATCTATCTCTGACTAGCAAAGGACTGCATCATCCTTATCTATATAACAAGACACAGTCGAGCCATCACCTCTCCTCAGCTCATTAATGCTGATAAACAGAATGCTCGCCAGTCATCATTGGCTTGATGATCTGCACCATTGCTACATGGAAGAAGGTGCAAGGGAGCTACTTTTGCAGGTACGAGGAGGAAGAAGGGGAGGCTGTGCTGTATGTGTACGAGCTACAAGTGGAAGAACACTGCCAGCGGAAGGGCATTGCAAGGCTGCTGATGAGACTGATGGAGCTTGTTGCCTGGAAGCTAGGATTCCACAGTGTGGTGCTCACAGTCATGCAGGCTAATCACTCAGCCATCGCGTTATACAATTCCTTGGGATACACCAAGCATGCTACCTGCCCTCCCCCTCCACAGGATGGGAGCGCAGGCTACCTCATCCTTGCAAAGGAGATCCCCACCAAGAAACAATGAATAACATGAGCTTTATTGTTGTCATAGGCAAAACATGGACTGCACTGCAGATCCAATTGCAGTTTGGCACTGCCAAGTCTAGGACTCATCATACAAACACTGCTCAGAGGAACACAATGCAATCAAACCAGCACAAAATTCACCCTGTATTGAATAGCCAGGAGGTCTGCAATATATTGTGATTATTGTTTAGTAATACTGAGGTCTCTTCACCAGACTGTCAAGGGGACAAATAGGGTCTTGCGCACTTCTATATATAGGACAAGTTCTTGATTGTCAGACAATCTAGGAACAATCTATCTGTCTCAGTCCTGACAGCAGATCCAGGTAGCCTGGAGACTCCGGCTTCAGCACGCCATGCCTGATCATGAAGTCGATGATGACCAGGTTGCAGTTGTCTTTGAAGTCGTTGGTCTCGCTTATGATATTGGCAACCTCTTGGATTGGCATCAATTCGAAGCTCTCCACCTCCCCATCCCCTGGCTTGGGCAGGAAGTCTTCAGGCAGCTCGAGGTCATACACAAAAAGGCAGTCCCGCTTCAGGCCAGCCTCCTGCAAGCATGGTCCCTCGGTCGTCAGAAGCAAGTGCTGTATGTCCTGATGAATAATCCAAGGCTTTCCTCCATGCTGCCAACAAGCTCATCTCATTTCAAAATATGAAGAGGGAGAGCATAGGAGAGAGGTCTCTTGAGAAAGGAAACGGATCTGCACATGTGTGAGACACTTCCAGGATGAATGCCGTGATAAAGATCGTTCTCCAGGCAGATTGCACTGCAAAAACTTCAGCCATGTATCCCAGCAGCTACAGCATGATGTCGATGCAATTCCAGAGGGAAAAACCTGCAATTGCGAGTAGCTCACGGCTCCTGCAGGCTTACATTGCCTGGCAAGCTGCTCAGGTATGCTGGCCTCCTCAGCACACTCCTTCACCATGTTCTCTCCCGGGCTAATCCCATGCGGCTGCAGCAATACACGTGTCTTGTCAATCCCGGGATCTGTGTATGGCAAAGAGACATTACCCATTGGGGTGATGCAAGCATGCTATGGCTCAAATTGATACCGCAATGATAGCATATAGACAACCTCACAGCCTAACCATCGTCCATAGATCTTGAAACCGCGGGTTCCATTTTTTGGGAAGTGGTTCCAAGGGCTGTGGAAGTCACCTGACCGCCAGCGCACAGCTGCACAGCAGTCGTAATTTAAGGAAAGAAACATATGAGATTCCTTTACATCTCTTCTTCTAAGAGCTCCTAAATCCCATGCATGCAACGCAACTCCTGCAAGAAATGTACAGACGAAACACTTTCCTTCACAGGCTACTCAGCACTTGCTGTTTCAATGTATATCGCGCATAGCTATTCAGCTTGGGCATTTGCTTCTCAAGAATCAATAGGAACTAACGTGGTCCAGTTTGCTCGGCCAAGTCTGCTTGGTCTTCGACCTTTTCGCCACCCAAAGCTTCAGCTGCCCAGTACTGGACTTCACATAACCGTTCATGTGAACTCCATAACTCTGCAAAAAAACAGCCATTGTTCACATTGCAGTTGACACTCATCAAATTCAATGATTTGGTAGCAACGGAGGTGGGATCCTTCGCAAATCTACACTTGAGTGCAGCAATAAATTGACTTGGAAATATGTGCAATGTATCATCTCAAACATGCGCATTGATTGCTGCTGTGCAAGCTCCCTCAGTGGGTCACTCTCTTTCTCCAGGCTCATTTTAGGTATCAATCTGCCATGGTATGGCACTCATCGGGATCCATTTTGCGTGTTGACCCTGTGAACAAGAGGGAGCGTGATTATTGTGGCAGGACTGCAGAAGCTTGCCTTGATGCCAAATTGCACTGCAGCTGCCCTCTCCAGCAGGAACACAGGCTCCTTGTGGAATTCAGTGGTCACTGGGTATACCTCATTCCTCCATCCTGTCACGACCTTCTCCTCCCGCAACACCTCAAGGACCTCTGCAACACAGAGCCTTGCTGCAATGCAGTCATTGCACCTGATAGCATCAAGGTTGAGACGGAGCTCTTTTTGGCTGTAATATTCACGTAGTTTCCGTGGTATCCCTTTACTATCCTGGTGTAGCCTTGGGATATTGATGGTTCTATTTGTGCAAGGCTATAACCGATTGATGACAGTGGGAGTGTCAAGCAGGGAAGAAATTAGGAGTGTTGCGCCGACCTGCAACTGCTGCGGAGCGCTCCTGGGGAGTTGCTGTGTCCAGTTTAAGAGAGACCTCCTCATTGACCTCAAATACTTCCGGGAACTTGGACAGATGCTGTTGGGCGAAGCTACATGAAGTATTGGTAGAGTAAGTTGCTGACAGGGATCAGGAACATGAGAAGGGGGAGGCATGCAAGTACGTGCATGCGCACAGCAAAGGGCAAACTTTGAGCGTGCGTCTTTGTAGACATCGCATCCTTCCTAGATCTCAATGAAAGGTACTCACCTAGGCCTGACGTACCCTACGACTCCATGGTCGCACTTGAAAGGGAGAAGGTGTTTCGAGTTGGCTGTGAATGTGTTGCACCTCTTCACCCAGCGCGTAAAACCCTCGAGACTTGCCATCTTTGCCCTAGCCAGATTTCATGGGTGCTTCTCTCCAATGTGGCGAGCTCGGCGGGGTAGGGGAATGTTCAAATGAACTGCGCTAAGCGGATGTGCTTTTGCTGCTCTAATGCTCTGCTGCTGTTGAACCATTCAATCATAGAAGAGCAAACATTTGGGGACTAAGCATCCTGAAACTCGCAAGGAAACCAAGTGCCACACAGGCAGCAAGACTAGCACAGACCACAAAGGCAGTGGCGCATTCCACCTTTACTGAAATGGTGGAAAAGCTGACAGCGCCGGTCGTGATTGTGGGATCTGGCCCTGCAGCTCACACAGCAGCCATATATTGCGCGCGTGCCGAGCTGAAACCTATTTTGTTTGAGGGATGGCTGGCCAACGGGATTGCAGCAGGAGGTCAATTGACCACCACGACTGATGTCGAGAACTTCCCAGGTTTTCCTGAAGGGATCCTTGGAGGGGAAATTACAGAGAAGTTCAGGTGAGTTTCAATCACAGAGCTTGCAACAGTCAATCAACACGAACCGGATGACGGACATGATTTTTCGAGCAGATGGATCGCCTTCATTATGCAACACAATTGCACCTTTGCTGTGTGTCGACAATTCTGCGTGTCTGCGTATTGTGTAACCTCAGCACGTTGCCCCTGGGAGTCGCTGCTTTGAATTTAAATTGTTCTCCATGGATATTTTGGTGGATTTCCTTCCTCTCATCTGCCAACTTTTTCCTCAGAGAGTTTGAAAATTTGATGGATCGGTCAAACTTATCAATTTGCAGTACCAAGAGACCAGATCCTGTCAACTTGAAATTTGCAGGGCGCAGAGTGAGCGATTTGGCACCCAAATCTTTTCTGAGACAGTTGAGAAGGTAGACTTATCGAGACGGCCATTCAAGGTCTACACAGACGAGACGGAAGTAGAGGCCCTATCTCTTATAATTGCAACAGGTGGGACACTGTATGTTGCATCTCCTGTGAAATGGCAATGCAAAAATGCTTGTCTCACGCACTGGACAGAGAATGAACATCTTGCTTCAAACTTGAGGACACATCAGGAGTGGACTACAAACACAGTATTGGGTTGTCTCAAAGCTGTCCTGCAACGTCCATCACCATATTGGCACGAAAGCATGTTCACTCTGCAACAAGGCTCCTGCTTCTGTCACTTTCATCTGCTGTCAAGCAGGACATGCAGGTTGAAAAGCAGATATCAGCTTGAAAAAGCAAAGAATCGTTTCAAATGGCAATGCATTCAATCTGGTGAATACGTCATGGACAGGCGCTGTGGCAAAGAAATTAGAGTTCAAAGGATCCGGCGAAGGGGAGGGAGGCTTCTGGAACAAGGGCATTTCTGCATGCGCCGTGTGTGATGGTGCCGCCCCCATGTTCCGCAAAGCCCCCCTGGTGGTGAGTCAGCTCGTTCCTCGCTTGTTCAATAGCAGTATGCTATTTGGCAGCATGTTATGTATCAGCGGCTTTCTCCTGCAGTCAAATACTCAACCTCTTCCCTTGCTCTAGTAGAGAGGTGTCTGCATCTCTGAAATGCAATTAAAAACTTATCTGAAAGTCATCCTGCCTGCAGCGCCACGCTGGTTGTCATCGAACATATCAGCTACTTGAGTCATGACATGAAATCAGGAGCGCCGGCCTGAATTCTAGATTCTTCAGGTGATTGGAGGAGGTGACAGCGCCATGGAGGAGGCCACTTTCCTGACAAAGTATGGCAGCAAGGTGTTCCTGGTGCATCGCCGTGACGAGTTCAGGGCTTCCAAAATAATGCAAGCGCGGGTGCTGTCCAACCCCAAGATAGAGGTACGACATTGCTGTACCCCTGAACTGAATTGCTGCAAATGCTGTGATAAACAAGTAAAATCAGCAAGCATTCACGGAAGACTGCCTGAGAGTGTGCAAAGTCACAGTGTCTCCTTTTTGTAATCCTTGACATCTTGCTGTGCTCCTTTCATGTTCGCACTTCATGGCTAAGGTGTCTGCCTTGTAGCTCTTCTATCAAGGGTGTGATCAAGACTCGCACCGCGAGTAATATTAATATGTAAGGCAGGTCCCTTTCAAAAGAGGATAGTACTTTGCAGGTGTGCTGGAATTCTGTGGTGGAAGAGGCATTTGGAAATGAGAAGGGACTTTTAGGAGGGGTGAAGCTGAAGGATGTCAAGACAGGCGAATTGCGAGACATACAGGTGAGCAAATGGAACTTTTGGGAGGATTTCCCTGGAGATATCCAGCGGGAGTACAGAGTGAAGAGATTCTACTGAACCTCCTACATCCAGATGTTCTGCTCTCATTCGAATTTGCGTATGAGACAAGTGCATTATTGCATTCTCTGATACGCGGAGGAGTGAGGGACTTCAGACCACACAATTGCACATGTGAGAGCAGTAACTGTATGGTGCAAGATTTGCTCAAAGTATGAGGGGTTCATAAGGCAAATAGTACATAAGGGGAAGGGAAAAATGCAGGCAATGAACAGCTGCCTCCTTGGCTGATTGATGGCTGACTATCAAGAACCTGTGTCTATGTGAGATTCTCGGAACACAACAAACGCCTGAGGCCAGCCACACTTTAGCCAATCAGACCAACAGCTGCATCGATCAATCGTGCTGTTTTCTGATTTTCATTATGATTGATCGATGCAGCTGTTGGTCTGATTGGCTAAAGGCTGGAAAATTTTAGCTGGCTGATGGGGTCTCGACAGTCATCAAGCGCATTTGGATCTCCTCAGAAAGGATCTCTGCGCAGGCGTCTGGGCTGTTCTTTGCCATAGGCCACGAGCCGGCGTCAAAATTCCTTGCTGGCCAGCTGGACTTGGATGCCGATGGCTACGTCAAGACCAAGCCAGGGACCACGGAGACCAACATTCCTGGTGTGTTTGCTGCTGGGGACGTCCAGGATAAAAAGTGGCGGCAGGCAATCACTGCTGCAGGCACAGGTTGGAAATCGCGCAGCGCCTCAAATTCATCCTGTATTCTCGGGTACTCTGATTCATCTACTGGAGAAAACTGGCCTTGGCGTCTTAAATAGACAGCAAGGCCAGCTATCGTCACTCTGTGGCAATTTGGTGGAGATGTTTTTCCAAGAGAAATAGAGAAAAATGTGACTGCTTGCAGCTGCTGCTGTATCTTTGCATTGAGTCTGAGAAGACCATGTCCATGCTTGCAGGATGCATGGCAGCGCTGTCTGCGGAGCATTTCTTGCAAGAGGCCAGCAATCTGGAGCCCAACAAAGCAAGCCACTGGGGCTCAGAGACGGTTGCAAAGGGAGAGGCATAGGTAGGAAGCAGAGATACTAGTTTATGATGAATACTAATTTCTGCTTTCGTCTGCGCCTCACCTTGGTGTTGACACATACACATATGCGACCACCCTTACTATTACTAGCCGCTTGTTACAATGGGTTCTCTGTGGCCCACCTTGAATTGCTGATGCAAGTCGGCAAGATATGATGGGTGGCTTCACACTTGCAATAGAGTGCTGACCAGGAACCCTGTACTATGCACTTGATAGGACAGATTGTCGGACGGACAGTCTGTGTCAGCTGCCTGACTCTTATGTAGGGCTTGCTCTGTCTAGACCACAAAAGTTCCGCAGGCATGTGTTGAAGTAATGCTTGCAAGGAGCTCAGCTGCCTGTGTATTGCAATACCTTTAGATATCAAAGATGTCAGAGTGCATTTTGCGGCAGGCGTGATCAGGGCAGGTAGCGCTGCTGCACTAACTCACAAGTTGCTGTTTGTCACTGGACGGCAAGAAGCGTAGTGCAACAAAGTGGTATCTGCCATCTTCGGCGGCACCAGCCTCATACAGCATTGCAGGCAAGAAGTGGTGGCCCTATGCCCCAGCAGTTGAATTCCAGGTTATAAGGAAGAGAGAATGAACAACTGTGCTCAGCAGAAGAAATTGTATATCTCATGGGCCACCAGGATAGGTGATGTTAGAAGCCGGTCTCGCTCTTGATCATCAACTTCTCGATATTCACCATCCTCATCGGGCCATTCCAGGCTGGTTTAGTATCTTTCCCCCCATCCAAATTCAAACTCAACTTGCCGGAATCTCCATTGCTGAGGTCGGGATCTGGCAAATCTGATGCCCAGGCTTAAGCAAGCAGAAAGGAGGGGCATCACCAGGGTGTGGGTATCTGACAGATTGCTTTCCTGTTCAGAAACTTTTGCCCTCTGTTCGGACGATGCACAGCTGACACGAAAAACATTCTTCAGTTCTTTGAATAGGCACGTCCGACTTGCATGGGTCTCGCGAGATGGAAGGGAAGCACATTATGTCCAGCCAGTATGTGACTTTGAAGGAGAGGTCATCCCAAAGATGTACAGCTTTGTAGCTTTTCGATTTGTGAAACACCATGGCCGGGAGAGCCTCCTCAGCTGGTGCAGCAGTGATGAGTGCTCATGTCATGATAGCCGCAAGCATGCCCAGGCAGCCTCTCAGGGAGCTGACTGCCTCGACAATGTAAAGCATGATCTGATTTGTCCATGCTTCCAAGACCTCCTTGAAGCCAAGACATGGGGCTGTCAGCCGAAAGGGCTGGCATGGCTGCAATAGCACTTCAGAGATGGTCCTGAGAGACATCAGGCAAGCAGCCATGCTTAGAACTGCTCTTCCACTGATAGGAAACGGACATGAGTAAAATGCTGAAAGCTACATTGCTTTGCAGATTAATGAAATATTCTCTGCATCTCTGTTGAGCCCTCGGGCTTTCTGCAGTTCAAGGACAAGGCAATGTTGGCATCAAATTTGAACCAGGTGAATGTTAGCTTTTGGCCAACACAAGGTGACCTTGCAGAGGCCTGCCAAGCTTGTGCTGCCAGAGGAGACGCTGGAGGAGGCGAGGGCACGTCTGGAAGTTGGCAGCGTGAAGCGCGCGATATTTGATGCCCTGGAGGAGGCAGGGAAAGAAGGTCTTCCTATTGCCAGCCTGGCCAAGGCTGTCCAGGTTTCGACAATCCCCCCCCCCCCCCATTCACTTTGTTGCAAGAAAGGCGATTTCAATCTCAGGTGGAAGTTGGGGCTTGGAGTCAAAAAGGTATGCCCTGTTGGAGGGCCAAGCCGTCTTCAGCAGCAAGCTCCCTTATGCCTCTACCTTTACAATCAGTAAATTTCAATAGCTTCTTTTTCTGTTTTTTTCACCGATCTTCACGGCCCATTGATCTGCACCCATGTATGGTGATGTCTCCATGCAATGTCTTCAAAAGCGCATGACTAGAAACGAGTCCATTAAAAGTATTGGGCAGCCACTGATGCATGGGAGTCAGCAAGATGCTTTGGCCGCCAGCCTGTTTGCCTGATTCCAACAATCACTGAATGCTGGTGCAGGCGGCTGGGGTGGAAGGCTGGGATGGCGCCCGTAACGCCAATAGCAGGGTGTCGATCGCCTGCTCCCATGATCTTGCCTTCCTCAGGCTCGCCACAGGCCACTTCATCCTGAGAGCTTTCAAACCCGAGACCATGGAGGTATCCTCCTTGTTCAGATGTTTGGTGCTTTGGCTTCTGTATTATTTGAACTGGCTGTGGGGATTTGTGATTATTAGATCAGGCAGCCTTGAGGCAATACCTTCAGTTTGAGCACAAGACACATATGCTCAAAGCCAAACCAAACCCAAGATGCATGCTGGCATTCAGCAAAATTGGTGCTGAAGTCTTGAAATCCAAGAGAGGGGTGAAGTGCCATGAGAGTAAAAGTAATCCAGACTTCATCATCTGATTACACCGGATGAGACTACATGTTGAGGAACAGCTGTTTGTCCCAAGCTCTGAAAGGCTGAGGGATGATGAGCAAGCTGCTGACATCAGTCCAAACTCTGATTTACTAAACACCCTTCAAACATTCAGTGACACTGATTGGGTCACCACAAAGTAAGGAAGTTGTCAGCA
This sequence comes from Chloroidium sp. JM, assembly GCA_004335615.1. NCBI lineage: Eukaryota > Viridiplantae > Chlorophyta > Trebouxiophyceae > Watanabeales > Watanabeaceae > Chloroidium > Chloroidium sp. JM. The sequence continues at coordinate 80,060 of QAXI01000410.1, forward strand.
ATGTCGAACATAAAAATGCATCTCCTCCTGCATTTACCCTTTGAAGTACACCTTTTACTGCTGCAGGGTGACGGTGACTTCGTGCTGAGATACCAAGCAGCAGAGAACACCTTCCTGGTGAAGAGCGGTGCTTGCTTCAGCGGTTGGGGAGTTGTTCAAGTTGGGAAAAGGGCCAAGTGCCTGACCTGCCCCAACTCCAAGTCTTTCTACTGCAAGCATGCACAACTTGTCGCAAAAGATCAGGGCTTGGGTGAGAAAATTCCCAGATGCACTCCTCTACAACAACACATGAAGACACTCTCCCGTTTCACACCTGCTCTGAAGAACGTGGCAAGCAGACAGCACTATGTGCATTCCAAGCTTTATGTCAAGAAACAGGACCTGCAGCAACGTGTAGAACGATTGGCTTTTGTGACAAAATCTGAACAAGAAGCATGAGCTGATCCATGTTTACTCCACTTCTCCTCTCTTCACAAGCCCTCATATGCTAGCCCTTCGGCATTCAGCAGGCAGAAGAGAGATCCGATCATCTCACCAGACGGCAGCTTTTCCAGCAAGCCTTTATATCGCAGACGATGTGCCTCCCATGCAGATCAGGTCTGGAGGTCCAACAAGGCCAGCACAACGGCCGCGGTTGACGGACTGCTCGGTCGAAGGATCTGCAAAGCGGCAGAAAATTTAGGAGTGTTATCTATTTTCCCTGTAATTAATGCTAGTCTGGGCTGCAGCACCATGTCAGGTGCTGCAAAGATTTGTTGATCGCCCTGAAATTGCAGATTGATAGAACTATTATCCCAAATGCCATGCTCAGTGAGTTTGAGCAATGTTGTGTTGATCTCATCTGTGTGGACCACTGTGTGAAAATGAGATGGGAAGTGCACAGGTCATGAGAGTGTGGTGCTTTCTACTGTGAGTTTGCTGGAAAACGATATGATCAGAACATTAATATTGCAACGGCAGTGCATGCCAGCCAAGTCACACGTGGCTTGGTTTGACCTGTGGCTGTATGCATGAAAGGCAAGAAATTGAACAGGACATTAGGCTTTCCGTAGAGGGTGATTTCAATGTAAGGGTATGACGTGAAAGACGCTGAATTGGAAAGCCAGATTTCAAGACCTGTCAAGGTTGCAAACCCCCCCCCCCTTCTTCTTCCTTGAAATTAAACTTTCGCAATCTGCGCACCAAATTTCATGGTATCGGAACATGAAGAAGAAGACTCTGGTCAACTTGACTCCTCTGGATCTCACGGATCATCTCCCCTTGCCGATCGTTCTGCCTCCAAATCGGACTGGCCGTTTGCAGAAAGATGGCCAGGTCGACTTCCAAGACATCGAGGAGGCCGCAGATCTGTTGAGGGCGGTCTCCGGCGACTGGACGTACGTATGAAAGCTCATCATCGACATTGAGACGTTTTTATGGGACGCTGATGGTTTGGCATGCTTCCCAAGAATTTGCTCGTTTACCATTCTCGAGCACCCTGTTGTTGCAGCCCTGCGGCGGGTGTTGCGACCGAGGTTGATGACACAGTGCATCTCACATCTCACCAGCAAGCCCTTCTTGGAATTGATGCTGGCATATTCAAATCTGGAAACCCAGGTATGGACTTCGCATCGTCAGGAAGCTGCTCATGATCCTCCACTAGCAAGTCAGGTCAAGGGGGAGCAGAGTGCACCTGCAACAGCGTGTGCTGTCGATGCAGTTGCTCCCGCACAGCAGGCTGCCGGCAGGAAGGACAGCCCCTCTCACAGCACTCCTGTGAATCAGCCTGCTCACACCGCTGAGTCCAACAAAAGCAGGGGTCCCACAATCACTGTTGAGGTACTGCCTATCCTCTTCTACGGATTCAACTTAAAATTCCTTTGCAAGCATGCATCCAACCATTCGCAATCTGTTTTTCAAGGTCAAATTATCTTGTGTATAGCTTGACCTGTCTGGAGCACCAAAATGGTGCAGCCATCAGGCAGTGATTATCAGAGAGCACGTACTTGCTGGCTCTGTTTTAATGAAAGTGAAGGTGCACTGTTTCAAAAAGAAGGTTGTGCCACCATACTCGTGTCATTTCTGCTGCTCGCTAATTGCAGGAAGAGGAGGAAGTCACCCGCCCACCGGCACTCAAAAAGCGCCGGATCTCCAAGCAAACAAAGAGGGAGCCTGCGCGGTCAGCTGCCGCCCTTGCAGGTGTGATCTCATACTCAGCTGTTCCTTCTCTTTAATCTAAAATCTGGGTTGTGCTAGTGCAAAGGCAGACTCCTGAACGTGAAGAACTGAAATTGGCAATTCATCTTGTGCAGGCGACTTGAAGGAAGCCATTGACCTCTACTTGCTAAAATCCCAGCAGCCTGTGCCTGGAGGTGGAAGTAATCAAGATTCCGGTGAGTGGCAATTCTCACAACCATGAAGTTTTGCCTCCATGGATGCAACTCAGAGATATTGATCGCCTCAGAATCAATTTTCAAGGTCCACCTGTTAGCAAACCCAGCAAACCCACCATGACACACTTGAATCTGCCAAGAGGATTTGCATTGTGCAGCAAGCGATGAGGATGCAGAACATACTGGGTTGGGTGCAACATCCAGGAGCACAAGGCAGCTTTGTGACAGCCTTGCTCAGTGCCAGGACCACCTCAGCAGCATTCCCACAGATACAGTCATACGCCTGTTGAAGTGTCTAGATGGTCACATCCGGAGAGGGAGTCACGTAGAGTTGCCCAGGAACGAGGAGGTGAGACAAAATCCAGCAAATTAGTGACAGATATGAGATTCATGATAAATTCATTGCTCCATTCTGCCAAGGTCAAATTGGGAACAGGCATACGGTGCCTCCTATGCACAAGCAGACAAGGCAAGTTCATTGAGGTTTAAAACATGCTGTCCATGGAAAAATGAAGATTAAGTGTGGTTTATATTTCCACCGCTTTTCTGGACACTTGCAAATCCATCAAATATCGTCCAACGCCCAAACGGACGATGTGCGACATCATTGCGCTTGTGAAAGACCAAGACTCTTTCTCCTTGCTGTGCATCATGCGCCTCGTGCCATTCGCATGCTTTTCACGCAAAAAAAAGTAGTGTGGTAACAGACAGCACATGCCTCAATTGAGAATGTGGCATTTTTCAGGAGGCAACATCGTCTTCCAGGGAAGTCTTGGCTTGCCTCGATGCCTGTGTGGCATCCCTTCTGGTTGTGACGGCCAATGACATGCCAAAGGAAGTGGCAAATGACGACTTCATCTTGAGCATCTTTGCAGCTGTCAAGCACCATCTGCTGGTGAATGTGCTCTCTGCTGTGCATCCACAGACAGTGCATACCCCAGAAGCAGGTAAGGAGTGATATATCCCATACCCCATGTATCCATGACAGCTATGCCCAAATTCCCATGACCTGCATCAGGCAGCGCCTTGATGGGCTATTAGCCAGTAAATCAGCTCTGGATGTGCTTTTCTTTGGGTTTCTGCCACTCACGCGGGAAGGAGACGAATTGTGATTGTTCAGCAACTGTCAGGCTGGCAAAACATGACTCTATGTAGGTGCTCATGGACACTCAACCGCCAACATTGAGACAGCCAGGACCTGCAGATCTCGGCAGAAACACGCTGAAAGGTACGGACCTTGAGGACAACGATCTGAGTGCCATCTGCTTTCCGTTGCCCAAGAGCTTGCGCGGCACAGGATGCAGCTCCACTGGTCATGAGTATCATTTCTATTTCAATGCTCTGTCCTTGATGCAAAGAATATTGCTTACCTCCACTGCAAGAAATGTTGGCAGAGAGCCACGACCACTGAACTTGGGACTGTGGTAGACAATCACGGTTATGATTGTCCTGTGTCTTTCTCGCAGACCAGTGAGATGTGTCTGCAGGCAGACTGTGGATTGGGTGGGGCTGGTCAAGGCGAGACTGCAGGTAGCCGTCAAGCTTTTGGCCAGCCTGCTGGATGTGGTGCTCGTGGAAGTCACGCACGTCCACCCTCTGGTCCGTATCATGGCAGAGACGCTAGCGCTCACTGGCCTTGATGTCTTGCGGGTTGCTGCAGCTGGTGAGTCATTGCACCTCTTGCTCATATCCAAAGATAAACACCTGATTATTTAGCCCTTCTGATGCACTAAGTGAGCAAAAGCTCAATCATCGTCATCAGCGATGTTAGAAATGCATGCCTTTTCAGGCATTCCCTCTCTTGCACTCTTGAAATACCTCTCTGTGCTTCAGCATGTGGTGGCTGCATTTAAAATTCAGTCTGAAGATATCCTTTCCACAGAAGACTGCACTGCATCCAACCACCCAGAGGCTTTGATGATGTTCCTCCATTCTTGACCATCAGCCATTCTCAGATTGTGTGGGTGTTATGCAGATTTTCTTGTCACTGTCTTCAGGCGTTATCCTGAGCACCACAGCTCCATCTTCAATGAGATTGTCACCACCATTGTGCCTAGTTTGCCGGCTGCCAAGGCAAATTACAAGTCGCTGGTGGATCAGACGCAACAGCATCAGCTGCATCCCTTCTCAGCCTTGATCCTCAGGCTTGTTCAGGTGCACATTATTTCCATTGTGTCAGCCTTAAGAACGAAAAGTTGGAAGGCTGAATTGAGAATTGTCGTGAAGAGAAATGGTCTGAGGACCTGGTCAAGAATTGGATTGCATGAACCCATGCTGGATTTTGCAGATTCTCAGCTCAATTAATTTTCTGTCTGTAATTGCTCATGGAGATTAGGTGGCATCTGTTTGGTTTTTGAATGGCAGGCTACTTATTCATTGCCGATGCAGGAGAGTGTAGACCTCCCATCAGTGGAATCGGAGCCTGCGTACTGGCCCAATTGCTTCCAGGAAGCCTACCAATGGGCAGATCGCTTCTGGACCTACTGCTTTGACAAGTACGCATGTGTTAAATTCAGCAGCCACCTATGAAAATTTGCAAACAATCCAAGCAGTTGTTGCCGAGACTTGCAAATGCGGAAGCTGCAACAACAAGCAACAGAAATCATTACCAGAATCAGTATCTGATGGACGGCTTTTGAATGTTGTGAGCTGCAGAGTTTGCTGCAAGTGATGCAACAGAGAGCATTGCTCACATCATGCCCCTTAATTTCTGCATGCGTGATTGATGAGCAAAGCAGAGAAGAATTTCATGTGCAGGATTGCTGCCAGCGTCAAAGTCTCCAAAGCCGAATTGGAGGCTGATTACAAGAGCATTGTAGAGAACATCCTCTCAGGTACAAGATCCTGAGCATTTATTGCTGCACTGAACCTTCGTTCACAGAACAATAATTAGGAGATTATTGTTATGCAGGACCGTCATCAATTGAAAATTAAGCTTTCTAATTCTTGGCATTGAAAGGTTTCTCTGCTTCACGGTCAGGGTGCAGTCTGTCTTGACTTGACCGCAGATTAGTTTCACTCCCTTGCAGACATGCTTGCGGCCCTGCATCATCCTGCATACCCTGCAGCAGAGACCCTGCTGCTCTCCTTCCAGAGACATGTGAAAATCGTCAAAGACAGTGGCGTCAGGCATGTGGCCATTCAGCTTCTACGCCTGCCATCCCAGTATCTCTTCAGCTTGCCGAAGAGCGAGGAAGAGATACACACAGCAGAAAACAATGATGCAGGTGAAACCCCATGAATTAGGAGTCAGCTTTGCTAGGGCAGCATTCTGTCATCTGACCTGATAAAAAATAATTGAAGTTGAACATGGACTCCACTAATATGTACTCAGTCACATTGTATGGCCATTTGTAATGGATTGGGCCGACCAGTGCTTTTGCTGGTAGGTCTCGCTGTGCATGTAAATTGTGAAGTACTTAAAGAGGGTATTGTTTGTGAGGGGATGTTGCATTGCCTTTTAATTGTCCTTGATTTGGTCCTCACTGTGCCGGCTTACACTCTGTCATAGAGCACAGCTACCAATGAAAGAGGTATATGACGCAAGTCGTGCCAGACTTCTTTAGATCTGTATTACCGCTGGACATGCCGATTTGCTGTTGGGAGCCTAAAATTGAGCTGACGATGCTACTATGCTAAAGCAACGATTGGAGCTTCTGCAGGAAGCTCAATTGAGAGCAATGTCAGGAGAATCGTCTTGTACTTGCACTCAGCCAGCAGTATAGATATCTCTCTGAGGAGATCAGCACGAGCCTTCATCCTGTCTGAGAGCTTTCAGCAGTTATGTAGCAGCGATTCATCAGATGAGTTACATTCACAGCTTTTGGAGCATTGGCAAGCTGCAAAGGGGGAGGAAGCAAGCTTTGAAGAGCCTGTGACGGAAGGTGTTGTATTTCGTCACGCACTCGTTGACAATTGGCTTTCCGAATTGGAATGCATCACTACTGAATTGTGAGCATTGCAGCATGTGTCCTCAGAACGATTTCAGAGGAAGCATGCATTAATAAGTGGATCTGGATATTTGAAAACTCAGCTGCATCCCTGCTGCATCTTGTCTACAGAACACTAGGCATGTGAGACACCAAGCGTGCATCATGATTGCAAATCTTACGTGCGCGAAGGAAACAGTGAAATGACGGCGGGTCTCATCACAGACCCAATGACACCCCGCGTTGTGGCCAAGCAAAATGCATGACTATGCCCAAGTATTGTCGAATTGCCTGAAGGCAAGTAAATGCTCAATCCCAGTAAAGTGCACATTGAGCCAGAGACTTGGATGCTTGTGCAGAAGCAGCAGCAGCTGTCCTGGAGGCAAGGATGCGAAAACGGCTATTACGAGAACGCATGACGTGCCTAATGTGCATTCTGGAGTGTGCCGGAGACAGGGACTCCAAGGCTGTGCGTGCAAAGGCATTCAAGGTTCTGGGGGATCTGGTGCAGATTGACACAGGGTTACTTGGATACAAGCCTGTGTCTGCTTGCCTGACCCTGGCAGTGGAGGTAAGTGGCTCAGGCCAAGCCACAATCCAAGTCTCTTTCAATGCTGAGCTTTATATAGGGTTGCAATGTTCTTATTTGCAAGCAGCAATCATTACATGTGCATGTCTTAGCTGGAAGGGGTCGTTCTCATATTGCTCTGAGCAGGTCAATGGCCTCATGTACACGAGGCTGTGTACGTTCAGAGCTTACATTTGTTCAGCAATTGCCGTAATACTGATCATTATATGTTCCAGAGCGACGCCTTGCACCCAATGTACTGGCTGCATTGAACCTTTTTTTTCCGGGTGTTCTAAAAGATGCAACACAAGATCTCTCCCACCTGTGCAGGACGAATCTCCCAATGTCCGCCTGGAGGCGCTCACCCTGCTGGGCAACTTTGTCAAGAATTCCACCATCGGAGCAGCCTACTACGACAAGGTGGCAGCCTCGCTCAAAGACACCGCGCCCTCCGTCCGCAAGGCCGCCATCAAGATCCTGTTCGAGGCTTTTGTCACCGCGCCTGACTCTCCAAAGGCCAGCGAAGCCTGCCAGATAGTCTTGCAGCTGGCCTCCGACAGCCAGGACCACAACAGGGAGCTGGTGGTCAACTACATCCGCGACCTCTGGTTCCCCTCCCTAGGTGGCTCTGCCACTTCCAGCTCTGGCTACAAGCAGTCCTGCCACCATCCAATGCAGCAAGCAATACTTGCAGAAGTTTCTGAAGTACTTGTAGAGTTTTTGCTGCTCGCGTACTGCCTCCTGGTGCCAACTTTCAATGTGTAATCAGGCATCAATGCCTACTCGGGCAACCGTCCAATTCAAGCATTGCACCCTGCTTTTGCCAATCTTCATTCATGGTCTTTAAGCAACAAATCTGCGAGCTTCTGATCATTGAGAAAATGCTGAGCAGTCTACACAACCACAGGCTGTCCTGACCCTTTCCCAGACTGCTATGCTATCATATGTCCGGGATGAAGAAGGCTGATCTGCAGGGGAGGATCGTGACGGCAACACCAGAGCGGAGCAGCTGGCACAAGTGGCTCTGGGCATGAAAAGGCGGGAGATCTCCGTCCTGGACAGGCAGCACCCCCTGGTTGCAATCCTGCGCAAGGTGACTTCTGACATCCTGCTGCAGTGGAAGTCTCTAGCATAATCATCATCTCCATGTCGCACATACTGAATGCCAAAGCATTCCTAAAGCATCCCGTCACCAAGCCTCCAGAGCAAGTGAGCAAATTCTCATGTGAGTTTATTTTTTGACACTCTTTGTTCCTTTCCAAGCAATTTTGCCGTTGTAAAGCTCCCGTTCTCAGTCAAATCTTCCGATATCTGATTTGATACACAGGTGGTCGATCCTAAGGTATCAATGGATCTGGAAGCTGGGAGTAAGCTTGCAGCAAGTCTGTTGGACAGTGCCATCACCGCTCAAGCATCGGCTGAGAGCGAGATGTACCCCTTCCTGCTGGTATGAACAGCAGCACTTTTCCTGACATAGTGAGCTCACGATGAACAGCACATTATAAAATTGACTCAAGTTTTCGATGCTTTCTATGACATTCTTTGCAGACTTATCAGGGATCAATGAAACCGACTTGGAGATTTGCTCATGTCCTACAGCTGTGACAAATCCTCATGTGACGACAAAATTTAGTCTACCTTCTGCATTATCCCTTGCCATAACATCTATCCAGAACGAATATGCCCAAGCTCATTGCTATGTTTGCAGGCCCTGCATGCGCTGGCTTTGAGCAATGTGCAGCTGTGCATACCCAAGGGCCAGCCAGCTGCATTTGTCAAGCGCTTGGCCCCCTACCTCAAAGGGGCTGCTGCCGACTCCAGCATGGATAACGAACAGAGAAAAGCGGCCTTGCGGGAGGAGGCTGAAAGGTAGCTTGCAAGTATCCACCTGGCACCCCCTCTCTTCACATACTGAGTTAAGGGGCCATCCTGGTTCTCCAATAATCCTGATATGTTTCATGGGGATGGGCAGGTCAGAGGGACACACTTGTGAGTGAGCTCACGGATAAGAGACATTTGCCAAGGACGGAAGAACGCTGTTGTGCTGATTATTGTCTGCCTGCTCAGGCTGATCTGCCTCCTGCCCCTGCTCAGCTGCTTGCTGCCGCAACTGGTGGCTTCCATGCCGTCCCTTGCATGGGAGATGGGGAGCGACCTGCTGCAAATCATCAAGAGGAGTAGCTATGTCTCGGTAAGCCCCATTCTTGCTAAGTCAGTTATGCAAGATAGGTATGCAGGTGGCATTGGGTAGGTGGCTTGCATTTTCATCCCCTGCCATCCGCGATGGATATTTGTAGAGGTGATCTTGGTGTTCAACAGTCCTATTTCTGCTTGAGCACCACAGCTCCTTTGGCACCTCATTTGTGTCGATTATGCCAAATTCTAAATCTCTACTGTGGTGGTCCATTGCATCGCTTCACGATATCTTGGTGAGCTGGAGCACTGCACAAAGCAGAATGTACCCTATGGTGATGCTATTTTAGCGCGCATCTGCTTCCTGGTCAGGTGGCTATGGCTGCATGCCAAACGATGAGCTGCCTCCATGCCGTGGATCCCTGTGTGGGGCCGATGCTGGTGGAGGAGGCCCAATCCTTCCTCCAATACATCCGGCAGCACATGGAGGCGGGCTACCCTGATGACAAGATCGTCCGAAGGCTGGTGACCGTGCTGGGCTACATGCTGAAGTATGGCGTAGATGTCTTGGAGCAACACGCCACCTCTCCCGACGAGGTGAAATACCCCTTTCTTAGGTTGCTTCAGTGGCTGGTGATCCTGGCACACGCAATAATACAGCACACAGCACACTCAAGATGGAGCCAGTCTCGTGGGAATACCTCCAATCCGTGACTGCACTGCAGGCTGTCTCTGCTACGGTCTGCATCGAACTGTTTGAGGGCATCATCAGGTCGCAGAAAGCGCCCGCAGCACTGAAAGGCAATGCCTTGCAAGCGCTGGGAGGCATTCTCACAGCCCGCCCAGACAGCTTGAAGGAGGCCAGCTGCCAGAAACTGCTGTCGGCTGCACTCAGGCCTGGAGCTGGCCATGCCATCAACCGCACCGCCCTGCTCATCCTGATGGAGCTGCTCAAGGTAATGCACCTTTAGAATCTTACCTGCTAAGCAGGTGCCTTCAGCCATGCATGCAATGCACTGATTGAAGTAATGGAGAGTAATGACGTTGCGGCACATGGATAACGGTCACCAAAAAATCTTGAGCTTCCCTTCGATTGTCATCACCTGAAGAATGGCTTTGATCAGGGAAGTAGTGATTGGACAGCTAAGAGAAGTAGAGGTGGGAACTCTCTATCAACATTTTAGACAGGTGTTCAAAAGGTGCTTGGGGATAATCTCAAAGATAGTCACAACTGGTAAATTGATGCATTCGTAGATGTCTTGACTACAAACATTCGTTTACTGATTGTTTGAGAATATGCTTCAATTATAGGCAGATGAGGCGCAGCTGGAGGTGGAGCAAGCGCGCAAGGAGCAGCAGCAGAGCAAGGGGCGGAAGGAGGCAAAGTCCAGGAGGAAGCCAGAGGTCATCCCCACACAGAATGGCGAGCATGACTCCATGTCCATCAGCAGCGGCATTGTGCAGGTAGTCCTTTTCCTCCATGGCTGTAGCGAGCTTAAAGAACCAGGCATTTCTACGGCACTGCACGCAAATTAGGTGGTTCGAGACCATTTGTCCCCACATTTGCGAGAGGAGTGGCTGAAAGCATGCATGTGAGATGTCCAGGTATTCTGACATGCAACACACATATAAAGCAGCTGTATGCCGCTTGAGCTCCAAAGTACACACAACGCAATATGCAAGCAGATTGCTTATGCAGCAGAGGATGGCTGTGTTGATGGATCACCACTATGATTCATGACATCCATTTCCGGCGCAATTATCAAGGAGTCCACAAGGCAGTCGGCTCGTTGGTGTTGCCACTGACAGAAGTTTCCCTCCTTGGGTTCAGCTTCCCATATCTGACCAGGCCTGCACTTTTTCAGGAGAACAAGGAAAGCATCCTGGCGCTGGCTGTCTTGGCCAGGCCGTTGGCAGCAGGCGCCCCCTCCTTGCACTGTGAGGAACTGCGCAACTCAGCGCTGCATGTCCTGGATGCTGTGGAGCGCAATGGTGTCATGCCGCCCTGGACGCTGGTGCCACCCCTCATCGCTCTGGCAACAGACCCCTCCAGGTATTTCACACGGGACGCCTCCCCTCTCCGAACCTCCTACTGTTGTCCTTTGATTCACCCTACATCAATGCTGCATGCTTTTGAAATCGAGATGGCTATTTGTGTTTATAAACAAGAAGGGTTCAGAAATACTTCCCAGTAAAAAAGATTGATCTCAAATTATGGCAAAGTATGTTAAATGGAAAAGAATGGCAGAACCTTTCAGACTACACTCTATGCCTCTTGTTGAACTTACAAAGTAGATTAGGACTAGCACTGGTACCGCAGCTTCCCCGGAAAGAAATTGGTCAACTACAACATTTTTCCGTACTTCTCGGATTGAGCAGAAATGGCACCGCCTCATTAATTGCCCTACATATGCCCATTTAAATACCATACAATCCATTGCTCACAAGGAAGGCAAGGGGTCATATATGTGGCTTGCCATTTGCAGGGCATACCCAAACGCCAGCTTGGCAATACGATTGCTGAAGCAGATAGGCGGCAAGCACCCAGACCTCATCCTGCAAGGCATGGGCGGTGGGGTGGAAGCAGCATCGGCCTTCCAAGCTGAGCTCAGGCGTTCTGTCCCTCAAGGCTCGCTGGCTGGGAGTGAGCAGGTAATTTGTCCCCATTCACTCTTGGTTTTGGAATCACTCATCCTTCCAGTAAATGTAGCGCTTGCTTGTTACCTCGTCAAAATTTTCACAAGTCATGATTGCAGACCAGCTCTATATGTTGGAACACTCCAAGTAGAGATTTGGCTGCAAGAGCCTTTGCAGTGACTGGATCGACCGTGTCGTTGCACTGCCTGGCAATCAAGGGGTGATTATTGCAGTGCAGTCTCCATATGCATATTCAAAAATCAAGACCTGTGTTTTCTTCAGGCTGTGGCTGCTGGGTTCTGCAAGATCTACACAGAGATCCTCTTCGTCTCCAAGATCGCAAGGGCCAGCCTGCTGCAAGCCCTCATGAAGCGCTTCGAAGGGGCCTGCAACCTCAACACCCCAGGGGAGCCTGACCTGGACCTGCTCTATATGTGCGCGCAGATAGCCGCCAGCCTGCCCCTCAGGAAGATGTACGAGGTCATGCTGCTCCTGCAGCCTGCTGTGAGGCTGATCAATTCCCAGGGTGACAGTGTCCTGGCAGCAATGAAGGGGGAGCTTCATGGCTTGGCAGGGGGTAGGTCAACGCCCGAAAGTGTCAAGTCCTGTTCCAGGATTTGTGCAGCAGTGGTCTGCGTTCTCCTCATAGCCAAGGCCCTGGTGCTCAGATATGGCCTCACCAGCGAGAGGCTGGCGGCTTATGAGGTCGTTGAGAAGAGGAAGGTCGAGGAACAGAAGGATGTCCAGCTTCAGCAGACGGAAGGCCAGGACTGTGTGGGGGATGCACGCAATCTCGGGTCTGAGGACCCAGCTCGGATGTATGAAGGGCTCAAGGGGCTGCTGAAAGAGTTCAATGAGCACCACAGCCACCTGTCTCTAGGGAGCAGTCCTTTGCCTGGGGGCCAGGCCCCTGAAAAGGCAGACATCCCGTCACCTCCTGCCAAGGGCGCTGCCACGCCTATATGGGCAAGTGCTGGTTTGTCCAGTGTGGGGTCAGGCAAGCTGCAAAGGAAGGGTTCTAGCACAGGCAAGAAAGCGGTCAGCAAAACTGCTAACAGGAGGAAATCCAATCTGTCCAGGACTGCGCTAGCAAAGGGCAAGAAAAGGCGGAAGTCGGGGTTTGCTGCATCTGAGAGTGAGGAGAGTGAGGATGAGGACTATTCTGAACCTGTCATCAAGAAGTCAGCAAGGTCACGCCGAAGGTTGGAGGGTCATCTGTCAGACAGCTAGAAAAGACACAAGCCTGCGTCAGGGTCTATTGCCTACACTGAAAAGTGTACTTGCAAGCTGTACACTAGAACTCTGTCCAAAGCTAGAGGACTTGAATAATACTTGGGTTTGTTCCTTCATTGTCTGAATTCTTTTCCTCCGATGCATGTCTGTCTAAGCCAGAACTGCAGAAGTTCAGTCAACTTTTAATACATGCAATTGGAGCCTATGCCAGTGCAGACCTTCACCTTCGGCATATGTGTAAGACAATGCCTAGGTACCGTCTGCTTAGTGTACATAGTGCATGATATACGTTGGACCTAACCAAACCGGGTGCTCTTTGTGACACGAGCCTTAATACCAGTCTGCTCGCCGCCATAAGGACCAGAGGGACCCCTGACATCTGCAACCTGGCCCTTCCGCTTGATGGTGGCCTTTTCGAACTTTTTCCGCCCCTGCATATGGAGAGAGAAAGTGATGAGTTCTGAATGATGACTAAGAAACGCAGGCAAGACTTGAACCCTATTCAATTCCCTGCCATTGATGTGTTGCTCATCCCATGCTTGTCACCTTCCATGATTACAGCTGGGTGCCTGCGTATCTCATCAAGAGAATTCCAATTTTCATTGATGCGAATCTCCCCCTTGTACCCTCAAAACAAGCGTGCAAGCTGAGGCATGAATATCCCCCAATAAGAGTACAGTAGACAAAAAAAGAGCATTACCTTCACTCTGGGGTTCTTGATGTCCTTGCGGCGGTGAGGTGTCAGGCCGCGATTTTTTTCAACGGCCTTCGTCACTTTGCGGGGCCCTGCTACAGTTTCTTCTTCAAGCGGCACGTGCAGGGCAGGCGCAGAGTACTTGGCTGCCTTGGCCGACTTATGTGACTTGGACTTCTTCTCAGCCTCGCGGTAGATCTCATCGTCGCTATCGCTGTCGTCCAGGTCAGGTCGTTGCTTCTTCGTGGGTAGATCCATGGATCCCTCCCTTGAGCGCTTCTTTATTTGAGCCTGCAAGCAGACATCGCATCTTTGTGAGCTTTTTCAGGCTTGCAGCTGACCAAGGGTAAAGGAAAATGGTCTTGGACCATCCTCAAGGTGGAGAAGAGAGCTCATGGGCGACTGTCGGGGTGCCTATCAGCCTATTGAACTCTTCACGTATGATGTACAGCGTCTTGCGCTTTGCATTATCTCAAGCATTGGATTTTGGGGAAGTGAAGTGTAGTTGCATGATACAGAATGCATGTCACATTGGCCGAAACAATATGAACAGGGGGGAGTGGCAGACGGTGTTCTTACATTGTCATGCCTGGCACGACGATCGGCCAGAGACATCCTTGTCGACAGGTCCGCATCCCCAGAGTGCACATTGCCTCCAACATGGCTGAGGTCTGCTCCGAACTTCTGCGATAGCCGCCCACCAGAGTCCAGTGTGCTTGTTGCCTGGCACATATCCATGTTGTGAGAGAGAATTACATTTCCTCACATATAACTCTTCAGGATTTCACTTCGAATTCTGGGTGCTTATGTAGGATGAGCGGGAAATCGATCAAAGTACATACCCATAATTCACAGCTAAGCAAAGGGCCCTTCATACTCTGGCTGCTCAGTCTTGTCGTATGCATGCCAGCTTCAGGCAGTCAGAAGCGCAACATGCAAGTTCTCATTGCTGTTGTCAAACAAGCAAGACAACACTGCATGTATCACATAGATGGTTCGAATGCATGTGAACACAAAGATGTATATAACAAGCTGCTCAGAAACCTTGTCGAACTCATACTAGCAAAGCTAGTCAGTAGTGCAACATGCGTAGTTGATAGGAATCATCATGGCAGCTTATGCGAGATTACAGCTCGATATTGGACCCTCTTCACTGTGGGGGCCCCGGGGGGGGGGGGGGGGGGGAGCAATTCCAGAAGGAATTGTTGGAAGGTTGGCGACTTCCGGTTGGTGCGAGGGGGGAGATAATAGCTCAACATCCCATCTGGGATGGAATTCAGTAAAACCTCCATCCATCAACTCCGAACATGAATTAGCAGAGCGCCAACAAAGGCACAGAGCAATCTGAGATACGAGAGATTGTGTCGTAGCATTCCAGAGGTGATAAAGGAAATTGCGGGGGCATTGATCACTGCGCTATTTGCACAGAGGAAAAGAAGTACTCTGCCACAATCAGAGCAAGGGGTCACTATGAGCTGGCTTGCAGAATCCAGGTCGATCAAAGAGACACGCGTGATGTGCAATCCAAGCAGCTCAACAGCCCAAAGGCAGTCCACACAAATTCGACAGCATTGCTGTCACCCCGAATATCGTTTTCGGAGCCCACCTGCACCAGGTCCGCCACATCGTCGGCAAAGTCGTCCAGCATGGCCCCGCCCGCCATGCCGGCCCTCTGGGCAGCCTTCAGCCCCTTGAGCTCCTTCTTGCCCAGGGGGACGCGCATCATCAGCTCCTCCTCCTCCTCCGCTCGCCGGTTGAGCCGCTCCCTCTGCCTGGCCGCATTGTCGTGGTCCTCCCCCGCCCGCTGCTCCCGCAGCTGCAGAAACAGTTCTGGTAAAATACAGCTGGGGGCTACCATGCCTCTGATATGGGTATGTTTTAAAAAAGGTCATGACAGCCTATTGGTAGCAGCACATCTGGCAGGCGAATGCCGAGAATACCAGATGGTAGCTGTGGAATTCTCCCTCCTTGCCCTGAAACCCTCGAAAGATTGATTGCATGATTCAGGATGTGCCCCACAATGCCTTATAATTTTGAATTGGATGACATTTGAAACACTGAGGGCAGTTCAAATGTGCTGCCACCACAAAAGGCCATATGGAAAGGCAGCAAACCTCGTCTGGCGCCCCCGCCACCTCCCGGGCTAGGTCCCTCATCAGCTGGTTTCGCCCCGACTTGCGCGCCGTGTGCTCTGCCGCCCGCCGCTCCCGCTTGCCGTAATCTCTGGCAGGTTCAAAATCGGTTAATTCAGCACCATGTGTACTTGCAGACCCACAAGATTTATTCCCCTCTGCCGATCTCAATTCTCCAGTGCAGACCCTGTTGCACTTCTCAGCATTTTCCATGGAGTTCATATCTCCTGAAAGCAGTACAGCCTACTCCTCCGCTGCTGTGAATTGCCAGTCCAAAGCCAGGGCCAATGTCAGCTTCCAACCCATTGGATGAATGACATCAGCTGTTCATTTGAAGGGGGTACTGACTTGTCTGGATCCTCCTCCATAGCCACAGGATTGAGTCGGGGAGGCTTGTACAGCCCATCTCCGCCCTGCCCCACCTGGCCACCTGAGGTGTCCAGCTTGGACACCAGAGCCCCAGGATTGGGCCTGTACTGCAGGGGGTCCAATTCCTCCTCCTCTTCTTCCTGCTCCCCATTGGCAGCCTGCAAGCAATGAAGGATGGCTGATGAGCGACAGGAGGTGACATTGTCAAATGTGCTTTGGACGAAACTTCTTCTCTCTTCAATGTAGAATGAGATAGGGTTGAGACA
This sequence comes from Chloroidium sp. JM, assembly GCA_004335615.1. Taxonomy (NCBI): domain Eukaryota; kingdom Viridiplantae; phylum Chlorophyta; class Trebouxiophyceae; order Watanabeales; family Watanabeaceae; genus Chloroidium; species Chloroidium sp. JM. The sequence goes on from QAXI01000410.1 coordinate 96,393, forward strand.
GCCAAAAATTCTGATGTCCTGTACTGGGAAGCAGGTTTGACTGTCAATATTGATTTGTTTGCTGAATCGGATCTGGCAGTGCTGTCAAGCCCCTCTTCGAGCATGATTACACTGAATCAGAATGAGACACAGCCGCTTCTGCAGCCAATTTTTTATTTATCTACGAGCCTAGACAGCTCTGGAGTCTGGCGATATAAGACAGGTGAAGGAATGCAGGTGAGCTGCACCTTGATGGACCGCTTGCTGGTGAGCAGCTTCTCTATCTGGTAGTGCAGCTTCTTGTCGATGGGGCGGATCTTCTCCATGTAGGCCCGGATCTCCACCAGGCGCACAATCACAGGGTGGTGCTTCACGGACTTGCCCTCGCTCTTGAGCAGCAGGTAGAACATAAGGTGCATGCAGTACTGGAGCAGCAGCAGATTCTTGACCTCCAGGTAGCTCACCCCCTCCGCCGTCGCCAGCTTGCCTTCCCGCACCTGCAGCATTGTCAGTGCCCTTGCCATGGTGATGCAGCATTCTCAGGTCCCCCCACACATCCCACATCCTCGCGATTTCCCACTTACCCAACTCTCACCAGACTGTTACGCCAAGACAACAAGAAAGAAGTCGTTAGGCAAGAAAGCAGTATTTGGAAAGAGCAATTTGTCAGCCTCGAGGAAGCTGAAGCTTTGCATTTGACGGCTTGGGCCACTGGTGATGGGTCTTACGTTTCCCAAGGGTGGAGAGCAGAGGAAAAAATCTTGGGGACATAAGAAAGTCAATGATCTTTGTCAAGATCATTGTTGGTGAGGATCCTCTCCCAGCTCATATTTTGCTTGGATTTCTATGCACTCCATACAGTGCAGCTTCCTGGTGTGAGCGTTTGTGTCTTTCAGACAGCAGGGAGCAGGGTTGCCAGATGCAGCATACAAGATTGGTAAGCGCCGCAGATAAGGGATTAAGGACGGGGTGTTTCAGGAAGAAACCCACCTCACTGACTAGGGGTCCAATGCGTGTACGAACATCAGCCAGTGAGGCATGCAAACTCTCCAGCAGGGCTTCCAGCTCTGGTGCATCCGCCTGGGCGGCTGCCCTGTCAGCATTGCCTGTGTCCATTCTCTCCACCTGCAAAATTATGCGGTTGGATCTGTGACTCCCGCATCAGTGCTAGAGCTGATCTCCAAATACGGCTGACAACAAGATCAATCCAACAATCCTTCAAGTAAATGCCTTACAATATTACATGTAACAATATTACAATATTCATATGAGAGATTCCTTGAAAATGAGGAGTGAAGGAAGTGTTTGAGATGTGACAATTTCGAAGTATTGCTTGGTGATGGATGTTGCAACATTCATACATCTCAGTTCCACGGAAATGTCACTGAGGATTAGTAGAAAGAGAATGTTGCGTCGGTGTTGCTGACATTGTAGAACCTGAGAAGGCATGAACAGTCTTCCCCGTTGCTGATGCCGCGTGCTTAGAAACAGCGCTTAAATGGTCAGGACCAGTTGTGGCCACAACATGCTGAAGAAAAGACTGTCTTCATTTTGTATTAAAAGATCATCCGCATTTGATGTATTACCCCAAGAAGCGTGTCAGGAAAGCTGCATGCTTCCCAGGCTTGGCTCTGACTGCTTTCTGTTGCAATAAGCCCTATAAGGGTAGCGCTGGGGCGCATTGATGGATTCTCATGACACGCATTCATGAGGTGAAGGTGCCCAAAGCACCGGTGTAAAGAAGCTTAATTCTTATTTCAAGCACTGGCAGGAGACTGTTCTACTGGAGGGCAATAGAAACACTGACCTGACGTGCAGCGTGTCCCAGGGCGCCATCATCCTCTTCCTCACCCTCCTCTTCACTGCTGCTACCAGCCCCAAAGTCCTCGTTCCTCAGCCCCTCCGCTGCCGCCCTTTGCAACGCTAGAGCCTCTTCCTCCTCTTCCCTCAGTGCATCCTCATCTTCTAGCTGCAAAGAAGCATGGTGGAAATGCAGCATTCGGAACTAGTGGTTTGACAGTATAAGTCCTCCCCCTGATACACATGCCCCATTCTTGGACCAAGTTTAAGTAGCAATATGCAAATTGCGGTTTTGACTTTATCAGTATCCCACTCAGGATCGCTCAAATACTTGACAGCCAGGACCGCCGTCAGCTTTAGCCTTCTTGTATTGCGCCATGATCATGATCGCGACTTTCTGTTCTTCAAGCAGCCCGGCCTTCACAGCTCCATTTGCGATTCCTTTGTAGCATCACAACCGATACAAAGCAGTATTAATGAGGGAAAACAGCCAGCTGAAGCATTTGCAATGAAAATCTCACCTCTCCTTGTTCATAGTACTGCCCCTTTTTGGTACCCCATCCGTCACGTCCCCCTTCATCCTCCTCCTCTTCTTCACTCTCGCTACCTTCCCCTTGCTGCAGCTGAAGTTGGGAACGCATGAACCTCTCCTGCTCTTCCACTGCAGACAGAGTACACATGTCACTTGCCGGCACACAAGAAATATTTGCTGCGTGTATCATGCATTGCTGAAAGATCTGGCTTCTTGCCGATCAGATCACCGTCTTAAAAAGGAGGTTGAAAGCCACTCACGCTCTGCGAGACGCCCTCCGCCGTCTTCACTGTCACCGTCCTCGCTCCCTGCCAAGCTGTAGATGTCCAAATCCTCCTCATCGGCGCTCTGGTCCGAAAGCACGTCCTCAGACTTGTCTAGGCTGATCTTCTCCCTTCCCTTGTGAAACACATCAACCTCATCCTCGAGCTCTGCCGGTATACCCTTCGGATCCGGTCTTCTCGGCTTCCCCTTGGCTGCCTTTCTCCCCTTTGCCATTCTTGCACGCCTTTCTCACAGTATTAAATCGAGCCGTCTGCATGCATGCCAGGACGACCAGCCTGGACAAATGAACAGTGGGACATTGCCTTCCTCAAAAGCTTGCTGTCAATACATTTTTAAGCCAGGTGAATGGACGAATACCAGAACTTTGAGAAGTTGTCTACGGACAGAGACTTCGAAGGTGGAGAGTGGATCGGCGAGGTGTAATTTCTTTGCATGTTTGTGCAAGCAACGGCAGTTTGTTGTAACATTCGGAAAATTGTGATCTACCTTCCAGATTTCAATCCCTGCAAGTCCACAAATTTAGAAATTTTTGTTTTGTCAAACTGCCACGGTCCCGCCAGGCCCAACCCTTAATTATGCTAAGGGTAAGATGCTGATGTATTGTTCTTGATGGGGCAGGAGTTCTTCTACACCAAGCAGAAGAAGGGTCACCAACAGACCAAGGACGAGCAACTCTACGGCGTCTTTGCCGATGACTCTGACGATGAGGGGGGAGGTAGGAGGGGCAAGCGGCAGAAGGTCCAGGAGGACCTGTCAAGGCCAGTGGCTTTCGTGTCTCATGGAGTCACGGGAAGCAGCACAGAGAAATCGAAGGATGTTGAGAAGGCAGAGCATACAAGCGTAGGCCTGGGAAGCAGCGGGGGAGCTGGATTAGGGTCCCAGAGCGCTGGCTTGGGGAGCTCGGAGGGTGGCATGGGCGGATTGGGATTCGGTGGTATGGCTGGGGGTCTGGGATTCACACCCACCATGAAGGCGGGGGAGGAGGAGGAAGAGCCCATGGATATTGCCGAGCTGCCCACCAGTTTCGGCCAGAGGTGCTTGCCTGACTCTTCTATTCCTTTCTGACATTTCCATTTATTTCTTTTCCAACAGCAAGTTCAAGAACAATTCTGTACGATCTGAGACCAAAAATTGCACTTGCAAGAAATCACACACCGAGCTAGTGTATCAGTTCCGGCCATCTTGCTGTGAGCCGCCTGTCCTACAGCCCAGAAACTTCGATTAATGTATTGCATACACCACCAGGGCATTGTGTCCTCTGCAGGCCCTGAAATACAGGAAGTCAGCGCCCCTGAGGTTCCACAAAGAAACAGTGAGTTCCCTTCAGACAAGGCACTGGTATGCAGGATCCTTCAGGGTGCCAAGGAGCGGCAGAAGGAGAATGCGGAGAGGGATAGGCAAAAAGCTGAGAAGGAGCGCAGAAGCAGCGGCTCAACGGCAGGCACCTCCCAGCAGCCTCAATTTGAGCAGTACACCAAGGGCATTGGCAGCAAGCTGCTGGGCAAGATGGGGTATCCCTTCTTCTCCCATCCCTTCCCTTCCCTCTCCCCACCTCCAGACTTCTGGACCTGCTGGAGGGAGGGGCTCTGGAGTCTGGCTCTTGTCCTCAGAGTGTGCCCCTACATCAGAGCTTGCACTTTTTTGGCAGAACCTTGCTTTAGGGGACCTCAAATCATAGGGAGTGAAGCGTGATTTGCATCGCACACACAGGTATATTGCGGGGAAGGGGCTGGGCAAGAACCAGCAGGGCATTTCGGCGGCTCTGGAGGCCAAAGTGCGGCCAAAGAACATGGGGATGGGGTACAAAGACTACAGCGAGCACAAGCTGGTGGATGACAAGAAGGAGGCGGAGAAGAAGGAACCCGTCCAGGTTGGAATTCTTGCCATGGCCTTGCCATGGCACACCTGCATGGTACTGTGTGCAGATTGCATTTACAATTCATGGGCCTGAAAGGAGGCCTGTGCTCTTGGTGCACTGATATGGTTTGCGGAATTGAGGGATTTTATATCTAAGTATATGTCCATTCTGTCAAGAGCTCAACATTCCTTGTACATTCTCAGAAATCTGCAGAATCTTAGGCACCAGGGCATGATGATGACACAAGCAAAGCAGTTGAGCCATGCGCTTAATTGTTTCGTAAAGTAGGAAGTTCCGTGAACAAAAAGGAAGTCTGCAAGCTAAACATATCAGACCTCAGCTGAGACATCAGGAATATTGATCAGGCTGTGAAGAGGTTGTGCTTGAATCATATACCAGGATGTGAAGGGATGCCTCTGGGTTGCTGGACATTTAGAAAAGGTCAGAGTGGATCACAGCAATATGGCCAAATAATCTGCAGGCCAAAGCCAAGGTGGTAGAGCCGCGCCTGTGGAAAAAGGCCAGAGCCGCTGAGAGGGTGCGTCGGGAGTACCGCACCGCCGACGAGCTCCTGGCCGAGCAGTCCGAGAAGCCGGCGCTCGCCTCCCAGCCCATCCTCGACATGCGAGGGCCGCAGGCACGCCTGGTCACTGACATGGAGGCCTTGAACGCTGCCGAGGTGAGCGCAGACCGGCACCACACCTGAAGACTGCGGAAACTTGATGGAGGTCTGTCATTGGGGGGGGGGGGGACTTCAAATCTGCAATCTCTCACTGACCTCACCATGCCTCATCTGGATAAGGAGTTTGGGATGTTGCCTTTACTTGGAGCAGGAGGCTTAGGCTTTGGATCCATTTGTGAGGCAGTGCTCATGAACATGCGCTTTATACAGGCAGGCAATGCAAAGGGTGTCATGTTCACTGCACCTGCAATTCTGCAATGTCCCAGATTTTGTCCATGGTCACCACATCGAGCTTACTGAGGAAATCTGGAGGAGCTCGTTCGAAATTCTTACAAGAGTCTGTCTTGCAGGAGGCAGCCGAGGCTGAGAGGGTGCCCATGCCGGAGCTGCAGCACAACCTCAGGCTGCTGGTGGACCTGGCGGCTGTGGACATCCAGCGCATTGACGGTAAGCTGAGGCACGCCAAGGTATGGGTTCCCGGGCTGCCAGAGGCTCAACAGCATCCAAAAGCCCATCTCTGCTGATCAAAGGTGCTTCGCAATTGACGCAATGGGACTCAATATTTTATGGGGGAGTAGGGGTGGTGCATTGTGACAGCCTTGCCATTGTGGTTTTCAAAGAAAGGTAGAATGCCTGTTGGAGCTTTACATGTATATCATGCTGTGCTCGTGCCATACACTATTGACCAACTAATTTTACAGGCCCCTGCTTGCGCTAGCCTTTGAGCTCTGCATTTCCTTTCATGAGCCCTTGAAACCTCCTCTGTGTTGGAGAGCCCAACATGACCACTCATCAATCTGAAGAGGGATTTGTGGGTTGCAAGCCAATATACCAGGACACTAGTAATGCATCAGGGGGCAATGACTCTACATGAGCATGGCATGACCGTTTGCTATTGGAACAGGACACTACCATCATCCTGAAAAGGGATTCAGAGCGTCTGGCAGAGGATGCGGAGGAAGCAAAGTACAAGGTGCAGCGCACGGAGCAGGTCCTCATGCGTGTCACACAAGCTCAAGAAGCAGGTTGGCGCCTCATTCACCTCTTCTTGCTGAGACTGAGTCTTCTTGACCTTTGTGGCGTGATACACGCACAGGATGGCATATTCTGGCCAGGACATCCTAGATAAGGAGCAGAACAAAATGCGAACATTCACGCTGTGCTTTATCAGCAAAATTCTCAAGGCATCTGCAAAAGCAGGGGTGATCAGGGTGAGAAGTCTGTTTGATGGCTCAATTAGAGGCTTTCAAGGGGTGTTGGGGGTGTAACAGAATGGCAGATCAGGATGCTGAAAGAGATTTTGTCTAAACATTGCGTGTGTGGTCAAGTAACTATTTTCGGGAGGTGAGGGTCTGTATGTTTGGATGAATGAAGCTCCAAGAGACGTCATTTTGATGCGGTAGTGCTGGCTACTGCATGGGGAGGATTATTTCATGAGAGACCTTCTTTGCACCCCAGTGTAAAGCCATTGTTGCAACAGACCAAGTGTTGCAGCATACAGAGATTGCAATACGATCCTCTCCCCTGAAGACTGTCCTTTGTGCATCACACATTTACTGGAAATGCTGCTTTGCAGGAGCGTCTGCCTCGCTGGATGAGCTTCATGCCCTCTACAAAGAGCTGCAAGAGGACTTCTCAGAGGAGTATGTGATGTACAGTCTGCCCGCCATAGCCCTCACGCAGGTCAGCATCCCTGTGGCATGGATAGAAGCAAGAGCAGTTTTTGAGCACTACATCCAAATCTGCTGTCAGAGCACGCTAGCGAGGCTCTCAGCACAGATGGTCACAGTACCGAAGGAAAGGTGGGAGGCGGAGTGGCAAAGGTTGCCCATTTGCCAGTCTGTCTGCACCGGCAATGCCACAGCAGTCAACAAGACTATTCCTGGTAGCAATGAAAACCATATCGCGAACCTCGCACCCTGAAGGCTGATTGACACCTGGAAGGGAGTACGTAAAGTGCTGAGCAATCCTCACTGTGTGGAGTCTTTTGCTGAGTTGATTTTCATGTGATCAGTGCAGCATTGTGGTCCTGCAGGTGATGCCTCGAATGTCGGCTTTGATGGCTGGGGCCTCCCCTCTGACCAATCCCCACCAGGGTCTGCAAGAGGCGCTGGCGTGGAGGCCGCTGCTGGAGAGCCCTGAGCAGGTAATTAATTAAGATCTACTGTACCTTCTGAGGTCTTGCCCAGACAGATGTTTCCTTCAGCGATCACACACTGCCCTGATCTTCCAGCCAAGTGCTGCATGGATCCTGAACTCGGTGGTTGATCTGTGCATGCAGCTCCCCACTCTCCAGGCGATGGCTGCCCAATCCCTCCTCATGGGGCACGTCTCCGCAAGCATCGAGCCATCTCCAATTCCACTGCCTAATGCTACCAGATTTTTACTGATAGGCCTTCCTGTCTTGCACAGGCAAAAGCTCTCTTCGCGGACCCCCAGACCTCTGACCCCTACACTGCCCTGCTGGAAGCTACGGTGGTGCCGGGGGTGGCCTCGGCCGTGACCAACACGTGGGAGCCGCGAGACCCGGAGGCGGCCCTGGCATGGATGGACGCATGGCAGGACGCGCTGCCCCCTGGGGTGCAGGTCACCATCCTCGACACACTGCTGTTCCCCAAGGTGAACGGCCTCTTCGCTTCTCGCCTTGCTCACAGATGATCCTCTGAGGAGACTATTAGAGTTTTTACAAGGTAGACGGGCATGATGCTTGGGCAAAATGAGTGCAAGGAATGGGAGATGCATTCAAGGCGAGTACCAAGATGCTGTGCTTACATGGATGGAACGATGAAAAGTCTTCACTGGTATTTGAACACACCGTCATTGGCGTTTATGCAGAGTTCCAGGTTTTCTGAAAGGAGACAGGTCAGAAGTAGCTGAGCTTGCCCATGTCTATAGTACTAGGGAATGGACACTCTTACGCAAGGAAAACTCTGATCTCATGCACCCGTGTCGTCCAGATTGGGGTCCGTCAATCCATTTGTAAAAATGAAGCTGCCTTTTTGTTGATTTGGATGATGGATATCCTGCATGTCCCAGATCAGGGCGTTGATCTGAAGCGCCTCTCTCTGCATGTGTGCAGATAAAGAGGGCGGTGGAGGAGTGGCAGCCGCAGGCGGAGAGCGTGCCGCTGCATGCCTGGCTGCACCCCTGGCTGCCCTGGCTGGGCCCCCGCCTGGAGGAGCTGTACCCCAGCATTAGGTTCCGCCTGTCGACAGCCCTGCAGCAGTGGCACCCTTCGGACGCCTCGGCCCTGGCCCTGCTGTCTCCGTGGCACAAGGTGCGGTTCCTGGCTTCATCCCTCAGCAAATTGTGGACAAGTTTGACGCTCTGATCCTCCTGAATTATCTTTTGTATTGCAAGCATTGCTGTTTTCTGCGCCAAATCCCTAAGAAATATGAAGAATGGCCCTTTTGTCTTCTTCCTGCATGGAGCGCCTGTCACCCTCTACATAGAAAAAGTAAATATCAGCCACACAGTTAACCTCCCTCCAGCCCAATCTTGCTGTCCTCGGCTTTGGACAGTATTTCACTATATATCAGAATAGCAAGAGACGGGTGCTGCCCCCACACCTTTACCAATCTCTTTGGGAGGTCAAGTGCCTGACCTAGTCAATCACACCTTCAGCGACATGGAAGCTTGGCGGTGCAGGTGTTTGATGCCAAGGACTGGGAGGCCCTGATGACGCGCAGCATTCTGCCCAAGCTTGCCTGGGCCCTCTCAGAAGCCCTGGTCATCAACCCCAGCGACCAGGACCTCACAGCCTGGAGCTGGGTGGTAGCTTGGTCCCCGGTCATGCCTGTGCAGGCAATTCCTCCCCCCACACCTGCTTGCGTTGCTGACAATCGGTCCTTAGTATGGGAAACTCTCATATCCTCCGCAATATCCCAGAGCCGCCCCAATATCTCGGCCTGAGTATGAGAAATGGAGAGGCTGGGGTCCTTCCCTTGTCTCTGCATAGGTCAATGGTATACTATTTGTTTCCTCCGAGTCTTCTGCAAATTAGGCTCAAGAGACCTGAGCCTTGCAGCATTGCTTGTCCTTTGCAGCAGCAATTAACCATTTGTCGCCCTCATGTGGTGATTAATTTTATTTGAACCTTGGTGCTTGTGCAGCTGATGGTGAATCTAATAGAGGCCCACTTCTTTCCCAAGTGGCACGATGTCCTGCGCGCGTGGCTCATGCACAGCCCCAACTACATGCAAGTGGAGCAGTGGTACCTCAATTGGAAGGTACATCTCTCTATCTCATAACATCAACAATCCTGCTCTGTCCTCCAAGATTCTCTGTCAATGAACCTATTTCAAGTGTAAACATGCTTGTTCTTATCCCCGTAGTATGGCAAGAGGAGGCTGTGCTTGGAACGTTGGTGCATGATGTCCCTTGCTTGTGGGGATATGCTATCCCAGCACATGTCACAGAGCCGCTCAACATATCCTCTTTACACCAAGATCAGATCCAATCAAGATCGCCTGTAACCTGCTGCCGAGATCCAGAAAGATGGAAGATGTGGACTGAAGGAAGTCTACATCCAATGATCATCAATTTCACTCCAAGTAAAGGATGGGACTTGGGTCAAAGAACAAGGCAGCCACTAGAGCAATGCAAAGACAAAATCAGCAGGTCTTGAACAGGATGTCTGTCTTGAACAGGCCGTTGTGCTCTGCAGGCTCAGCTGCCGAGGGAGGTGCAGGGGCAGGAACGCATCACTGCACAGCTCTCGGGTGGGATGGCCCTCATAGAGGCCGCCCTGGACAACCGAGCCTTGCCGCAGTACACCATGCCAGGAAGCAGCACTGCCTACCAAGCAGCTGCCGCAGCAGCTTCCACGCAGGTCAAAAATCTGCCCCCCCTCTCTCAAACCCAATCTTTGGCCCAAGATTAGCGCTGCTATCTCACAGGTCATATGCCATCAGGCACGCCGCTATGTAATCTCTCTCCATGGTTTGGTCTTTTTTTGTGACCTCCAATTCCTCAAGAAGGGATTCAACAATTGGCAAAGGTGTAGCTCTAATGATGACAGCACCTCATTTCTGATCCCTTATCTGCAGGGACCTGCCTCCAGTAGGTGGACAAGCGCGGGGATGCAGGCTGCGACAGAGCCTACCCTTCGACAGATGGTGGAGCTGTATGCTGAGCAGAACAACCTGGACTTTGTGCCCAAGGCTGGCAGGCGGGAACAGGGCTTGCAGGTCGGCCATCATTTCAGCCTTGAAATCTGCGCAAATGAAGATATAACTTGGTGGTGTGCGTAGGTGTAGTAAAGTATCAAATGATTCTCAGACCAGAAAGGCTTCTGCCGCTATCAACTTCAATTCCTGCATTCTGATGTAGTGACTGATAGAAATCAGAGGAGGGAGTGCTGTGGTGGCATGATCATGCTCAAATATACTTGCAACGTTGCCAACTTTCTCTTATGAGCTCCCATTAGGCTAGTTCGTTTGATGAGAAGTGGTGACAAGGCCAGCAGTGTTCAACAATGCAGGTATATAGTGACGACTCAAATGTTGCAGGTGTATGGCTTTGGCTTGGTGAGCATAATTCTGGATTCAACACGAAATGCCATCCGAGCCCAATTGCGAGATGGCCTCTGGAGCACAACCACGCTAGAAGAAATTGTGGAGGAAAATAGGAGGAGGGCGGCCAAAAAGTCTGGTCCTTGAAATACTGTTGGAATGTTCTATTATTTACTCCTTAAAATCTTCAAGATAATATCTGATGTAGTCTGCCAGTAGCACACAGGAATATGAAACGTGCCTGAAAGACATTGCCGACCTGGAACCAGTGCAATCACCTGAAAAGATTGTCATATTGGCATTCGTGCTCACCAGAGTACAGAACAACCGCATTCTGTCTCACAGTCCTTAGCAAAAGTTTCACATGATTCCGCCACTTCTTGGAATTCTGACTTTTCAACCTTCAAGTGGTGCTTTAAGACCGCTTTCAGCCAAATCTCAGGTCAGAAAGACTATAAAATCTCTCGTCTGTGCAAAGGATGATCTATGCAGTGGTGCTCCAGTACCTGCCGAGCATTGAAGTCCACTGGCCAAAAGATTGACCGTACCATTAAGTGTTCTCCATTATGAACTTGCTCCGAGACGCCCTCAAATTGAGCGGTAGGCCTAAGATCTCGGGACAGAAGCACGAGGAGCGGGATTGGTAAAAAAGATACCGTGAATTAAATTTGAATGCATTCCAGGCTATTTCCTTCTCTCTGTGAATATGCATTGCAGCCGAGGAGACATGAATTGTTAACCTTTCCCTACTGATAGACTCTCCACCACATGGGGGGCACCGGAAAGATTCCCACTTTTTCTGCAATGAAAAGGTGCCCAATAAAATCCTCTACAACCACACGCTTGCTAAGGTGATGCCTAGCAGCCTGAACAGCACCAAGAGCAACAAAATGTCCACGGAATTGCATTTGCATAGCACACATGCCTGAAGCGCCACATTGCATCTGCTATCATATCATGTACTGTGGACATAAATAACGAGAGTTTATGATGGAATTGCATGGGTAGGGCTATAATTGAACCTAAGACTGCCTTCCCGTACTCAGTTAACGACTGTCTCTTGGACTTGCCCCTCAGCAGGGGTCAATTAGGGGAACCAAGGTCGGTTGGCCAGCTTCGTAACTGCCGGAAAGTCCCCTTAGGATGTCTTCCAGCGTTCGAGCTTTTGGCTCATTCTGTAAATAGCCTTCGCAATCGTAAAGACCATGGACCATGTCACATAAGAGCAGCCAATGCATGTCTGTGAGAAAGTCCAGGTGCAAGCCTTAGTCTCTCTCTGTGCATCTCCCTTTTGCCAACGCAGCCAGAATCCGGTGTGAGACCGAAAGCATCCAACCGACTACAACAGCCAGCCGACAAAGGTGACTCCAATCTCTTCAAAAGGAATACAAAGCATTGGTCGTGATCTACCTATTGATCACATCCCAGATCACATCAACCGTCCCAACTCCTCCAACTCCTGATAGTATTGGGCCCGGGCTATCAGAAGAGCTGTACGAGGCACATGCATAAGGGAAGCGTTGCTCATCCCTTATTCGGCCGAGTACAATTAAACAGAGGTCTTGCGATCGCGGATCCCCTATCTGCTGCAGTTGCACACTAAGAGCGATTCTTTTTTGGTGTGCTACGCTGTGTCTCGCAGACCTCTAGTGGTGCTGCATGCCCATACTGCCCCACAGTGAATAATAATCTAATCGATTTAGAAGTCTGCCGGCCCCACCGTGAATGTTCGCCATGGTCTCATGACTCGGGAATCGAGTTAGATTCCGTGGAATTCTTCAGTTGTCGGTCGGCGGTTCGGGGGGGGGGGGGACCGTAGATTACCCTTCACAGTAGGGTTCACTAGTCCGCAGCTTCTTTTCACTCTGACTCTTATAGCCTTTGAGTGGTGACAGGAGGTCACACTCTTATCGATTTGAACAAGGATATTGTGCATTGATTTATCAGTACATCCTCGTCAGTGTGAAGATTACTGCAATCCAGTCAACAACGTGCCACTCGTCAACTTCAAAAAAATGGCCGGCTCAACTCCCTCACTTCCCCGGCGTTCCACTTAGTACATTATTGGAGCATTCCACCTTCACTTCATGCAGTGTAAAACCTTTCATGCCTGTGGTGTGCCAGTCCTCATTGATTTTGTTTTGCGGCTAATCAACACAACGATTCTTGTAATCTGCGCTTCACCCACGAGCAGCTTGACGAAGCATTATGCTGTAAGAGCATTGCAAAAGGGGCTGTATTCCTTATCAAAGCATTCATTTTTTGCTAATTTTGTACTTCTATAGCAGTTGCTTTGCCCAATGTGAAGCAATTGTACTGCTTTTCTTATTAAATTCAAGGGCAACAAGATTTGCTACCAGAAAGCCACCTTACCAAGAACTCAATACAGAGAGTGGAAGGCCAACTCACAGGGAAATAACGTCTCTAAAGAATTGTAGGTGCCTCGTTCATCCAGTGTTGCCCCTTGCCATTTTCAAATCGGCAATCATCGCATTCCAGCATGCTCTCTCCAAGGCCTGCCCCTTCCTCTGCATGGCGACTGTCCGAAGAAACGCCGCTACATGCAGCTCCCTTGACCAGAAAAAAAATGAGAGATGCCACCCATTGCTCTGTCTCATAGATCGTCCACTCCGCTGCTTTACAAATCCGATGTCTTGCCAGGAAACCCAAGGAATTGAGGAGCCTTCCCACCAAAAGCATCGCTGGTCCGTCAGCTGCCGTTCATGTAATCAAAAGACCAGAGGCTTCTTTTAAAAGGCCTACAACTGTTTAGATGACCTGCTTTTTTACAACACCTGACTACATCTTTCCACATTGGCGAATATTTTTTTAAGCATTCCGCATCCCCAGTCAGACAAAACGAATGTACAAAAGCTGCTAGTCTCTACCTAAAAATGGTGACCGACCGTTACGCAATTGCTATCTTGCCCTGTCAACGACGGATCCCTGAACAGTTCAATGACCAGCTTTTTTCGTCAGTCTGCTCTACTTTCGCTCACTGAGAGAAAAGGCGGCTTGCTTGAGCCTTGCAAAGATCCCTATCCTCTTAAATACCACGCAAGGGCACGCAAAGGCCCAGCTTGGCTGCTGACCTATGCAGGTCAGCGCTCCTCCTCGACGATTGCGCCTGTCAGAATTGGGTCGGGCTGTCCTCCCCAATAGAGGCGTGTATACTAGGTTCAGAGCCCCCCACCACCCCAATCCAGCCCCCTCACCTTCTCAAGATCGGGCATCAATTCTTTCCACAGTCATGATCGATACGAGAAGCCTTCACTGTGGCTTACATCTTGGTCTTCGGAAATAAATGACAATTCGTGGCAATTTTCCACGTCTGCATCCAAATAGCTGAGTTGTACTTGGATCGGAAAATCTGGGACCATGTCCATTTCCATGTTTGCCATGGAAAAGACTGTGCCTCAAGGTCGTCCTTCTCAGGTTTGGCCTCAGTGTTGTCATTCCAATGCCTGCAGCAGCAACCGCATTTGCAAAGGAAGCTTTGGATCCTACAATTGTCTCCTTTCCAGTCACATCATTTGCAGACAGTTGGCCAAGTATGCGCGAAGCATGTCGAGCCCATCATGATTGGCATCAGATGAAGCCGAAATTTTACAGGTTTTGATATGTGCCAGATACTACTTGGCGTGGCTTCTCGAATCCTGAATTTTTGAATTAATTCTTGAACTGACTCGGGTTAAACCCAACTAATTCCTCCCCCTCAATCGCCCTGAGCTCTCCGGCCACCTCGAACCGTGTTTCGAAGACAACAAAATTACAGTATACCTTTGTCAAGGAGACACTCAAATCATCACTGATAAGCAAAAGCCCAACCACCTTCAAATTACGTGAGATTGTATATAAACAGCCAATAGGGAGCGTGAGCAAATAAACAAATATGAACTGAGGACCCGGGCCTGACTGCACGCGGTGGCCTCGTGGGCGTATGGAGATGTCATGCAGCATTGCAACAAAGGTTGTCAATGCGCATCAGGAAGAAGAATGTTCAGGATTGACTGCTGTCTCCTTAAATGAGAGAACTCATCTTCGGTCATTGGAATTTCTTGTCGACTTCATAAGCTGCAAAGACTATCTTCAAGTCAAGTCTCTATCTACCTCTGACAAATCGATCAACTTGCGAAGAATTCGTTGGCTGTGGCGAGTCAAGCACCACACATACTAGCCGGCCGCGGCGCACCATTCCCAAATCCCTAAAGGCTGTACTGCTTCTTGCAAGAAGGCGTCACATGCTGCTTCTGTACTTCAACAGCAATAATCTAATCCAATTCACCAAAAGTGTCGGCTTACGGTTGCATAGTGCTACTTATTCCCCTACATTTACCAATTCAGGCCGCAGCGAGAGTGTTGCTACTAATAGGAGTCTTCGCGTTACTGAAACTCACAAGGTTACTCACGTTATGCGCATCAGCTGTATGCTCCAATGGTGCTTCAGCCAAGCCAAAGCATTAGATGGGTAGCCTGTCTCTACTATTATCATGTGCTGAAAGCAAGCGCACAATCTTTGAAGGTCCCGAAGATGATCAAGAGCAGCCTTGCCTGGCAATAAGTTCCCTGAGACGGGCTCCGGGCATCATAGCGGCTAAGGTGATCAGGGCAACCATTGTCCATTGTACCACACCCATGATTAGAGCCTCCTCCGCCTGGTGACTTTACATCAAGAGCAACAAAGCGGTGGTTGCTTTTCATTCGAGACCCTGCCGCATAGCACGTGCACGCTTGCACGTACTGTGCTCCCCTGGGGTGGGTTCGAATACTGACAATGCTGTTGAGGGCAAGTACATCCCATCTGTACATCGAATCAGAGTGTACTGTCCTATCATTAAGCAATCTTAACAATTGGGAGCCCTTGAACCTGAGCAGGATGATTGACAGTCAGAAAAGCAAAGCTAAACTGATCTGATGAGCAGACAAGACATCCTTTCATTCTGTAGCTTGTCGCCAAGAGAGCAAACAAGGCGCATGCCTGCTTCTTCGAATTTATCAATATGCAACTGTGCTTCGTAGTTGAAGTCCTGTCAGTGTTGCAAGGAAAGCTTCGATAATGAGAAACCCCGGCGGAGTGAAGCTGTGAGAATGCAAGTACCCATCTGAGCACTGACAAGTAAGATCTCCAGCGCAGACAGAGCTAATTACTGTCAATTGCCCAAAAAAAGATTTTCCTACTGCATTGCTGTCATGTAGTAATCAGCACTGGGATAGGCAAATTATGAAATGTGCGCAGCACCTGTCGAACCGCTCTTGTAAATGACACTGACTGCCTAGCGCGCTAGTGGACAAGATTATTCTGCAGAGCTTTTTTGGTGTGCGCAATTCCAGAGCAGCTCGTGGGCCAAGGCAAGCTTCTTGGATACCCGCAATGGACCCAGATCTATGCCAACCACAGAAATGACACCATCAGAACCTGCACTTGGGCAATCGTGATGCTCAAAGTGGGCCGTCGTTCCACCTGTACTCTTCAACCAACAACGTAGGCTTGGATAAACTTTTGCGAGGACCATGCCCAGAGGCAGGGCTCAGGGTTTGGCAGGCGCCAGTTCTTAGATGTCATTTTCGAAGGTTTGCCTTCCATCGTGAAGATGGTGAACTCATCCCCTCATATCTCCTCTGACCAGGTAACTGGTGGTGGATAGTAAAGGCAAAGTCTCTGTCCCATGATCTGCAAACGAAAAAATTTCTTTCAGTCAGAAACCCAGGAGGCTTGCCTGGAATTTGTGCAGCTGCAGCGCATTGACTTCAGCGCGGCATTCAGCTGTTCATGCAAGGTTGGCGTCTCTGCTGACGGAAAAATCTTCCGGTTTCACGTGGTGCCGATGAGCCTGGTACCTCTTTCTTAAGCAGAACACGGTGCTAAGCTGGTGCGAGAGTCCCTCTTCACGGAAAGCCTATTTTTCGTCATTTTTCAGGAAAGGCTGAAAAGTGGGCTGTTCTGTTTTTAGGTCTAGAGGATGACTTGCCATTCCTCAAGCTCATCAAGGAGGCACACAGACGGCCAAGGTCAAGCTTTGACCACAAAAGGTGCATCTGCCTATTGGTAAAACACCTGCCTGCCAAGACAGCCTTGTTGACTTTGCCAATTGCAGCTGAAGTAGACCTTGAAGTAATCCGTGGGGTCTGTTCTGTGTTCACCAATGCTTCGATACATGCTGTTATTTGCAATTTGACCGCTTCTGCCCTCATCTCCTGCCTTGTGCTGCAGAAAATCGCTGATGGGAACTGCCGACCAAGAGGTGACAGTAGAGGAGCATGCACAGCTTCTGGAAGGCCTGACTGTGTTACCAGAGTACAGTCCTTAGCAAAAGTTCAGGACCACATTTTGGCCTCTTTCAGCAGAGCGATCGTATCTTCGCAAGTACTTGATCTCAGACTTTGACCGTCCAAGATTGGCAAGTCGGCGACTTCGGCTTTCCTTGCATGTCTCAACTTAGATGGGAAATGGCCTCTGCCAGAATTGCGAGCTCATCAAAGATCCCCGATGCAATGCCAACAAGGAGGGGTTTCCAGGCTTGGGCAGCGACAAAATTCAGATTTCCACCCATGGTGGACCACATTAAAAAGAGATCGTGTCAAGAGTGAGCCCATGGAGAGTGCTTTCCCAACTTATTCGAGAGACGCAGAGTCAAGGCGTTGATGAGCTGCCCAAGGCCTCCAAAAGTATGGAATTTTGGTGCAGCTGGGGTGCACAGGCAAATTGGTGCACAGAAGTATGTGACAGCGCATCTGAAATCGCTAGGCTGCGGACATAGGCAACCATACTGGAATATATGGGAGAGAGTCTGGGAGCCTGTGCTTGGGCTTGTGCTACTCGGGCTTGGGCTGCAGGCGAAGGCGAAAGCATGCCTATGCTACGCTGCGCTTGCTGACATTCAAACTATAAGCAGAGCATAGGGTTAGGTTATCAGCAAGCACACCCTGTGCCTCTGCCTTCCTGCAAGACCAGCTCCTCTGGGAGGAGTACATAGCATACTGACTAAGTGGCATCTCGATTGCATCAGTACTTTTTGAAAGTGACCCATAAAGTGTGGTCCTGAACCTCTATTAAGGACTGTACGGTCTTCCTTGAGCCACACATGACAGCGCCTAGCTTGTGTTGCTGGTCATTCTGCTCCAGCTTGCCAGCCGGCCATCTGAGTCAGTGAGAGAAAAATTTATAGCACAGGCTGAGATCGTAGTGCAGCTGTTCACCCGCTTCTCGCTCATCATGCCTCACACTTCAGGAGATCCTTGCTGACTCACATGGCGTTAAGCAGAACAAATAGCAGATGTGCGGTAGCTCGTCAAAGGCCTGCCTCAGGTAATATCAAGGCAGAACGAGTATTTCCCAGATGTCCTTTGCTGGAGGTGTAGGCAAAAGTGTGCCTTTCAAATGACAGTTCTGAGGGAAATGCAGTGCCAACGTGCTACAGCACTGCAGACTCCTGAAATTGAGAAATTGAGGTTGACAATTGCCTCCTCAACCTGACAATTGCTTCCTTACATGCGTAAATGTAAGATTGCCTGAAGGCATTTGGGACGAAGATCGGGGCAAACAAGGCAAGAAGGCAGCCTTGCAGGGGTGGTACTTAAAAATGGAGTATGCATCGCAAGAGCAAAGGGCGTGCCTGTTGGTTGACAGGTTACAAATATGTCGTTGGTAGGAAGCTGCTCATATCAGACAGAACAAAGATCTGGGCAAGAGGTAAGCCCTTGGTAATGGTGAAAACAGGGTGCTCTCTCTCCGCGTAATTTGCACTGGCTGCTGAGGGCAAGCAGCATGGCAGAATTTGCTTTTATTATGTGACCAGGCCTTTAAAGACGGAGCGAAGCAAAATTTGCCAGCCACAAGGTCATGCTACATGCTTCAAGAATTGCTTAATTGTGTAATGCGCCTCAATGATTGAGACCCGCGCCCTCCAGGAGCTGCCAATCTTGACAGTAGATTGTATGGAATGGCAGGAGCATCCACATTGCTTAGAACGGGCTTGCAATGCAACTTTCTCATCACACCTGAATCAAGTGTCAGTGCTCCCGAGGACAGTGCCATTCAGGGTTCACCACTTCTGCACAGAGGATGTGGGTCGGCATCAGCCATGCAAAATGGCGCTAAACGTACAGTGTTCTGGAGTTCTGTTGCTGACCGTGAATTCTGTGATAGGTGATGGCTCCTAGGAGATGCCCTACACCCCGCTCGAAGAGCACCCCGCTTAGTGTCAGCCTTGAGGCCTAATGTTCAAATCGTGGACTGCAAAGAAGTTAGATGGAGCAGTCTTTGCACCAGAGGACCTGCTCGCCCTGGAGGCAGCCCTCTCAGATTGGGGCTGTGCCTATTGGGAAGCGCTTGTCAAGATGCTCATTGTGAGTCGGTCGCATGATGTGAACAGCTAAGCTAGCTGTCAGTGCACAGCTTGTTGCTGGTCATGCATGCGGAGAGAGTGGGACTTGTTTGGTGAGCGGCAACTAACGCAGATCAAGCGACGGCGGTTAAGCGGGTAGCTGTGGGATGGTTGACAGGCGTGTGAAAAAGGTTTCTGGTACTCATACGAAGTCTCCTCATAAGTACTTCTTGCTTCTTCTGCTCTGGCTGTTGGCAAGCCTGGATGCGATAAGGGACTGCTGTGGTTAACCAGAGGTGCATTGGAAGAAAGGGACACCCTGACCCGGCATGTATGAGCAGGTTGATCTTGCAAAAGCCCGCCAATTTGATTGGAATTGAAGTCCCAAAAATGAAGTAGCATATTTCACATTTGAAGGAGCAGTTACTGAAAAGCAGATGGTCACTGGCTTGAGGACCATGAGAAAGGAAATAGATCTGCAGCTAGGAGATCTTAAAATATCTATATCGAGCCTGTGCGAGCCCGCCGCTCGGCCGAAACAATGTTACGGGAACAATCAGGGTCTCTGTGAGGACGCCTTTTCCCTCGCTCCTTGGATGGTAGTGTTGTTCCCACTGTCTCCTTGGAGGGAATTAGTTTTGAGCCGGACATTCATATGCCTGGTTGACATTCCCTGTGCCTTATGAAAGGGCCTTGCAGCGCTCAAATCTACCCCTGCGATTGCGTACGGACCACCCAGCTTCCAGGCCCAATTCCCCTGCATTGATGTGGGAACCGAGGCAAAGTACCAGTACAGGTATTTGGTGCTCACTAGTGCTGCTTATTACGTCTGCCCTTGTACGCAGGTGATCAGGGATGGCCCAGGTAATGATGGCCAGGGCTTCAAAGTCCTTCCCCACGGTTGCCTCTCCAACGGCATTGCTGCTCAAGGCTCTTCTCACTTTATTGCCCTTTTGCGCTGCCTGAGGCGGTGACGAAGGCAGAAATTGGACTGCTCGTCATACTGCTGCCACAACACACCCGCCCTGTCCGCGTTCTGCCTGCTCTCCCTGGGTATCACGTGAAAGTGCGAAATATTTGATTGACCGCCCCGCCGGGTCTTGGGGGCCGAAGGCCTCATAGGATCGAGATGAGCGTGCTCAAGTCCTTTTACCTTTGCACTTTTTTCTTCAACCAGGTGGATACGCATCGAAGGGCGTGGTTGCCGCCGACTACAGCAATGCGACCCATATGCAGTGTGATTTATATCACCAATGTCACAGTGGAAGTGGCTGCCAAGTAAACAGCCACTGGAGAGGAAGTGCCATGGGAGATTATGATGGCCAATAGTCTGCCATTCCCTGTTGGCATGAGCCGAGAACTGGCAGCTATCTCCAAGACGAGAGAGAGGCTGCGAAAGGAGATCTGCCCTGACCCTGAAGTTGACGCCGATAGCAAGCACTCGATAGCCTCACACACTAGTCCTATAGCAGCATGACTCTCTGCTGTGTCTTTCCTCAACTCTATAACCACCCTATCGTATTCCTGTGCTGATGATTTGTACTCTCACGATCATTGTCATGGGCCTTCTGCTGTGCTGGTCGTATATCATATCTACGATACCTTTGCGGTCTTTGCTGGCATCTTTTGCAATTATCGCTGATAAGATCATATCTGCAAGATTTCAATGAAGGGAAAGAAGCAGACGAAAGACAATCCAAAATGCAGGAATTAGACGATTGCAAATGCAATTTTGCTACGCTCTCACACCGAAATTTGAAGAAAGTTGCCGCCCCCCCCCTTCCGGGCACGGAATTTATTAATCCTGCACGCCGTGAATTTGACCCCTGCTTTTAGGCCTCCCGTCAAACACTTTGAACCACCTCTCCAAGTTGGGAATGTACATGAATTGTTAGTAGCGAATGAACATTTCTTGTTCTTCTTGCTAGGAAATTGCTACTCCTTCACAAAATCAGCTAGCACTCTCTGGATCTGCCCAAGGTCTGCATGCAGAGATTTAAAGGCACAATCCATCCTCTTGATGTGATAAAGATTATCGTTGTAGTATTGCTCTGCCTGTTTCTCGTACAACTTTCTGTCACTGTCCTCCATAGCGTTGTCCGCCGCATCCACCATTGCTTGGTACTTCCTGCAGACATCATGAGGGTGGTGTGTCATCAGTAGCCACTACCTACTCCTGGACACCGTCGTTCTGAAATCACTTCAGGCACAGGGCCACGAGAATGGTTGCCTCCCTGAGAGTTGGAGGAACGGACATTGTACAGCAGCCTATCACTGACACTGTGTATTAGAAAGTGATGATAACGAGCAAGAGAGATGATGTGGCTTTTCTTGATAAGCTTATTCGTCTAAGTGGGCAGGTACAACTGTCAAGACAATGAAGTATAACGCTCACCTTTTAAAGTCTTCAATTTGCTTCCCAATCCGCACATAGTCAATATACATGGAGTCATGCTCGTTCAGCAGCGCTTGGAAGCCCCTCTGGTCATGCACGGGCGGCGTGTTCTGTGGTTCGCGACCAATGTACTGACCGAACCAGCTATCCTCTGCGCCTGCTGATGATGAGGACTCCCAGCAAGCTGTCTCTGTAATAACATCAGAATTTTACAGTCTAGTCGTTTCGAGGTTGCGCGATATCTATATTGCATGTGGCAAAGACAGGCATTAGGGCAGGGCATCCAGCTGGGATGATGACTGTAGTTGTCGTGAAAGCTTGACAAATGGAAAAGGCTGACGATTACCTGGGATAGCGCTCTGAGGTCTGACTGGTTCCTGTAATGCTGCAGCATTCTGCTCAATCTGCTTGGTGTGCATGTCCAGAAAAGCCTCATCGCTACCAGCGAGCTCCCTTGCCCTTCTATTCCTCTCCCTGAAGTCCTTGAGTATGTCGGTGGAGGTATCTAGGTTTCCCTTTCCCTCCTCTAGTGGCTTTGCCGAATTCCTACCTTCCTGCAAGTATGAAATATTTGAAAATTTTGATCAGATGCAGGTTGGCTTATGACAAGTGGTCTTAATATTGGTGCTCTGATATTGAAGCGAAAATGCCAAAAGAATGATAGTCTGGTCATGCCTGTAGGAGATATGGGAGGTGTAGGATTTACTCCTCCTCCAAACACATCGAAGAGATGATTGAAACAAGAGCTTGTCTTTCAGTAATTTCTTGAGAACTGCTTTCTCACCTTCTTTCCTCCCTTCTTGCTCTTAATGGGTACAGAGTCAAGTGACCGTCCCTCCTGTGATTCCAGCCTGGAGGAGGGTGCAGCAGACGCAGGCGGCTTGGACTGAGGCTCTGCTTGTGAGGAGGGGCCACAGTCTTCTCGAGACACGTCTGCACCAGATATAATGTTTGTAGCCTATTCCCTGCAGCTTATGTGAGGAAATCAGCATGCAGAGGTGCGTTCTGGTCCATGTTAAATTCCCATGAATTCTTGTCGATTTGGCATGAGGGGCTGCCTTGGAGACAGTAACGTAGACTCAAATGGGCAACACATCCATTGTGGCTCTTCTCACCAGGGGTTTGAACTGCTTTGCCAAGCTCTTGCTGAAGGGCGATGAGCTCCCGCTTCTTGACAAAGTCAGTCAGCTCGTAAACCCCCGGGGACTTGAAGTCTGCAATCTTCTTCAACTCTGTTCTCACTTCTTCCTTGCCGTACTTGAAGGATGGACATTGATGGTTCACATCCTGGAGCATCTGGTCCAGCCTCTGCACAAAGAACTTCCTTCAGCAAGATGGTGTTTCTTAGGCCAGGGGTAATCTGTCTGCGTGTGCTAGGTGTAGAAAGGTTCATCTCAAGCCGAAGGGAATCTCGTCATTGCATTTGCCCCCAACCTGGCCAATTCAGCATCCCCTCAGATACAATTTGCAATTCATGCATTAATTATCAAGCATGGATTCTGACATTCTTACTTGTCAGCTTAGTTTTCCCGCCTGGTCATAATGTTGCATAGTAAACAGCATGGAAGATTGGAGTGGATAGTTTGCCTCACTCGATCAACACTCCTTATGCTCTCTTGAGAACTTTCGAGCATGTGGGTCATTTGCTCCTCAGGACTGTGAGGGTCTTCTCACCGTCTTCTTGGGCCTGTCCAAACCAATGCATGCGATGAGAACTTTCCGAAGGCCGGATGCCCCGAGTGCTGCTGCAACAGCCAGACTAGGAGCAGCAGCATTGGATGCAAGCTGTGGCGTTGTCTTCCTTGCTTTCCCGATCTTGTTTGCTGGACCCTGCTTTCCATGAGGCCCTGCAAGAATGCACGAGGATAATGCATACCTTCAAGACTGGAGAAAAATTGAGATAAAGCTTCACCCTCCTGAGAATGCAGAGGAGACCTGACTTCTTTACATCAGGCTATTTTCTCTTTGAAGCTCTGGATGCATCATCCCCTTCTTCCTTGCAGTACACTAGCAGACCGCACAGGAGGAAAGATGCAAGCACCTGTGCCCTGCACAGGGCAAGCAGGCGGTGTCTGTCCACGCACTGCAGGTGGTGTAGGCGTTCGGGCTGCCTGCTTTGGAGCAGCGGCCGCTTTTTCAACAGGTCTCACCGGTGGCGTTGCCGAACGCACCACTGGAGGTGTTGCTGACCGCACAATGGACTTGCTGACGACCTTGCGCACTGCATATCCAAAATTGCCCGTGAATCTGAAGCAAGAAGCAAAGTAAACTCATGGTACAAGGAAGTAAGAGATTTGATTATGCTCTGTCATGGACCGGAGTCGCACGGGAAGGGTGATCTCGTTTCAAAACATTTGAGAGTCATATCTGCTCACTGGCCATTTGGCCCTGCAAATTGTCCCGGCATCTTTGTCCGTCAGTCTGAAAATCGGATAAAGGACTTCTGCCTGTTTCACATCTCCAGCCAGTCAACGGTTTCAACTATGAACAAGACTGCCTCGGCACCACAACAAGGCGCCTTGTGATCAATGAAGCGTTGAGCATACCTGTCCCGTTTTTTGGCGCCTTATCCAGGACCTGAGCTTTCCTCTCTCTCCTCTGGGTCTCCGCCTCCAATCCTCGCAGCCTCACACGCTCCCTCTCAGAGTCTGAGACTTTGCGCTGGACATGCAATCGGTACTTGATCTGTGCCACTTCCAGGCAAGGCTCGCTCTGCTGATTTGGGACCCTGACGACGTCTTGAAGCTCAGCCTGATGGGCTTGAAAGGCGAACTTCTCCTTGCCGACCATAATGACCTGCAGCAGAGAGGGTGCAAGGCTTCATAGGTGATAAGAAGCAACTGTGGATTCTTGTCAGGAACATTTTTGATTATTAGAGACGATGTTCTCGCTCAGAGACTTACGTTTGTCTCTCCGATGTTCATAGACATACCATTCCCTGTCTTCTGTGCGACCTGGATTGCCTCCCACAACTTCTCTGTCAGCCTGAGTTGGACCGCCTCGCATGTTTGACCAGAGACGAGAGATCTTTCGGATTCCCACATGATCAGTCTGCTCTTGTTCAAACACTGTCTTTCGTATTCCGATCACATCCCTTGAAAGATCTGGCACAGGAATGTTAAGTTTCCCGTCGCACGATACACGCCGTCAAGATTCAGATTCCGAAGTGCTTTCTGAAGTGCTTGAGAATCTCGAGAATGAAGGAGAGTTTGTTTTGGGATGACGTGAGTTTCAAATCTTTTAGGGCGGACACAGATTTGAATCCATCTGTTCAAGCAGGTCACATTCTGTGTAAATCTGTCTAATCAGGTTTCAACTGCACGGTAAGAGACAATCTATATGAGGTGCTCTAATAACACGATAGACCTACACACGTCAATACTGTGCTGATTGGGGTGCTTCTCATGGCGCAACAATCCGGGCCATTGCTCGGCAACAGCATCTGCTGCTTATTGACATGGCTGCCTAATCTCAGCTTCCCTAGTGCATGAGTCATTCAAATGCTGCTGCCTGTCCTCAATTTCCTTTATACAGGAGTCACTGGAATACTGCAATGCGTCAGGTGCCCCATTTCTGTCCAGCAGCACGGAAACCTGCAGAAAATGACACGACATTGCGAAAAGCAATTATCATTTTCCAGTGGCAAGCAACAACATATTCTGCAACACAATTCGTCGCTGTACTCACGCCCTGAGTTGAAATCCTCTCTTAAAAAAACTCCAGGATGATACAGGAGGCATGGACCAGGGCTCACCAGCAGGCAGCCCTAACGTCACCAAGGCATACTTTGCTAGCTGAGCAGGGACTGGCTGCTTCGCCTCTTCCAGAATGCCTTTCAATTGCTTCGCCAATCTAGCATTGGCAGGTGTGAAGAATGTGTATGCCACCCCAGAGGCGCCTGCCCTTCCTGTGCGACCAATTCTGCGCCACACTTTCTTATCAAAGCATCTCAATTCAATTCTGTCAATTTGGTTTCTGGCAAGGCAGTACAAAACCCTAAACTCTTGCACTTGTCCTTAGAACCACAACCTTCCAAGTGTTGGGCAAATATTCTGGCATTGTTGAATGATCACCTGTGTACATAGTCCTCGGCAGAGTGCGCCATATCATAATTAATGACGCACTTGATGTCCTTTACGTCTGCAAAGAGTCATGCAGTGGAGGACTTCTTTGTACGAAGTATTCTGTTGTGAGACACCATGCGCATGTGGAATGCCACTGGTCCAGGCGCATCAGCAATGCCGGCCAAAATGCGATGGCATCAATCAACATTGCTGCTCAGCAGGAGGCCTACCTAGCCCCCGTGCTGCTACATCTGTTGCAAGCATGACTGGATGGCGATTGGACTTGAATTCCTGCAGCAAGCCAACATCAGGTGCCTCAGGTCTTCCAAGCAGGGAACGGCGATGATACGTTCACAACGGTAAGATGATTTCTAGTTAAAACGTACCGCAAGGACCCAGTCCCTCTCCTCCTGGGATTTGTCGCCATGGATAGAAAGAGCAGGCCAGCCCTCCTGGCGAAGCTTCCTAGTGACCTCGTCGCATCCCCGTTTTGTCTCGCAAAAGACCAGCACTCGGCTGCCATCCATTTCCCTCTCCAGTAAGCGGCAGAGCTGATCATACTTCCTATCCTCTGTGATGAATTCAAAGGATTGCTTTATCATGTGATTTGCTTGCAGCTCTAACGATCCAATTGTCACCTGCAGCAAAATCACACCCAAAATTGCGAAGTGCGACAAGCGGGAGATAGAATTAAATGGAGAGATTCTGCATGCTGATGACCACAATCATCAGTTTTTCACCTTGCAAGGATTGCTCAGATGCCTTGCACTGATGGCTTCGACGTCGCTTGGCCAAGTTGCGCTCCAAAGCAGAGTCTGCCTTCCGGGTTGAATCTGCACAGAATGAATCTTGAAATGGCAAGAAAATACAAGAAGCCAGGAATACTCTCAATATTTGGAACTCATCCCGCCCTTTTCTGACAACAAATGTTTCAGAACTTCCAATCCATTCTGAAGCACAATTCCGCTTCATCAATCAAAGCTCTCGGCTTTTGCTCCTCTTTCCATGTGCACAAACAATGTGGGTGCAAGGGAAGTGAATATTGTCCGAGGTTAAGTGAAGTACCTGGCGGACAATGTTGTTGATCTGTGGCTCAAAGCCCATGTCCAACATTCTGTCGGCCTCGTCTAGCACCAAGTATGTCACGCGCTGCAAAGGGAAGGAATGAGAACATCGTTATTTCCTAGAAAGTAATTTGAGGATATGCTTTGCATCTCACATAACAGAAAAGGTGGCAAAATTTTGAGCCTTGCATCAAGGTCATTGTGCTTAAATCTCTATTGCAAATTCAGGAGCCTTTTATCCGTAAAGATGGTGGGATTCGATTGTAGAAAACAATGACAAAGGAACACACACTTGCAGAACTTTGCCACTGAATTCAAAATGGGAAAGTAACACAACAAAATCGGAGAAGAACCATACCCGCATGTTGGTGACCTTCGAGTCTATCATGTCGATGAGTCGCCCTGGTGTAGCAATGACGATTTCCGCCCCAGCCCTCAGCTCCCGCACCTGTGGCCCCTTTGGAACACCTCCATATATGCATGTGCTTTTTACCCGCGAGCTAGTTGCAAATTTGGCACACTCCTGCTGGATCTGGACTGCTAGCTCTCTTGTTGGGGCAAGCACCAGAGCGATGGGTCCATCTCCAGGCTCTGCAATATCGAATTATGTTTGCTGTAACACTTTCTCAGGACATGGCACTTGTGCTTGACCTCTCTCCTTTTCAGTTGGAATGATTGGGCAAACTGAGCTAGGCATCTGAAATGCAGTGTTCGGAGATTAGCCATAAATATCGCAGCCATGAATGCAAATCTGTTCTGATCCGAGAAAAGGTTGCAAACTCTTGCAACCCGTCCATCAAAGCAGCAAATGCAAGCAGTTCAGGGCACATTCAATAGTTGGGCTCACCAAGGTAAGGCTGAGCGTTGATGTGCACAATAGCTGGCAGGAGGAAGGCCAACGTCTTCCCAGATCCAGTCTGAGCCAGTCCCTGTCACAATTCTGACGTTTGTTGATCATGCAGCAATTCCTTGCATTCATGCAGATGCAGAACAATAGACCGCAGAAGAGTGCAAAATAAAATGATACGCTGCAATTGGAAGACACAATAAAGCAACCAAGGCAGTGGCAGGCAAGCTTACGATGAGATCTCTCCCTTGCAGGACGATTGGCCATGCTTGGCTCTGGATAGCTGTGGGCTCCGGAAAGCCTGCTTTCTTGAGCTCAGCTAGAACATATTCTGCACTCAAGGGAGCGTCATGGCTCTGCATTTGGCTTGGACCTCATCAGGCGACAGGAGCGCTAACTGTCATGCATGATTGTACCTGGGAAGGAGGCTTCCTCGAAGGAGGTGACTGGCCTAGGTGTTGCTTTCCCCTCGACGTGTATCTTCTTCTCATCTCTATACTTTCTCACATCATCCTCACTTCTGGACTTCACATTCTCACTTTCGTGATAGAGATTTTTCTCGAAAGTTGCTGATGTTGCCATCCAATGTTTACGTTCTCGTCGACGACGAGAGCATGATATCCATTCTACACGCGCGATCACAAAACCTTGAAGCACAGTAAATATTTTCACACCGCATTGCAAAGCGCAGGAAAGCAATTGGGAGGTCGAACTCGAGGGGTTTTGCTGAGGAGAGGGGTAGCCCAGAAGAGAACATTGCCGGAAATTGAAATGGCACGGTGAAAGCGTATTGAAAGCGGCAAAGAGACTCACGGTGGTATGCAGTAGTAGCGCTATTGATTGAGGATCCCATCTAGTGGACTTGTGCAACATGCTGAGACGCATGCCGGGCACTTTGCTCCTAAGATGCACCGCCTTTGATGCTGGGCCTGCAATTGAAGGTTCAAGGATTATTTGCGGCCTCACGAGCATCAGAGAGTTTAGCGGAGTAGCTTCAACAGAACCCTCTCCCTTCACCTATTGTGTTCAACAAGTCAGGCAAGCTTTCACCTCTGCCCTGGTGATCAGAGAAGCTTTGCTTCAATCCAAAGTCTCATACAATCTCTGAACTGCCTTACATTTGATAATCCTCCTGGCACTGACTTCGCTGATCACATGAATTGGGTGATGTCGGCAGGGACTACGACAGGGAGAACTTTGTGTGGCTCGGGCAGACTTCGAAGGTCAGTACGATATTGGGCTCGTTCTGAAATGGCACATGGATGCGTGATGAGAGGGTTGCATGGCATCAGGAAATTTGGACTTTGCTATACCATTAATGGCAAACTACCATACCCGTTGTGAACGCCACTTCAT
The DNA here is from genome assembly GCA_004335615.1 of Chloroidium sp. JM. NCBI lineage: Eukaryota > Viridiplantae > Chlorophyta > Trebouxiophyceae > Watanabeales > Watanabeaceae > Chloroidium > Chloroidium sp. JM. The sequence continues at coordinate 125,092 of QAXI01000410.1, forward strand.
GCTCCAGCAGATTGCATACACCCACACAATGTAGAGTTCTGCAACAGTTGTGCCCACTGCATGTCGACTCTCTTCATTGATGGTCATGGGCAAAGCATTCCTCAAAAGAGGAGCGGAGAGCTCGGGATGCGGAAAAGTCTTTTCTGTCTGTAGATGATTCATCACAACTCAATGTCATTCAAGCGTTTCATCAAATCTGGGATTCCTCCCCCTCTGAAGCTTGAATTTGTGGTGGAGAATGCAGCATGCAGGCCAATTTAGCAATGCACATCCCTCCCCTTCCACACAATTTGTGCATGAACGCAGGATTTGAGGCCAGCACTATTTGCCATCCATGCATTGAATGTGGAGACTGCCTTGATTCCAGACCAGGTGAGCCAGCCTCAGCTGGCCCAGATGCGCTACCACTGGTGGAGGGAGGCAGTGAACAGCATCAAGGATGCCTCTCCTCTACGGCACCCTGTCATCCAAGCCCTTTCACAGGCAAGGCATCATTACTGACACACCAAACGACACGTCTGAAGATAATCTACTTGCACAATACAGCAAATCATCCACCTCATTGCATTTAGATCTTCGCGTTTGCATTTGTGGGGCTTCACGGGCAAACCTGGTAAAATTTAGTGCAAGAAATTAACATGCACTGATATCCATCATGATTTCTCGACGAGTAGTTTTACAATCAGATAACGCTAGCATGTCCTTTACAGGCATTAGGAGGCGATGCTGCGGCCAGATACCGTCTGCTGCGCATAATTGGGACTCGTGAGGAGGACTACCTGAACTCTGAGCCTCCCAACAGCATGGAAGACTTGGAGCAGTACGCAGAGGGGACCGCTGCACAGCTTCAAGCTTTGCAAGTACACACGTTCCTCTTCCATCCGCGAAACCAAGCACTGGAGAGCGCCAAATATATTTCAGCGTGGGTGAAATCATGTCTTTCAAGGCAGAGCGTCATCGTTCTTTGTCATTGTAAGGTTGTCCCCTGCAACAAAAACCACAAAGAAGGGTGAAGTACCAGAAGAGCGAAAGTGACTGAAGACCTCAGAATATCCTGATTTGAGCGTTTGGCTTGATTTTTAGATTGCCCTTCTAGCCTAATGCAGGCAAGAAATGATTTTGGTAGCGGATCATGCAGAATCCAGACAAAGCATGCTGTTACTTTCGTGCACCTTGAATATAGACAATGTGGTTGCAGTTAGAACTTGGGGGCGTGAGGGACAGCAATGCGGACCATGCCGCCTCTCATTTGGGCAAGGCAATCGGAATCACTGCCATTCTCAGGGGCACCGCACATCACGCTGCAAAGTAAATTCTCCTGCTCTTTGCTGAAAGGCTTTTTTGGACCCCTGTGACCCACCCCTCTCCCCCAACACACACACACATCCATGCATGGAGAATTTCATGAAATTAGAATGAGGAGGCAATGATGACTTTGAGTCAGACTTTGGAGCACATTCTAGCAGAGCTTGCTAGTGTCTACAAAGGCCAAGACAATTGTACCTAGATTGAGATTTGCGTAATTGGTGGCATTGCTCAATCTTCATAGGTGCATGCAATCTTTGCAGGAGGAGAACTTACTTACCAGTAGAGCTGACAGCCAAGGAGGGGGTGTCGCAAGAGGCTGTGTATCGAGGGGAGGAATCAGACGGGCTTGCCAATGTGATCTTCACAATTGCCTCCAATGCCAAGGTGGGTGTACAAGGCAGAAGCTCCTACTTGATTGTCAGTGGTTTGCATTACCCAGGTTCCAGGAAAGACATGAACACCCTTTTTGAGTGCTCAAATTTTAAAACATTGCGCAGTAAGCTGTAAGTCTGGCAATCGCAAATTTGAGGCAAAATCCAGAAACCATTGTTAATTGCACGAATGGCATTGTAGCCTCGGATGCCATGGATGCTCAAGCATGAAATAAATTTGGCGGACCTAATTCTGGCCGATATGACCGGCACATCAATGATGAAAACCAGTAGAAATCTTGTGCAGGGCCACTTGGAGGAAGCCAGGAAGTTACAGACACAGGTGCCCTCCGAGGCGCGGCAGCTCATGCTGGGAGCAGTTGCCTGTAGTCTGTATTTGGATGCCTTGGAGAAGAAGAACTTCCAGATTTTCAGTCCTGAGCTGCAAAAGGGCGGCTATTCGCCTCTTTGGCATCTGCTCAGCTTGAAATACCATTCACTTCGCAATACCTACTAGCAGTCAAGAATTTCAATACTGTCTTCTACTGAAGCTCTTCGGTCCAGTAGAAATCAGGACCTATTCGCTGAGGATGTGGATCGCATGGGACAGAAAATACTACAATGTATCGGCAAAATTGTTGTAAAGGGTTTGAAGGACTATTTCGTTGCTGTTGACACTGTTGACAATATCAGCTGACTGCCCCTCTTACTCATGGTCACGGCCATGATATACCATTAAGTACAGTACAGCTTCCACAACCTCGGGCACTGTGGCTGCTGTGTGGGTGGACAGTGCGCACCCCAGGTCATCGCAGGGCAACTCAGGAGGGTGCTGTTCAACCTCCTGGGAGGCCCAGGGCACCCGCTTAGCTTGCAGTAGGAACAAGAGGCGGGTGGCAGGTTGGAGGTGCAGAGCCTGCAGGCATTCCAAAGGGCCAGAGTGCTTCAAGTAGCCCTCGGGCAAGGGCAGGGCTTCCTGTCCTGGGCCACAAAGGCCCAGCACCACACTGGGGTGACCCGTGCCGAGATGCGGAGATGGAGCCCAACCTTCCAGCACCGGAGCTTGCAGTCACGCAGGTGTCAGTGGCTGCCAATGCAGTTGAATGCATTCTACAACTTCCCTGGTGTCCAGACAGGCAGCCAGCACACCTGTCCTGGCATAGTGCAGTTGCATGGCCAGCATGCCAGGCCCAGCGGTGTCCAGCGGCTTGACAGCCGAGGGAGTGTGTAGCAGGCAGTTCAAACACCTCCAGGAACCCGTCTTGAGCGCAGATGGCACTGCAAACTCTCCCCGATGCTCACATCTAAGGTGTCCAACCTCTCAGATGACAAGCCGCAAGGTCCGTGATAGGCCAGGAGTCGTCTGCCTTGCTCGGTCTCCGAGTTGACAGCCCCCAAAAATGCTTGTTCGAGTGCAAGTTTGGGTATATAATAAGTTGAATTTCCGAAGGGCCACAAATGGGTGAGGGGAGTAGCGGTATATGGACGCTTCTTCGAAGCACTATGTCGCGGGTTCGACCCCGTCCGTACCGCTCTCCTTTCATCCATCCATCCTGTAATTGGGGGGGTCCTGCTGGGGTTGCCATTCTGGGGTGCAATCAGCTAGGAATAAACCTAGGAGCAGCAGGCTGACCTTCAAGTCGGTTCGTCCGCATGCAGGATCCCTTTTTCGCCTTTTGTCCCTGCTGCCGCTTCAGCCCTCCCTGTGGGTCTGCAGTATGGCTTTTCATCTGATGACAGGCTTCACGGGAGACCGAGCAGCGAGGCTGCGGGGGAAGGGGCAAGGTCCTGGGGTGCTGAGGCTGCTGTGCAGGACCCAGCACCCTCCTCGGCTCACCAGCGGCGCCGACCGTTGCCCTGGACTTGGGGAGGCCAGGTCTGATGCCTCTTGCCCTTGCCAGATGCGGGGGAAGGGGAGGCGGGGTGAGCCGATGGGGAAGTACCACGCCCGGGTGGGGTGCGTACAGGAGGACTTGGAGGGTATCCGTACGTACCGGACACCAGACTTGGGAGGGTATACCGTACGTACCGGACACCAGTGCATTTTCGAGGATTCTCCAATCAGAGTGTTCCTTATTGTGACCGTCATGGTATCAATTTTCACATGTTGTATCAATAACCTCCATGGACAAGACTGCTGAGGCAAAGTAGAATTCCCAATGCAGCAGGACTTTGCATGGCCAAATTTCAATTACGCCCCTCACCAAAATACCAGGTTACAGCAGTCCTAGTGACTCAAGCTTCGAAATGCACTGTAATAATGTGGCACAGCTCCGCAACAAATTCTAGAGAAGCATGTATGCAGTTTGCGCATCTATTCGCTGTTCCAAACACTTTCTCCGCATCTGCTTGAAGAGATTCAAATGCGATCAACGTTGCCTCTACTGCATAGGCTGAAGCCGAAATGCAGCGGTGCAGAGCAATCAGCGGTTCAATTCATTGCACAAAATATAATTCCACATCACTTCAATGTCAGGTACAGATATTGTACAGCTCCTCCTTCATCAATTAGGCTGCCACCGCTGCATGGACTGCACAATCTCTCCACATGATGGGCATTTGTAGTCCGGCTCGCTCTCAGTGTGCGAACGCAGACAGTAGTAACAGAAGGCGTGCTTGCAAGGCAAGGCCACAAAGGGGAGGGGCATGTCCTCTTTTCTGCAAATGTTGCACCGATTCACCTCTGAGCTTTCTGTCAAAACACCTGCAGCACAACTTTGAATTCAATAGAATGACTAAGATGCAATGTCCGGCAGCAGATGGGAAGTGCGATTTATGAACAATGGAAGACCTTTTTGTGTGTCTTTTGTGTCTACAATCACATAGCTTAGGGGTTGCCGCATGCAGGAATTGATGGTCAAGTATGCCCACGCGATGCAAGTCTTCACCCACAGGGGTCCAATGCTGATGGCAAGAAGATTGTTATGCACGTACCAAGATATTTATGAGGACAAGGAGGGCATTGTGGGGCTCAGGGGAGAGGAGGGATCCCTGACAGACGATTAAATTCTAATTTTGTTGGCAGCTGTATCAGGGTGGAACAGCAAGATCAGGAAGAGTGAGGGACCATTCTCAGCTGAAATTTAGCAAAGCAGAATACTTAGCTCATGACTGCCAGATATAGTCTGTGGAGGAGGTTCAACACAGTTTGGGGACTCTGCCAGCTTGTCATTCTTATCATCAGGAGGGTCCATAAGAAAGCTGCTCTTGAGGGCCTGGCCAAAGAGAGGGAGCACCTCCTGGCTGTGAGCGGGTTGGGTTCATTTGGGGCAAATTCTTCAGCACAAACGCCCGGATGCGGGTCACATTCACGAGCGGCAGCAGGAACAGCAGCAACTCGGAGAGCTCATGCCAGACCAGCTGGCGGTTGAGGTATTCAAAATTGAGGGCCCTGGGCATGCTGGCTCGCTTGTACACCAGGCGCGATTGGAGCAGCCTCTCGGCCAGGTTCCTGCATGTACTTTTGAACTGAGTGCATTGCATGCGTTTTCCATCCCGGCTTGCAAACAATGCAGCTGAATTAACTTCCTCTGCCAGCCTTCTGCAGCCATTCTGATCCACCTGCTCACCTGCCCACCCATCTTCAATATTTCTGTTGCCCAGCTGAGAGCAGAATTCTAATGTGTACACCAGGCGAGAGTGAAGCAGCCTCTCTTTTGGATTTCTGCAGTCACCTTCAGTTCCAGTGGGTCTGATTGCCTGGCCTCATTCATATTAGGGGGCCATGGAATCGTATCAACCAAATGCTGGACCATTCCCATGACAGGTGCGTGTAGAGGCTTTTAAGAAAGGCTTGTAGAAAGGTAAAGGGAAGGGCGGGGGAGAGGGGGGCAGCAGCGAACCCTCGGTATAGATCGATAAGAAACAGTACTTTACCGAAAGGCTCATGGACCTGATATTGCTGCTGGACACAAAAAATTGGATTTGTATTGGCTGCCAACCTCATCATGACGTGCTTTGAAGCTTGCCTTGCACTTTTTCGAATTTCCTCCAACGAGTGGTTTGTGGTGTTTGCTCTCAGATGGAGGGGGAAGAAAGGCGCACCTGTACTTGCCAAAGCGGAGGAAGGTGATGAAATTGACGAGAGAAGCAAGCTTGTAGATACCCTCCGTCCACTGCATCGCCCGCCAGGTCCTGCAAAGAACGCATCATCGGGTTGAGGTAATTCTTAAAGGATTGCTGCTATAGTAAAAAACAAGATGTAATTGTCCCTCAAGGAAGTCTGAAGATCTCAAGAGACAGAGACAGCTTGCGAGCTCTTCCACTTGATTCAGAAATTGTCTCAAGGAAATATTGCGTCATGCAAGAGACCTCACCTTTCAATTTGCATCAAAAACCATGTATCCCCCCTTTCCTTTCACAGACAGAGACACAGATATCACACCTCATTGTCGCCAAATCTTCCGGTGCAATTTGCCCATTGTTGTGTAAAATGAGTGAGTGAACGAAGAGGTAGAACGAGGTCAGGATGATTTCCCAAGGGAGGTGCGCAGGGGTGGGGGGCAAGGGGGGGGGGGTCCCAACCTATATCCCAGGTCTCCCTGCCCCCCATCTCCCCAATGGCAGGCTGCCGCCACACTCTCCAGCCTGCCCCAAGCGTACCGCCCAAACACGAATGCCGCACCCCAGCCGATGCGCTGCCGCAGACTGAGGCCAGGGCCCTCAACACCTGTCCTTCCCCCTACCTGCCAGTGCACATGAACGGTATACTTATCTCTGTGTATGGATGTGATTCCTCATGCTGAAACATGATTTCTTTCAAGATGCAAGTGGGCCTTGAAAAAGTTTCCGAGAATGTGCAACTTTCAAATTCCAGCATTTCTGGAAAACAGGCCCCAATTTGGGTCCTCTTGCCCACCTGCCAGATTATACCTGGCATCCCACACCTTCAGTATGGTAATACAGCCATCACACTGGTCCCTCATATGCTGTGTACTCTTTGTCACGCCGAGAACAGCACCTTGTGTTGGGAGAGGTAGAAGAGATAAAATGGTAATTGGAAGAACATTGACTGGGGGTGGTGGTGCAAGATGAAGAGCATACCTGGGCGCCAGCACCCTCGTTCCGGTAGCGCAGGTTCATGAGGGCGCTGCCGGGGGTGGGCTTGCCTTTCCAGACAGAGAAGTGGAAGATCTGCAAAAAGCCTTGGCAAATGAGGCGGCATTTGGTCATGCATCCTCCACTGTGCTCGTTTTTGGCTCCGTCAAATCATCACTTCTTACTTGGCACTTTCCTGGAAGCTGCCAAGGAGCAACTTTGCACTCAGTGTGAGCAAAGGGGGACTTACCAGGTAATCTAAGAGGAGTCTCAGCTCTGGTCTGAAAGCATTCAGCAATCGCTGCAACAAACGAAAACAGCGTGTCAGTGTTTGCTTACGTATCAGTGAAAACACTGGCTGCTGATGCTGATGTCTACCCCCATGAAATGTGACACCTTGCAAACAGGACAAGACCGCTACTAGTGTCGTCATGGGTTTCAAACTCCCTTCCTTTGCCCCTCATTCCTATTTCAATTGACCTCTCAAATGGCAGAGACAATTGGGGAGATGTCCAACATGAGGCGGAGAAGAGGTCATACCGGCTGGACCCATGTGAATGTTTTCATGAACTGCTCCTGCAGCATGCTGGCCAGCTCCACGTCCAGCCTTTCCGCGTCCATCTGGCTGGCCCTCATGATTGCCACCCTGAGGGCCCCCCTCGTCCCTCTGCACAAGCAGGTGCAGATTGTGACCACTTCATGCTGGTTTTGCTCGCTACAATCACATGCAGTGAAGTCCTGCTGTCATAATTAAGCGCTCAGGAACTTGAAGATGGAATACATGCCCCAAGAATTCAATTCTGTTCAGCATGCATGCTCATCATCAGGACAACAAACATTTACGATAGCCATTCCACCTGCCCTTCCAAATTAATGAGCTAGCAGATGCTGGAAACGTGATGGCAAGATGGATGGAAATTCTTTGGCTTGCTGTGAAGAGGGGGAACATGAACGCATCAAATTTTGAGAACCGAATTGCAGAGCCAATAGCGTTCAATATGGAGGAGAAGGTTGCACGGTTTGATAATCCGCTGGATCTAGATGCAAGCAGTGGCGTTTCATACGTTTGTAATTGTCATAGTATCCACAAGGTCACAGGCCACATCATACCTTTGGCTCCAGAAAGCTCTTTCAGGTCGTTTGATCAAAGTGAGCAAAGGATACCAAAAATCCTCACTTAGCTAGTCTCTGAAGCTCAGGGATGGCTCGGGTGTAGTCAGTCTGCCATTCCTCCATCGCTGGCACTCTGCCTGAGGGGCCAGCACTGTCCATAATGGCTACTTATGGCAGTTTACTGTGGCAGACAAATTCAAAGAGTCCGATCAAGACCATCGGTCATCTTATCATTTGCATGCTAACTACTTGTTCAATGCACATAGCTCAGCGACAAAAATTCCGCATGCGTACATCAGATGTAACGTACAATTCAGCACACATGGATCTGTCAGGGAGACAAACTACGACAGCTTTGTGAACTGCTTTTGAGATACAGAAGTTTCTGCAAGCCTTGAAGTGTTTGGCCTTCGAATTCACATTCAATTCAGACCTAAGCGGTCAATTGCGGAGCTGAGCACCAAGACAATGATCTGAGCCAAGAGAACGTGCTGCTATATAGGTGCTCGAGAGTTGGAAGAGCTGTGATCTCTCAGACCTTCACATCGTAAAATTGACCTTAACTTGTAGCATGGCAAGTGAGAAGAGGTCCTTCCCGTACTATTCGGCCGTACCAGAGATCAGTATAAAGAGAAGGGCTGTCGAAGCGCATAATCCTGGTCAGGAATCAGGCTCAGCCGACGTCTTCGAGCTGCCAGACTTAGATGACTTGGACCCATCAGACACTGTGAGTCCAGTGTAGGCCAATTTGCAACCTTAGTATAATATTTATGCTGCATCATGCTGTATGTATGCTGAGATATCCTATCACCTGCAGCCAGCTGCTTCAGACTTCACAAAATGGAGCGACAGTGACATCAAGGTGAGCCTGCAAGCTTGCTAGCAACCAGATTCCACTGTGTCGTATGAAAGGAGGCACCTCTCAAAAATTACGCTGCAGGGATTCTTGGACAAGCGAGGGGAGGACTATGACGACTGCCAAACAAGAGAACAGTTGGTGAGTGTTCAATTGCTTGCAAGATCAACCTAAGATATTCAGGAGGGCTCAAGCCTCCATACGCATTGCAGAGTGGGTTGAGATGGCAGCTCTTCACGATGGAATTTGACTGATTTTTGCATGCTCAGTGGTCATGTTATAGCCGAGCTGTTGATCTGGGTAGATCGTGCACCTGAAGCCTCAAAGGCTGCACCTTCAGCAAATCGATGTTGCTGTAGGTAAGGAGGGCTGTGCAGTGTGAGTTCACCACAGGGCCAGCCAAGCCCCCAGCTCCTGATGCAGTAGAGGTATGATGCATCTTATGTATCTTCTTCTTTTCTGATGCATAAGTGGGTACAGACGACTCTTTCGCCCAATCAACTGCCACGACTCGCCAGCTTGTTGGCAGCTTGCACTGAAGCTGACACACATGCGTTTGATCACCAGACTGAGCATTTCCTAGAATTTGAATAGACACTGTGCTTTGCCTGCTTTGATGAGGCAGTCTTCTGAATGATTCTACGTAAGGCTGGAATCTTACACAGGAACAAAACCCAGGTTCTTTGGTTTCTGTGTAGGTGGGAAGACTGCACAATGCCGTTTACAAAACATGTCTCCACATGCCCAAGCATTCCCTTTGTTCAGGACCAAATGGATCCTCACTGAATCCAGCACTCCCAGCTCTTTCGCAAACTCCACTGTCAGCCGTGCTTGTAAATTGTGGGTGCAGGGTGAGGCAGATGACCCTCTAGATGCATTCATGCTGGAGATGCAGCAGCTGGTGGACGAGCAGAAGAAGGAACCCCAGGACCAGGGCAAGCCCCGAAAAGCAGACCTGGAGGACGAGGAAGATAATGTTGCAGACTTCATGGAGGTACACTCTGCCACAGACTGTGGCAGTATGGCGGTCATGATGAGCCTCATCCAGAAGGTCTTAACAGAAGGAGAAGGTCTATGCATGACAATCATGTGTGCCACGGCTGTAAAGGCATTGCAAAGGAACTTCTTGCTCCTATTCTTTACTTTTTGAGGTAGCTGGAAGGAACGAGACGCGAAGCTTTGGCATGTGGTGCGAGCGCAAAGCTGATCTGTGGGGTCTTGGGGTTTTTAAATAAGGACTCAAATTTTGCTGACACTGAGAGTGCTGGTCTTGCAGGCGCGGCGGCAGAACGGGCGTGGGGGGCTGAGCTATGTGGCCGAGGGGTACAACTCCGACGACGAGGTCTATGCCACTGACAAGTGTGCCTTTGCCATCCTGGGGAACTCGTAAAGAGTTTGTTGGGGTGTGTGAGCAGATGGGAGAGGGGATGTACAGCTTCAGGTCTCTGAATCTGAAAAGGTCTGGGACACATGATGAATTGTCTGCCAGCGCTATGGGGGGCTATTATTTATTATGTATTGCTGAAATTGGGAAGAAAGATACCGCAGTCTTACCTGCAGATCTTGGGTTTTGGTGGCATATGTGGGGACCTGATTTGCCATTGCTGCACAGGGCCATGCAGCAAGCCCAAGGGGACGGAGAGGAAGCACCCCAGGGACGCCAACAAATAGGCCCCTTGCCTGCTCTCGACCACGACGATATTGTATACCAGCCCTTTGCGAAGGACTTCTACACCCCTGTGCACAAAATCGCCTCTATGACTCCTGCTGAGGTGAGCAGTCCCTATCCCTTGTTAAAAGGGACCTGTGGATGTGCTCATTCAGCGAGCATAAAATTGGGGAATGTCCAGTTCCGCATTTCTTGATTAGCCAGGGAAGGGAGGGCAAGAGGTAATCTGGATGAAGGGCAGGGAGTCAGCATGCGGATGTACGATGACAGTGGCATCTGATATTTGGTTTGATGCAGGTGAATGCTATGAGGCGGCAGCTTGCTATCAGGGTTTCAGGCTTTGACACGCCTGCCCCAGTAGAGAGCTTTGAGCAGTGTGGCTTGGACGTGCCCATGCTGGCAGTTTTGAAGGGCATGAAGTGAGTGCTGCCCCTCCGCCCTAGGCTGGATCATCACCCACCACCCCCTGCCCTTCGACTTTCTCCTCGCCGTCTCCCCTTCACACTCAGGAGCCACTGATTGTGTGCGTATCCACTACTGATACATTGGCATCTGTTGGCATCTGCAACTCAGTACAAGTCCTCCTGGTCATAATGATGGATGACATGACACAGCTTTTGAGCTTGCCCTGGACATTTCTGTTTGCTCATACTGTTCTTCTCACACCGATTCAATTACTCCGCCATTCAGCTTGAACTGTCACACAATCCAAGAAAGCAATGCCTTCTAAAGCACCACTCCCATTCCCATTTCCTGCTTTGCAGATACCAGAGCCCTACAGCCATCCAAGCCCAAGCCCTCCCGGCGGCCCTGTCGGGAAGGGATGTCCTGGTACGCAGCTTTTCTTACGGGCTTGTATCATCCATCTAAAAGACACTGTCCTCGGCCCTTGAAAAGAGAGGACCCGATATATCAGATAGTAAGCAAATAGGCAGGGGCACAGATATTGTTATTGATCCTGGTTGATGCCCCTTCAAGTCTGGCATGAAATCAGAATAGACAAGATAATATTTTGCCAACTTTGCCAATGTGTTGCAGATGGACGCAGCGCAGTGGCAGCAAACCTTGATCCCAGCACTCATGCACACAGAAATGGACACGCTTCATGACCTCTGTCACGCTCCCTCTGCAGGGCATCGCAAAAACTGGCAGCGGAAAAACAGCGGCGTTTCTCATCCCCATGTTTGTGCACATCCAAGACCAGCCAGAGCTGGAGAAGGGGGAAGGGCCGATTGGGGTCGTGGCGGCTCCCACTCGGGAGCTGGCAGAGCAGATTCACAAGGAGTCGAGAAAGTTTGGCAAGCCTTACGGCATGAGGATCGCTGCGGGGATTGGAGGATTGTCCAAATTTGAGCAGTTCAAGGACCTGAAGAGCGGCGCTGATGTGAGTGCCCCTGATTCTCCCACTTCACTGCTTTCACCCCCTACCTCCCGCCTACATGTAGGAGACAAGGACCTGCTCTGGAGAAGGTCTTTTGGCTCACCATTGGCTCTCCCACCAACTGCAACTCATATCAGGCATCCCAACAGACTGTAACGCATTTCCAAACCATCACCACCAAGCAAAAGCCCCAGGAACACTCGCAATCTGTTCTGGATGTTGTAGATTGTCACTGAATGAAATGGGGGATGAGAACATTGTCGCCTCATGCAGGCGATGGTGTGCACGCCAGGGCGGCTGATAGACCTGATAAAGATGAAGGGGTGCACCCTGCGGAGGACCACCTACATCGTGTTCGATGAGGCTGACCGCATGTTTGACATGGGGTTTGAGCCTCAGGTACGGAAACCGCGTTCCCAGCATATCACAGACTTCACAGCAAGAAAAAGTCTGATTATCATAGGAAGGGAACTGGTCAAAAGGCCAGCAGGAGAAGAGATCGACTGGGCTCTGCTATCGTGGGGGAAGGGTGGGGAGGGGGTCCTCTGAGTACTGTATGGGCTACGACACTGCCGTGGCCAGGTCCTGGGAAGTTGGAAGCATTTGAGCGCTTATTAAGCAGGAAAGCCCTGCCCCAAAAGAGTAGATTTTCAGTCACCTCTTCCCCGCAACCTGGTCCCTCATGTCTTTTAGAGGAGACCTCATCCATTGCAGCCAAGGAAAGCCGATGTAAGTCATAAAACGCTGCCCCCTTCATCTCGACAAGGACTTTTGTGAGCTGCTTGCGCTTGTCACGAACGCAAGGTTCCAGAAACCACACTCAAGGGGATGCTGCCCTGCAGGTGCGGTCGATCATCGGGCAGATCCGGCCCGACAGGCAGACGCTGCTGTTCTCGGCCACCATGCCCACCAAGGTGGAGCGCCTGGTGCGGGACGCCCTCACCAGCCCCGTGCGCATCAGCGTGGGCGAGATCGGGGCAGCCAACGAAGACATCAAGCAGGTGCCGCCTGCCTCGGCTGTATCTTCACTTCTCATTGAAAGGAAGCTTTGATCTGCAGCAGAACACATGTCAACCCCAGGATGTCAGCCCTGAGGCATGGCGGCCTTTCGATGGGAGAAAATCTCAGACGCCCAGGTACTGATTCACGGTACTGCAGCTGCTTGCATGCTCGAATACCACTTCCTCCCCTTCTGGCAGAAATTAAGCACGGACATTCTGGGGTATGGAATAAGCAGGAGGATAAATCCAAGGAGGACCATGTGCAAGCCATGCTCGCCTTTTGCTCAACTCCTTTGATGTCCCTCTAGATCAGTGGCAAAGTGTTGGTGGGTCTCGTACATTGGAGGTTTCAGGTGAAGCGGACTGACAGGAAGATATCATTCACTGTTAGCACGGAGAGCAAACTCGACAGCACATTGGTTCAGCTTTTTGCTAATCATTTGTGCTATATTCTGCCCTTTGCACATCCTGCTCACTTGTAGATAGATGGACATCCCTCTCAAGTGCCCGTGACATACACGGTGACATACACCTGGCTCAAATGCAGATGGTGTCAATAGTTCCTGAGGCCAAGAAGGTGGAGTGGCTGCTGAGCCGCCTGCCAGAGATGATTGACAGCGGGGAGGTGCTGGTGTTTGCCAACCAGATCGTGCGCGTAGAGGAGGTCACCGAGAAAATCAAATCTTTGGGGCACAGGTATGCGGACTGTCTTCATACCACTGCACTCAGCCTGTCCTTCTTGGGCAACTGGATTACAGTGTGCATGCTTGGGAGGGGTCGGAAAGGAGGGCCAGGGGTGAAGTGATTATCACAGCATGGGAATTCTTAATGTTTGATGCGTCTTCTGAAGGGAGCACACACCTCAACCTCGATCTCCAGAATCCTGCTTTGTGATTGGCTTGGCAAAGTATCGTGCCCGACTGATCAACAACATTAAAAGCGGTCCTTGTTGAAATCCTGCAAATGCTTGCCCTTCAAAGCATGCCAAATCTGCAAGTCGTTGTGCCTGCCTGTATATTGCCTGTCTAGAAGTCGAAGTCCTTGCCTGAATGTATGCCCTGACTTGTGATGTTCTGCAGAGTCATTGCGATCCATGGAGACATGAGTCAGCACTCGCGCACCCAAGCGCTGAAGGACTTCAGTGCCGGGCGGCAGCACATCCTGGTGGCCACAGACGTGGCGGCGCGGGGCTTGGACATCAAGTGGGTGTTCTAGATTCCCAGGGGTTGCGCTGATGCAGCCAACACTGCTTACTACCCACCAAAGGCTTGCTCTGAATCACACCACACATATGACCAGGTTTTCAATTTGAACTTCATACTGATGGCTGGCTGTTGAGTTGAGTGTCACATTTCTCAAAGGGGTCCTGCAATGTTTTTTTCATGAACAGTCTGGTTGATACTCCACCACGCCTGGTCTCAGAACAAAATTAGCCAAGAAGGCCAATTCAAGATTCAGCCCATCTCCATGAAGTTGTTATGCTCTGCAGGTCTATCAAGAATGTGGTCAATTTGGATGCGGCCAAGGACATCGACACGCATGTGCACCGAGTGGGGCGCACTGGGCGAGCTGGAGACAAGGAGGGGACAGCCCACACCCTCCTCACTCCCAAGCAGTCCTACTTTGCAGGTAGCTGCTCATTTGCTAGCCAACTTTGAGGGTTTGGTATAGAATTCTAGCCCCTTGATCCCCTGCCTGATTTTTGACTTCATGTACATCTGGCAATACTTATCACCCAGTCCAGCTGCCGACCAGGAGATCACAGTTGGTTCCCTGTGCCCTAGCCTGCAAACCCCAGCACAGGGTAGACGACACTGCAAGAGAGCTGGACGAGATCTTCTCGCGCTTGAGCCGGTGGTCTGATTTAAGTTTACCTGTCCACAGGCCTGCTGTTGAACAGCATGGCAGCTGCCAATCAGGAGATCACGTCCGAGCTGCAGGCACTGGCCATGAAGGACCCTCGATTCAGCAAGGGCCAGACTCGCAGCAAGGGCGGGAAAGGAATTCCTGGCGGCGGCAAGCGTCGGGTGAGACTGTCTTTGCCCTGAGTCCAAGCAGCAAAGGCAGGAATCTCTTGAAGATGCAAAGTGGAGAGGCTGGAAAATATACCAATGAGAACTTTTCCAGACAATCGTCAGACCATCTGGTAGTACTTTGCATGGCAGGCATGTTGCAGATCGAAAGTGCTGTATTATCTTTACCACATATAAAAGCCTCTTGGTTGATTAAACAGATGATTAAGACAGCTCTGATTGGAAAAGCCAAGGATCAGATCCCCGTGCAGCAATAATAAAATTCTACCTGGTTTTTTTGCTTGGAGGATTTTGATGATGAGAAGCTCTTGCAGTGGAAGGTTTGAGAAGGATTCTGGCTTTCCATAGTAGGACGGTATCATAGTGCTAAGCATTGCATATTCAATTACAGAAAGTAGACGCATACATGAATTGCAGCAAGCCAAGCTGCTCATCCCCTAATTTTGGAGCTTCAGCAGGCCCCCACCCATAAAGTGAAGGAGCATTTCAGCATGCGCTTGCATGGAGGATGACCATATCAGTGTCGTGCCTCCAGTAGTTGATTCTAGACGATGAGTACTGGTGACCCAAGTCCATATGGGCAGAGTCTGCGATTGACATGCATGTGGGTGGGTGCAGCAGCAAGTTGGTGGGGCCGGAATTGGTTTTGGCAACTCCCAGGAGAAGGACGACACCATGCAGCAGCTGTATGGAGACCGCTCTGAATTCACCAAAGGGGCCGACCTGGGTGGTGAAGATGTCCTCGATCACTGTCTCTCCTCTTGCTGGAAGCGGTGCTGTCTGCTTTGGTGTAGGCCAAATGGGGCTTTGGGGCGCTTTTTCTGGCCCAAGCTTGTTTTGAATTTCAAAGTCTGCCCATTTATCGTTTTCCCTCCCACAACAGCTCTGTGAATCTATCTTGTATGTGTTTGGCCCATAGTATAGTAGGGGTGACCCAGACCACAGCATAGCTAGCAGTTAATCCAAAAATCCAGCCTGCCAGCTGAACAATCACCAGGAAATGCCGAAAAGTAGGAAAATTTGCAAGTCTTCACCTATGAGTCACTTCGAAAAGAAAGCTTTCACAGACCCAGACTTACAAGAATCCCGCACGGTAGGATCGTCAACGACGGCAACGCCACAACCTGGCGCTGCAACAGCTCCAGAGGCACCGAGGAACAGCATCTTGGGGGATCCAGGTCCACCAATGCAAGCACCTCAGCAGCCCAAAGCCGCGGAGACACTACCCCCCCCACCCTTCAAACCCCAGCAGCCCAAGCCGGAGGTTCCGGCTGGTGGGGCAGGGGGGGGCGTGTTCGGGGGCCAGGGATTCAAGGGCATCATGCAGAACCGCTTCAAGAGCCAATTTGTCGCCAGCGGCACCGCTGGTACATTATATCATCCACCCATTCTCCCTCTTTTGCATTTGCATCTTGGGGCATGGGCAGTGTATGTTACCATCACATAACTCAGTTTGAACGGGAGAATAAAAGATTGAGAGCTGCCTCATCTTGGGTGTTGATTTCGACCAGCCCTGAGCATTTTTGTTTTGTCTGACGTGTACGACTGACACAAATACACACAAAAGGTCGCTCTGTACCTGGCATAAGGTGTATGACTGCTGTACCACTGCTAGAGCATGTCTAGTGAATACGACAGGGAGGTTGTCATTGCCCATGCCAACGCCACAGACCCGGGAAAAAAAAACATTGGACAGGCAATTTGCACTCCCAGGCGGATCGGAACCCAGGGGCCGACCTGAGATATATTTGAGAACAGTGCTGGAAGTTGATGAGCCATTAACAATTACGGGGAAAAATCTGATCGACTCATCAGTAAATCACCACTGGCTGCAGGCGGAGATATTGGGCAGAAGGCCACAATTATTGCTGCTAAGGTGTCGAAGCCCCAGGAAGCCACGGCCCACCACGCCCCCTCCTTCCTAGCCAAGAAGATGGCCCCTGCAGCAGATCAAGCCTCTGCCCAGCAGGTCTCTTGCTGACTTTCTTCTTTATCCCATGCATTATTACCTTTATTTTTTGTGAGCATTCTTCATGGAATGCTAGGGGAATTCTGGTGGAAGGAAGAGTAGTCATCAAGGTTGGGCAGTGGATCTGAAATTGGGACAAGAAAGCAAGGTCATGTCATATGCCTCCACCAAATATCTTGAACCCAACATGCCATCCTTCAAGTGAGATAGGCCCAGAATCCACCCTCTCTCCAAGTAGTTTCAGTCTGGGAGCTGCAATGCAATTCTCCATAGCACAACAGCAGGAAATGCAATGCTTTTCTGCTGTCTGGACTCAAGTACCTGGCAGAGAGATGTCAAGGTGAAAAAGCATATGTTCTGTCAGCATCCCCGGGAAGCGTACTTAGTATAATTAATGCAGGCAATTGCAGCAGCAAGAGCGGTTGCCGCCAGGCTGGCAGGGGGTGCAGAACCCTCAGAACCCCCTGCAACAGCTTCCCACATGCAGCCGCCGCGCAGCTTTCCACCGAACCCCTCCTCTGGGAGGTCTCATCCCCCTCCCGGCTACGGAAGTTCGGCATCGGCATACCCTGACCTCTCTGAAGACGGGGGCGGCGATGACCGAGAGGGGCGCTACTCGGACAACAGGAGCTTGTATTGTGTGCTCCTTGTTCTGCAGACAGCTCGTTCATATGTCATTTGGACCACATTTCTGTGTTCATATCCCACCTGCACGAGTGCAATCTGCACGATGGCAGAGGTAAACGGATATCCGGCGTCACCCTCTTTTCACGCGTTTGGTGCTCTTTTGGGAAGGCTAGCATGTATAATCACAAGCTCAGGCAAGGGGGGGGGGGGGGGTTTGCTTCGCCATTACTGCAATTGTGGAGTTTTGAGTCTTTTTCGCTGCTCCAAAGTCGGTCT
>QAXI01000410.1:143271-175001 GCA_004335615.1 Chloroidium sp. JM
GGGGGGGGGGGGGGGGGGTTTGCTTCGCCATTACTGCAATTGTGGAGTTTTGAGTCTTTTTCGCTGCTCCAAAGTCGGTCTATTTTGCCTTCGGCAGAAGTACTCAGGGTGCAGCAGATGCATGCTGGTCCAAGTTGACTATGCATCTATTTGAGGTTGTTGACGCTGTGATGGACCTTGTAGGTCGAGAGGACCGGGATCGGGGCAGGTCCTATGAGCCAGACAGGAGCGCACCCCGTACTTCCAGATACTCGGACCGGGGGCCACCCGCCAATTCCGGGTCTGCTCCTCATGAATTACAATTTTGACTTTCCTTCGTCACTTGTTCATACTATCCTTTTTGGTATCCTCGATGTGGAAGCTTGCGTCGCAGTGTTCATCTTGGGCACATTCATGTGAGCGAGTTTCCATTTCGAAGCAAAGACCAAGTCAGCAGTAATGCGGGCTTCTCATGTAGATGTCCGGACCCGCACGACCCCTTGGCATGAATGTCCTGAGGTACTGAATGCGTTGGACTGTGCTGCAGACCGCCTCATGGTCGATATGGTGGCGGCGGTGGTGGCGGGGGGATGGGTTCCTCGGCAAGCGCATACCCTGACCTCTCAAGAGACAGGGAGAGAAGCAGAGGAAGCGGATTTTCGGAAGATGCTTTGGCGGCATCCCGCTTTGGGGCTCCTGGGTCTGGCTTTGGGGCGGCCCCTGCAGCGTCCCCATACCCTGCCGCTCCTTCGCAAGTGAGTCATCCCCATTCCCATTTGGTGACCACTGGTGATCACTGGGAAGGTATGGCAAAGGAAAATCTCTCAAGACCAGATGATGAAGCCACATTGCGTGAGAGTCCGGATGGGAGATTATTGGGGGTGGCGTGGCCAGGGTTTAAGGATGTGGATTGGAAGGCGGCAGTGTTGGCCCAGCTGGGATGAGAATCAAATCTTTCCAGGACACGAGAATCACTTGCCATCTCAAACTTGTAACACCCTGTCTTGTGACTCAGGTGCCACAGGCCTCAGCAAGCTTCTCAGCTCCCCAGTCTTATGGCGGAGGTGTGCAGTACACCCCGCCTGCTTATGCGCAACCTACCCCAACGCAACCTACCCCTCCTGCCGGAGGTGCCAACCTGCAGGCTAGTATTGCAGCGGCTCAAGCCATTGCGGCTAGGTGTGCCTCAATCCACTCCCCTTCCCTGCTCACTCAGCGTTTTTTTTTGAAGCGCGAGCTTAGAGTTTCCTTGCAGTGGGTCTGACGATGCTCAAATGGGGATCTGCACTTTCTCCCTCACCTAGCAATGACGTGTCGCTTTTACAAAGACAGCGGCATGGCAATTCCAAAGCACGTCTCCGGTCACAGCGGAATGCTTCAACATGGATGTGCGCACGGTTCAACTTTCTCCCCCCCATTGACGATTGAATAAATGCAGGCTGTCGGCCCAAGCTGGTTCCGCACCACCACTACCAGGAGGGTTGCCACCGCCACGCTTGGGCGGTGTGGGCAGTGGCGGCCCTCCCCCAGACCCCCAAGACAGCGTTGCCGCCACAATTGCGGCTGCGAAGGCCATTGCAGCCAGGATGGGGAGCGGTGGTGGCTCGGTGCTCAACAATCAAGCTCCTAGTTCTGGCGGGCAGTGGGCCTGGGGGAAGGGCTGATGTCCATCTCCTGGCATGCAGATTGATCTTGTACGAGTTGTTGCTGCATAAGAGGAAAAGATCTTTGACTCTTTGGACCTGTTCTAATGCACATGGTTTGCCTGTTATGTGAGAGGGGCATGTTGACGCTTCTTCAATTGAACGTTGAGGTTCTGAGCACCATTTTTGAGATGTTGAGAAGGAAGCAAATGTGAGGACAGATCACTTTCGCCTTTTCTGACTTGAAAGCGACGGAGGAGAGAGAGAGCAAAATGAGGGTTTAGGGCAGAAGCAGAGGGGGCCCACTGGATTTTGAGAAGTTGCATTGCCCAGAGGACCACATCGGCTTCTTCAAACCGCACAGAGGACACTCGAGACGACAGATTGACTGTTAGCTCTGCCTCGACGACCGTACTCAAAATGGTCAAGACTGCGCGATCACCGTTCAGCTCGATTGATTGGAGCTCGCCAGAGCTGCTTCACAGCGAGAGCATTGCTGCCCATCACACAAGTTCAGGCAGAGCTCGCGCTTCATCTTCAAATCAGTACTCGTACTTCGACATGCACGCCACCTGGTGTAAAAGTTTTCATTTTCTGCTGATAATGATTCAGCATCCAATCAATTACATAACATCTACTCGTCCATCAATGCATCCCGGTATTGGTTTCACAAAAAACGGTTCAGCCCTCGCGAGGCAGCTGTTAGACGAAGCTGTTGGCAGCATACTTCCCACTGCTCGATCAACAACTTCATGGGTATCACAGAGCTCTGTACACACACACAATTGCCAAAATGCATGTCAGCTTTTGTCGGTGACCAGCAATCAAAATGGTGCAGGCAGAGACTATGCCAAGGAAGGCTTGCTGGGCATGGACGCCGGAGACAAAGCCAGGCACTATCAACTTCGTACCTTCAGACTAATGGATGTCTACAAAGCTGTAAGCCCAACTTTGCACTCTAATACCAATTTGCATTCTTACACATGCAAATCTTGGTATCCTTGCAGCCAATCTCACAAGCATTCTGGCTATGGCAAGGTACTTAATTTCAGGAGGATGGGCGCTCAGTCAGCTCAAATATTGACAGCCTACCAGCAAAGAGTGCAGATGTCTTGATTCGAAAGAGGTGCTCCTGTAGGTGAAAACAAACGCCAAGGCAGAGTGCCACAAGATGGCTCGGCGGTTCGGTGAGTGGCACAGCGCCTTTCGGACTATGATCAGAAAGGTCTGATGGAATAGTTCCTGGTGCTGCCATGATGGCTGCAGTGGCGCTCGGGATGTTCCAGGTGCTGTAATGCGCCTTCAGGAATTTCCAATAAGCAAATTTCTTACATTAATCCATTAGTAGAGGTGGACGACCGCTGTGTTTAGATCCCGTTTATTCTCACAGGTAGTTGCCCTTTGCTGCTTCGGTCAGCTGCTTTTCTGCTTGATACCTAAATCCAGAGTTCCTTTCATGCTCATTGCTTAGTAGGAAATAATGAATGTGCTCAGCAAGATTACAATACTGTTGAACAGCAAGCCCTGTGCTAGCAGAACTGGGCCAAGGGAACTCATCAGATTGAATGCTGGCTGCCTCAATGTTCAGGACGGAGCTGTTGATGCTGAAATTATGCCATTACGGCTGAATGATATGATTGATTCCAAGCTGAGTTATGCTGTGATATTGAGTGTAAATCGCCGTACCATACTTTGCAGTCGAGACATTCTTGTACAAGTGCTGGTAGGGGGAGGGGGCATGTCAGAGCACAAAGCTCAAGAGGGTGCCACTGAGCAATTCTGCATTGACAGACTTGGGCAAAGCATACGCACCCAATCAAGAGGGGACACCTTCTGCTGAGATTCAGCGACTTAGCCAAGTGAACTCTTCCCCTATCTGAGGCATGGTCGTGAGTCTTGTGGCCAATCGAATGATTGTTTTGGCAATGCAAAGCGATTTCTGGCAAGCCAAATGTGATTTTGGCGTGAATTGCACGTGGACATGGATGGCAAAAGCTCTTACACCATCTGCAGTATAAGATGTCATTTGAAGCAGCGTCCTTGCAGTTGGGGCTTTGATGAGTTACAGAGCATGGCGCCCTCCACAACCCTCTCATGGCGGGCAAGGCGAGCGCAAGAAGCATTTGTGGGCGTTTCCGGTGCAAATGCAAATGGAGAGGGAGAGACCTAAACCCTACAGGCGTTTCTGATCAGATGCTACGCTCCCCTCTCGGAGCATTGCGAGTTCTTCCTTACATCTTCAGCGCGACATCAAGTGGAGAGATTCCCGCCAATACGTCATCAAGCAACTCCTCCTAGGAGCATCAATCTTTTACGCAACGTACAACACATGTACGGACTCACCTTGCTAATGAGTAAGCTGGCTTTATGTCGAATGCAGAGGCACTTGCACTTCATACTCACACGAGGCCAATATAGGTGTAATTGGTATTCGGTTGTCTACCAGTGCACGACATAAATTTCTAAGTTGAAGGCTGCTGTACTCACTCATTAATGGTGATCATGCAGAAGTCCTTGGGGGCATGGAGACACTGGAGCCATCGTATGGGGCTTTCAATGATAAGAGAAGCCACATCAAGAACATGGAACAGCATTACAAGCCGTTCCGGTTGTTGGACTCATGGAAGTCGCTAAAGCAGGTGTGTTGACTGCTTGCAGAAGAAAATAGATGCAAGTGTTTGTCTGTCGAATCTGAATCTCCTGAGGAAACATCAGGAGAAGATGTCTCTTGGTGAACATTATAGTGACGGCGCTAAAATAGCATCATCGCTGCAGAATGTGGCCCACATGCAGACGAGTTGTGGCAGAGTGGTGGAAAAGATGGCGTCCCCACAGCACGCAGCAGCTTCAGACGATCTTGAGGAGCTGACTCGGCTGGATTGAACGTTGTGCTTGAGCATAGCATTAAAGACTAGGTCAAGTAGGATCTCGCAGAGATGTGTACCAAAGCCTCGCAAATTGTCTTCAGCTTGTACAGTAATATCCGGTAGCCATCCAAAGAGGCAAATCCACTAATTCAAACAATATAATAGCATGCCATACCTTTGATATTCAATGTCAAATTGGCATTTCTTGGATTGGGTGCTGACAAAGCACAACACTTTCTTGGGGATTGTGCAGTTCAATGCAGTAGTGTCCAGTATCAACGTTGGTCATGAGAACGGTTATATTGAACCCAGAACACCAAAAACTTCCGCTCCCAAAAGCTTCTCTCCCTACTTTTGCTCCTCCACCCTGCCTACTCTTCTTCGTAATCATCGTCTCCAATTACGTGCATCCGCTTCTTTGCCAGCTTTGTAGGAATCGCCACCTTCTCCTGCACGGACAATGTCTTGGAGTCACAGCACTGCTCCACTGCGCCCGCAAATTGACCAGATTTTGATTCCTTCATCCTCCAGAGCTGAAGTGCACCAGAGAAGAATAAAGCTGAAATTCTTCTATTGTGGTATTGCCAGAATATGTCAAAACTGCAGTGACATTTGGTGCTCTTCTTATTTAAGGAAGACTGTCTACATAAAGCGTGAGGTGCATGCTTGCGGATCATAATTGGTTTCATAAATCCTGGCCAGCCATGATTGCTTGAGCAGCATACAGCACAATGCACTTGCTGTCTCAATGATTTGATGTACAAATTGATCGTCATGAGTAAAGCTGATGTCTCGGATCTGTCTGGGATGCTGACATGTGCCAGAAAGAACAAAATGAATTGGAGGGCAGCACGAACTTACATCTATGTCCATCTTCACTGGAATGTCCTTCTCATCCTCATCCTTAAGTGCAGCTTTGCTCTGCAGCTCTGGTGGTGAGGTACACGGCCAGTCTGGAATATCCTTGTCGCTGCAGAACAGCAGCCTCAGTGACATAGTGAGTGCCAAACCAGATGCACACACAGCTGGAAGCAGGTTTGGAACGATGGAGACAAAATCCCGCATTACATTCTCTATCCCAGATCGGACAAATTTACTTTAGCATGCAAGCCATACTTCTGCACATGTATCATTGGGCCCTGCAGGTCCTCTGACACAGCGCCAACAAGCCATTCCCAGTCGCCAAGGTCCTGTGAGGCTTTATTGTTGTATTCTGTTTGGGGGGGGGGGTAATGAAAAATACCCAAGAAGCTGGTCCATATCGGGTGTGCACACGGCTCTGTGTGCAACTTCCCCAACAATCATGGCGGACTTGCCCTCCACATTGACGGCCATGAGGTGCTGGGCCGACATGCACTGGCTGCCCAGGGAGACGTCCATCAGCACACCACCCAATTGGAGCTTCACCTTGCCGCTCTCAAACACCAGCAGCTTGCCCAGCTACACAAAAGTAGGTCTGAGATATGTAGACTGGAAAATTCGACATCATGTCCACTGTCGGGACAGGATATTTGTTATACGCAAGTGCCTTTTTAGTGATCAGGTGGCTGTTTTCGTAACAGCAGCTTTGCATAATTGCACCCAGACTTACCATGAATCTTCAATCTTTGCTTCCTTGCTTACCACACAGTGGACACACAGCACTGTATAATACTATCCACGGCTCACTTCAAAGCATCAGCAAATTGCAAACACCACCTGAGACGAAGTCCATCTGGGAAACAATAATCTCAATCAGAATCTTGTTGACTTAAGTTTGAAATTCTGGGAAACTTAAAGTGATGAACGCCCTCTCCAGCATAATGCCGCCCTGAAAAAGCCCCCTGATATCAGGTAGACTCCCCCTATGATACGGCGAATTGCACACAAAGCTGTGTGGCCTGATACCCAGAAGACTCAAACGATTCAATTATTCACTCAGAGGAGCTTCAGAGGTGGGAGCACCTTTCCGGGCGGCAGGTCCTTCAGCGAGAGGGCGGGT
Organism: Chloroidium sp. JM; assembly: GCA_004335615.1. Lineage (NCBI taxonomy): Eukaryota > Viridiplantae > Chlorophyta > Trebouxiophyceae > Watanabeales > Watanabeaceae > Chloroidium > Chloroidium sp. JM. The sequence goes on from QAXI01000410.1 coordinate 149,742, forward strand.
TGGTGCTGGGCCGCCTGCGTGACCCCCAGCCTGCGCCGCCGGTCCAGGGGTTCGCTCTTGATCTCCTTGGCGGGGGCGGGCAGCACGGAGGGCAGCTGGAATATGATGGTCTGCTGCGGGTCCGAGTCGCCCACCTCCAGCAGCCCCAGGCTCTCTGCCACGTCCTCCTCATCCTCCTGGGCCACAGCCATCCTTGAGGATTGTCTTCCCCAACTTTTCTCATGTACCCCCCCCCCCCAAAAGTTGGAATGAACAACAAAGAACAAGCGAAAGGGCCTTTCTTCAGGTCAGCAGGCAACAAGATTTGATGACACAACAAGGGGCAAGTCACTCCCGCCTAGACCCTCATGCACGCTAGGCCGCTCTCATCCACGAGAGCACAGCTCACCTCCAAAGACAGGAGGTCAGTGGGGAGTGCCGCTGCCACCGAGTCATCCTCCGGCTCGGCGAGGCTGCCGGGGGGCCTCAGGGGCAGCATGGTAGGGTAGTAGGACTGGTAGTCCAGCATCGGCTCCTCAGGTTCCGGGGTGGCCTGCTGTTCTTGCTCCAGACCGAACGGCTTTGCGTCGTCGCTGAAGGCCAAGGCAGCCCCATTGGCTCTGCACACACCTCAGAGGTCCATGCTGTTTGGATAAAGAGCACCTCGCTCCCGGGCCAGTGAGTGCCAACAGACTCGCATTTTGTGCTTGACTGTTAGCAGCTATCCCCGTAGAGGAACGTAAGAGAATACAGAGCTGGGAGGGTTTGGGGTGAGGGAACCAAAATTTCAGCGTTCTCCTAGCCATGACACAGACAGATTTGACTCCATTGCTAAAATCTACAGCCTGTGTATTCTTCCATTTGGAACTTGATTGATATACAAGGGAAAATAAAAAGGCAACTAAATGTGAATGGAAGGCTCACAACCAGAGTGGAACTCAGAGATGTGAAGCTTGTGTGCGACTTTCCGTCGTACTGTCAGTGATCCTGAAAATCGTTCACTGCAGGTTTCTCACCAAAGCACCAATAACAAGTGTATAGGGCGAACACCTGCTTCATGCTCATATTGGATCCTTCGGCTCCCAGATCATTCCCTTCCCCACGAATTGCCATACCCTCCAATTGAAAGGTCCTCTTGCAGAGCAATTCACACTCGCCAACCTTTGCCACAGGACGCCCATTGAGGAAGCAACTGTCCTGTGCAGGGGAAGAAGGCAGGTATCACCTGACCAGCCGGCTGTTGGAACCCCCGCCTCCCCCTCCGCCGCCACCTCCCTTACTGCTGCCGCCACTTCCCCCACTACCACCACCGCCACCCCCTCCTCCACCACCACCGCCGCTCCCACCACCACCGCCGCCCCATGCTGCTGCCCTGCCAGACGGCCCCGTGCCAAAGCCTGTTGACAGCGTACAGCTGGAGTGTTCCTCATACCAGAGCAAGGCAGTGATCTGGATTGCAATTGCTGTTTCTAACCTGACTCTCCCCCACCTATTCTTTGTCATTTGCAAACTACTCGCAGATTGCTCATCCTCAGTGGAAGAAAATTTGGTATTACAGTTTTTCGCATTCAAGAAGACGTAATAAGGGCAGTTCAGTCTATTTTGAAAGATAATCTGCATGACTGTCTTGGGTGTCAATTGAGGCTATCCGACTTATGATAAGGAATGCCAGCTTGAGCATAACCTGATGCATTGCCTCCAAATGCAATCTCAGCTGCCTTTTGGATGCCCCTACCCCTCCCCCTTCCCCTGCCATGATTGCGTTCCCAAGCTGCAGGTTCCTGGGCCTGCAAATAGCAGACATTTGTCTCAGCTACGTATTGCAGTATCCTGAATGCACATTATGTAATACTCCAGAGAGGTTCAAATTCTGGTCTTCTGGAGCAATCCTGTCTGATTCCCCTCAGGGCCGGAGTGATAGTTTGAGGCTGAAATAATCAATTCAAGACCACTGGCATCCCTCTGTCCAAACATGTCCCCGCCCTCTTCCCCCCAGTTCCTATCACTTGTTTCTCTGCACACATGCAATTCGTCCATGACTGCCACATGACTATATAATCACATGTGACGTCCTGTCGTTATTAACAATAAGAGAAAGCTATACAATCATCTGCACTAAAAAATGACATATATTATCATAACCAGCTGAGAATCGCCCAGCCGTGCTCTTCAACGAGTGCCAACCCACCAGCTAAAAAAAGAAAGCTCTCACCGCACGCATGAGATCTTTGAAGGCCTCATCATTCTCTGGCTCCGCCTTGACCTGTGCGCTTTCCTCTGCGACCGCTTTCTTCCGCTTGTCCTTGGGGACTGTGGGCTTGAACTTTCCACGCTACACAACTTCAATGGTTCAACCTACCATTTTGAGGGGGTAGAATCATTGTTTGCTTGCCAACAGTCAGCAGAGTTGGGTGGATTCTTGGGGCCACCTTGCAGGCATGAGGCTGTACATTACCCTATAGTAGACCATGGGTCTGCGCCTTCCATTTCAATCAAACCATGTCTTTTTGAGTAAATCTCACCTTCAATCCAGAAGGAGCAGGCTTTGCTCCACTATCAGAGGGGCCTGCAGAGCTGCCAGTCTCTGCAGGATGACAATCACCTTGGTACCCTCCGCTTCTCTAGCAGAACATCCTGTGTGCATTTTTCTGGGAAAATTTGAGCACTAATTTGGAGGGTCGACGGATTCAGGCTATTGTTTAAAGGAGTTTCAAGTACCTCTCAAGGAACAAAAAGGAACTTTACCTGCTCTACCGCCACCTCCGGTGTCCATGCCAGTTGCAACAATCGCCTTGCTCCAGTTCTTCTAGGGAACGAGTCGGCTTTATCAAAGGCAACGATCGAGTCTCTGATGCAGTGAGATCATGTAGTAGAGCGCAGCGCTATTCGGAAGTCAGATGTGAAGAGTTGGTTTACTACATTTATCATGCATCGCATGTAAGGTACTCTAGACTGAGATGTACTTGTGGGATGGGATCAATGGTGAGAAACAATCACTCAATAACTAAATTTCACTGTGCAAATAGAAATAGAAAGTTGAAAACCCTAAGCCCATACATTAAAGAGCAATACATCAAGAACATGCTATGGAACATGGAGCATGAAGGGTGTGCTTTACCCAGTGATGGAAGAGTTCACTTGCTGCAATGCAGCCAGTGGCAACAATGGCTGTAGCTGTGTTACCTCAACACCGAACAGTGCCAAACTTGTAAGGCTACAATTTGAGATTGAACATGCGAGGATTACAGTGCAGTTTGACCTTTTCCATCACAAACTCAGTCTGTAAATATACTATACTCAAGAAGCATTGATTACTGGTTCCCGTACTGCAATAAAGTCTCAAGCAGGAGAGAGTTGCTGATTGTTATCACACAAGGGCATTTTCTTTGCTTGAGCAAATGGACCAAACAGCAGACGTTCATGACCTGCACCCAAGCGAGCATTCCAGAAGCATTTTGCGCGTTGTGATCAGTTCCAAAATATTAATCGCAGCGGCCAAGAGGCAACGCCAATATTCAAATTCAAATACTCAACGGCCTCATGAGTTCCCTCTGGAAACAGACAAATTTTACCTGGTTTCTTGGTTGAGATTATGGCGCCAAGCTCATGCATTGTGAAGCTTTCTCTGTAATGAGTAGCGTTACGATGCAAAGGGTTTCCCATCAAGGAGCGCTCCACACCCACATGGACATCCAAACCCCTCTAGTAATACTACCCCAAGCAATTTTGGCCCTTGGGCGGCAATCCTTGTGCCGTTGCACTACCGCTGTTTGCTGAGGAGAAGGATGGAAGAGAAGCCGTTGACAATGTAGTTGGGTTCCACGCCCTTGTTGCCCCCCGGGGTGAAATCCTTGGGGGGTGCCAGGTTGGTGTCCACCACACGGCTCCAGTACCTGCCCTCTGGCAGCTGGGGAAGGCTGGCGTTGCAGCTGTGGCCGTGGGCGTTGAAGGCCACATATAGGTCGCCACCTCCCAGGCCCCTGCATTGGAAAGATGCTGAGGCCATGACCCCAGCCTGAAAATGAACCAGAGCAGTATTGACGAGGAGTCATTTGGCACTGTGCTTCAGCTGTGGCTAGAATATTGACTGCAGATGCCAGTAAGACCCTTCGGAGCCTGGCATGGCAAGTAGAGGTCCATTTGTAGGTGATCGCGCAACAGTAGAGAGCAGTCTTGAATGATTCTTTGATGGATTGCTTTGTTCTTACACCATGCTGAGAGATGCGTAGGCTACCTGTCATGCAGGGTGAAGGCCAGAAATCTGCTTTCGGTGTTGTCCCAATCGCCTTCGTGCCAGGTGATGTCTTCCGGTTTCAGGAAGTCAGCCCTGCCCAGGAGGGGGTGGCTCCTCCGGAAATGTACCAGCTGACTGCAAGAAACCGCGAGGTGAATTTGGGGTCCAGTATCTTCATTCTCCTGGCATGAAACTGGCAAGAAACAGCAAGAGGGGATCCAAATTCTGCTCAAGAACCCCGCAAAAATTGAAAGCGATTTTTTGGGGTTGATAGGACAGGTTCTTGGCAATCAGATATCAGGCTTGAATTATAGTTGTTCAGAAAGTGCTATGGACTAGAGCCCCTCCTGGGCTCTGGGCCAAAGGGAAGGGTGAGCCAGCACGACACACCTGTAAAACCTGAAGAAGGTGTCGCGTACTCCCTCCAGAAGATCCCAGTTGAAGCGGGTCATGGGATTGTCGTGTCCATACCAGTTGTTGTTGCCATCGCGGCTCTGAGCGTACTCATCGCCTGTAGAATCATTGGAATTCAGTTGAAGTTTCCTTTCCTGCGGAATGATTTCCTGATTGTCCTCATTTTTGGGCTCTGAGATGAACAATGTTGTCTTGGCCACTGTTCCCATTAAATGTGTCAAGCCACCAATCGAAAGCCAAAAAGCATGATATCTGCATGATGTTGGGCTCATGCTGATTGATCCCTTGGGCTCTGCATGGTTTTACACCATGAAATGATCCACACTGGCCAGGGTAACCAAAGGAAATGCAATCCTCTACACAGACTTGCAATTCAGAAGAGCAACAGATGAGCAGAGGGCGTGGGAGGATTGAGGCAGAGGATTGAGGCAGAGCAGTTTCAAACGAACAATACCAAAGGTTCCTGACCTGACAGCACCATGGGTGTGCCTTGGGAGACCAGCAGGGCCAGCATGAGGTTTTTCATCTGGCGCTGCCTCAGTGCGATGACGCCTGGGTCATCGGTGTTGCCCTGCAGATTTGACGATGATTTTTATATTGTGCAAGCTGGGATGCGCCCAAGGTATCTTTGTGGACACCCCCCCCCCCTCTCCCTCCTCTTACCCTATCCCCACCACCACAATCGGATTGCCCTTGGGGACAAACGATGTGTTGTAGTACTTGTGACCCCCTGAGATCCCTTTGCACAATTGTTGTGAGTTGCAGGCATATGGAGCCTGGATTCGTAATTTTCATCACATGCAGGCATTGAATCTGTCTTACTACACATCTTTGTCATGGACCCAGCAATGCATAGAGGTTCAATATACTTTAGATGGCAAAATAATTCCCGCAAATCACACATGCCTGTGCAACAAGATGCACTTACCGGAAATCAGCAACACAGCAAGCATTTTGTGACGGACTTTTATTAACCAAGTCCAGGAGATTCAAATTTCCTTAGTCACTTCTTTGGGCACATGAAACGTCGCCCCCTCCAGGTGACTGTCATCCAAAAAGAGAGGAGGTTGCTGCCTTTGCAATGACCTAAGCGTGGTAAAAGGTGGATTGGCAAGATGCCACTTGGGTGTGGGATTCACCTCAGCCCCGCAATTCCAAGAGAAGTTGTCGTTGCTGCCGTCCCGGTTGTCCTCGCCGTTGGCCTGGTTGTGCTTGTCGTTGTAGGCCACCAGATCGTGAAGCGTGAAGCCGTCGTGGGCTATCACGAAATTTATGCCGTGGTACGGCTTCCTGCACCCACATCAATCCCTTCTGACTGGTATTGCAGACCAGACTCTGAAAGTGAGCTACAAAGGTATGCATTGATGTTTAATGGCAACAGGTTGTGATGCTTGATCTGAACCGTCCACTGTCACGGAAGAGGCTGATTGTTGACATACCTCTCGAGCTTGGGCTGAGATGAGCAAGTCAGGCACTGTAAAGACGCTGTAGCGATCAGAGACGTTTCGAGCGGGATGTCAAGGCAAAGTCACAGTACACAGTCCCCAGCCCTTTCTCCTTGAAGCATTGCTAGTGTAGCATTTGCGTTGCTGTGGGTTGCTCGTTTATCTCTGACCGGAAACTTGAGTCAGACTGAGTCCATCTTCTGGTGATGTAAATTTTTGTGAGGCCACAAAAGTGGGCCAAATGTGCGTGCATGAGTGAGTCAGGTGGAATGACCTGTTGTTGTGGTTGTACAGGTCTGCAGATCCAGCAAGGCGTGTGGCAAAAGCTGACTTCATTCCCGCGTCTCCCTTGATGAAGCGCCTGCATTTCCATTTTTCGTTGCGATCAACTGAAGCTGCATTAAAGAACTTTTCCCAAGTCTGTACGCCCTCTTGTTTCGAGGGCATTTACTGGTGCCTAAGTGGCTCAAATTTCTGCAAAAGTTCAGCTTGCGCTGCATCAGGGGTGGCAGGGAGAGTCAAGAGGGAATCTCAGGTTGGCTAATATTCAGGCACATGAGGCGAGAGATGATCTAATCAGCGAGGAGCACACCTCACGTCGTCCCTGAACTTGCCATTCCACTCCCCCCAGACATCCCAGTTGGGGAAGCTGCCAACTTGGTAGAGCCCACCGCAGTCCCAGGGCTCTGCCCACATCTTCACCTGCGATGCACAGTCAAGATTCAAGATTCTGAAGCAGCGGAGCATGTATGAGTGTCTGCGTATGGAGAAAGATTTATGGGAAGATTTTGATGAGTCTAGAAGGAGGCAATGGAAGAATTTCAATTGGAATATTGGTCTGAAGGGAGTGACAGCAAGGAGTCGTATTAGAAGATTTAAATGATTGGGAGATTGCGCAGAATCACTTTTGTAAGACATCTGTTGATTTGCTTATATGAGAAAGCATTCCTGGACTACAGGGCACAAGGGTGAGCATCAACTACAAGAACATGCTCGAGAACGTTTAACACAAGTACCTTGGAGAGCACAGGGTCGAGCGCTATGTCTCGGATGAGGGGAGGCGCCTCAAGGGGGTTGCCCCTTGGGTCTCTGGTGAGGGCTGAGGCCAGATCAAAACGGAACCCATCCACATGGTACTCCTCGACCCACCTGTGGCATGTGAAGGCCCTCAGAACAGCTGGCTGCTTTGCCACGCATTTGCCAATGATTCAGCTCAAAACTTGATGTGTGTGCCGTGCTCCACAAAAGGGTACAAGACTTAAATTGGAGGTCGTGGGAACTGCTCTTGAGCTGTCTGCAGTGTCGACGCAGGATTTGTTTGTCTCAAATGTGTCCAAACGGGGGAAGGAGAACAAAAAGCAGAGGAAAAGCTTCAGTAACTCTGGTATCATGTAGATTCTTATTGGTCTGTTTCCAAGCTGAAAAGAGGGAATCTGTGAACAGGAGCATTGAGGCCGAAGGGAGAGGAACATTGCTTGTATGGGGTGCACAGCAAGAAATTCTTGACCGTATGGTGGAGAGGGAAAGTGGTTCAGACTGTGAGATCAGCTCCCCTCCCAAGAAGCCTATTCTTCAACCCTCCAGCTTCAAATAGTTGCAAATAAATAGGCAAGGCAGGGGAATGAATCACCGCTTGCATGCAGTGATGATGAGATCCTTCACCACAGGGTGGTTGCCGCTCACAGTGTTCCCGCAGCCGCTGTAATTCAGCAGCTGGTGGTGTTCTTCTGTGTTGAGCATGTAGAAGACAGAGTTGTCCAGGCCCCTGAAGGACAGCTGGTACGGATCATCATCCCCACCTGCAGATACTTCCTCTATTGTGATTCACTTCAACAAAATGTCTCAGGTGGGTTTTTTAATGTTTTCCATGGCAGACACCGGCATCCAAAACTCCCCAGCACTTGCTACTGCCTGCAGTCCAGATACGTTTCTGTGATCTTGTCGGTCGTGTCCAGTGTGTCAGATCCCCACACTTCATGGCTGTCAAATATGACAAACCAATGCGACCCTCAGACAGAGTATGCTTTCCATCCAGAGGCTGGAAAGCGTTCAGTACTCATCTCCAGAATCCTGCTCGAGGTGGGCAAGAATGCACACGTTTTATGTAGCATTACCCAAAACGAGGCTCACCTTCGACTGTGTGGTTGAAAACCACATCCAGGATGACTTCAATGCCGGCTTTGTGCAAGGCCTTGACTGTCTCCTTGAATTCCCGTGCTGCTGCCACTGGGCCGCCCCCCTGCACCAATTTTTGCAGCCTTTTGCAGAACATGCTGACTCTGGTACCTCCGACCAACATGAGGCTCCAGCTGCCAATCGTCTGACTCTTGGCTGTTTCAAGAAAAGTTGTCACACCACTTCCTGGCGTTCGTGTTCCACTGATTCTCAGAACCTCCTCACTGGTGAGGTGAGGGAATCAAGGTCAAAGTGATTCAGCTTTTTGGAGTGAGCACCTTGAGTACTCTCCCACAGGTATGCGCGGTTTAGGGCTTCAGGGTCTTTACTCCCAGGATGCCTTATCCACATTCAAGGCGTTATCGTATGCATAGCAAAACATGTATTGCAGCTTGTGGGATGGGAATGATATGAGCGCACATCAGCAGCAAAGCGGGCCATGGGTGCAATGAAGCTGATGTGGGAGTAGCCCCAGATGTTGACCATGTGGTCCCGAGGGTTGGGGCTGCGCTGGAACTCCAGCTCGTCATACTCCAGCACCGGCAGCAGCTCCACAGCGTTGATGCCCAGCTCTACGAGGTGGGGAATCTGCGTGTGGAAGTGTAGTTTGGAACGCTCATGCTTTCATACCTCATACAGTACATTGTATCTTATTATGTACTTTCCAGCCGATTTGACGGTTTCTCATATCCACTTTCGTAAACTATCCTCAGGGCTTGACCGGTGGAGCTTCATAAATTTCCGAAGAAAAACTCTTGCGCAACATCGCTGTGCAGACAAGCCTGATTTGCTCATTAATTAGGGATTCCACCGCAAGGCGTTTTCACTCTGCTACAGCAGAGCAGGCTCACCTTCTCTATGAGCCCCAGGAAGGTACCCCGCCTGCCCTCCGGCAGACAGCTGGAGGGGTCCGCAGTAAACGATCGCACCCCCATCTCGTACACTATGATGTCCTGAGCCGGGATGTTGGGCCGCTGGTAGTCCGCACCCCAGTCGAATGGCGGGCTTTCGAAATCGTAGGTACCCCTGAAGAAGCTCCCCTCCTGCGCAGAATTGCAGAAAACTGTGTGCTCTCATCAAGCTGTCTTTGATTCTGGACACCAGGCACTTGCTGACGGCATCATGCTTCATCCATAAGGGATGTGCAGGTATGAAATTTCACTTCTTGGTGTTTCAATGGACAATCCTGCCCTGATCTGGGCAGAGCTTACTATGATTAAAGTTGGCACAATCACTGCCACCACTTCTACTGTGAGTCAGTGTAAACTGACTCGATTTAAATCCACACAAACGGCAACATGAAGAGCCAGAAAAGCGCGGTGCACACCTTCTCTTTGAAGCGCTCAAAGTCGTCCCTGACCCCAAATCGCGCCCGTCCGGCAACCATGGGGGCGTAGGGATCCAGCATCACCTTGGTCGCGTCCCATCTGTGCCCTGCCTCCCAGCCTTTCTCCCCATCCACCCTCCACCCGTACAGCACCTGCAGGAAAGCGTGCTGTATCTGACAACCTTGTTTACACGACTGCTCCTGGCGCATGGATGTTGTGTGATTTGCAATGGTTCCTCCCCCCCCTGGATTAGCCTAATGAGACAATCGTGAGCGCAGGCGCTTCTCTCAGCATATCGCATGAGCGAGTATCACCTACTGCCTTACCCCCCTGGTTCTCCCTCCCAATTCAATCCTTGAAGTGGTGCACTGAATGTGACATAAGGGAGAGCATTTCTCATCTGTGATACCTGCTTACAAGAGAATCCACAGCTTTGTGCTCTTTACGCACCCAATTGAAAGGCAACTCCCCTCTCCAATATAGATCCCTTCCATGAATTGCAGAGCCGACTGCTGATGGTTGAAATGGTCAAATAACGTACCCCTGCCTTTGGCAAACCCTCGATGCAGACATGCCACACGTCCTCAGTCCTGTTGCCCTCCCTCTGCAGGGGGTAGCTGGCGGCATGGGAGCCGTCAGAGCGGAACACCTCCAGAATCACACTGGTGGCATGCTGGGAAAATATGGCAAAATTGATGCCAGAGGCTGCTCCTTCTGCCACAGATGGCCCCAATGGGCTGGGCTTGCCTGCAGCTTTTGGTCACTCTTACACAGAATGTAAAATTTAGCGTTTACCAAAAGAATGGTCACCAAGACTTCAGATGCTACATTGGCTTGCAGGCCTTTGTCTGCTTAGAATTGATATAAAATGTGTCTTAATCAGCAATATATCAATGCAGCAGGGATGGGTGCGTGAGGGATTGTGTCATGTTTTTTGTGCATCGTCGGTTTGCTTTCCAGCAGTCAACAACGCAAATCCTAACCCCTCATTCTATTCCATGACTCATCTGCGTCTCAGAGACATTCATGACCTCCGACCTGGTAATATCAACAAGGATTGTAAATTTGATTCGATTGAAGGGAATTCAAAGAAAGCCTCCACCTGTGGTGGCCTTCCATGCCTCTATATCCAATCCCTCTACCTTGCCTTTGGCAGGGGATAGCTTGGTGGCGGCAAAGACCCTTGTTGTGCTGGCCCTCACTGTACCAAAGCCCTGCTAGCACTGAGTTGGTTGAATGGCTAAAATGGCCTCCCAATACTCCAATCATTACCAATCTCTCCAGCTTCACAAGTGCAGCTGGTGAGACAGATTTGGTGATACATGGAAGCGCTATTTTGGCTCGAAAGCATCAGATGTTCAACAGCACCGGGGCTCCACCATCTGCTTTACAAGCATAGAACAATAATTTATGAGAATCGCTTATAATGGACGTCATAAATAAGTCGTATCGAGACGATCTCGCAAGATATGTTCGATCAAATGAAGAAGAGCTCCCACCGCGTGTCGGGCCTCTGGCAGCCAGACCCATTTGCACACATCGGCTCTTGGAGTCGCAAGAAAGCAGTCTGAATGCTTCCTTTCGGATCTCAGAGCAGCTCTATTGCTCAATATTGACCTCAAGGGGCCCAGTGTGCCGAGCATCACTGTTGATCCTCCTCTTCCAATCGTCGTCTAGCTCAAGTCATCAGGTAATTTTGTTTGCTATGCACCGCCGAGCAGTATTTGCTGGAAGACACAGACGTTTGCTGGGCTTTTGATCGTCCGTTTTTGAATTAGGTTTCAATTGCCAACTGGAGGCAAAGACTGCCAATTTAGTGCTGAGTGATCATGCTGAGTGATCGACATTGTTGCAGGGCGGACTGACGTTCTTAAATCTGCTGCAAGAAATATCTTTCTGCGAACCCATAATTTACTTCTGCTTGTCGAAGATCAGTGCCGGCATGCGAAGCATATTTGCGTTTGAGAAGCAGTTTGAATGTTTTGATACTTTAAAAACTCAGTTTGGACAGCAACAATGAGCCATTGCTTCATCTCACCTTGACCCCAGAACTTGAGCAATAAACTCACAGCGATGGTCTGCGACCGTGCCAAGGGACTAGGAAAATTCTTCAGCGCTGGAAAGGAGGCGCATTGGGTATCAACACCCTCACAAGTCCACCTAAGGAAGAAGATCCGCAGCAGAAGGATGTCTACTCCCTCTGCTAGCAATCAAGGTGTCTATGCATGATGGCCTTTGCAATTGCAGCCTGCCACTATCTCCTAGCACATGTCACTGCTCTCATGCAATGCTCAGCGAATTGCTTCTCTCTTTTGGTACCCTGTGCCCTGTGCAGTCAGCTTGCGATTAGAAATGTGAGGGAGCGAGAGTTGCCCGGGCTGCTCGTTGCAGAATGTCTAAATTCTGGCGTCAAGAATTACTGTCGTGCCATCAAAATTGTCAAGCGCAAAATGCTCAGGCATTGGATTTGAGGACTTGCATACAGTCCGAAAGATGTACTTAAGGATCAGGTCTGTGGTCAAGTGCAGGAAGCTATGCAAAGGCACCGGAGGAGTGGGTTCTCAAGACATGGAGGGAATCAGAGGTAAGCAATTTCTGTGTGGATTGTTGTACGGACATATGGCTGTCACAATTCACTTCTGGCAATCAGATGAAAAGCTTCACCGTTGGCCAATATATTTGTGCAGTATGGCATAGCCTAATTGAGAAATGGCAGCTTGAGAAGGCAATGGATACTTACAGCAAGAATCGCACTAACACAGGGACATGCATTTCATGTTTCAATGTTTACAATCCTCAAATCACCGCTGTATACTCTTTCTGAAAGGAGCATCAAGGCAAGTCAGTTGTCAATCTTAGATATGTCATTTGGCTCATTTACTAATGCCACATAGCGCTTGTCCACTCCGCTTTGCCTGCAGGCTGTGTGCTTCGACGTTGACAGCACACTGTAAGCCCTCTTTATCAAGCCACCTCGCACGCATGGTTGCATGCTCTCTGAGCAGTCGGAATTCCTGAGAAGCACTGCGCGTCAGTCCTTCACAATTTGGCATGGAACAAGATGCAGCAGATTGTGCAATGATGGTTCATGACATCTATATCTGAAGGGCACACTCAGATTTTGACAGATACGCTCAAAGATTTCCTGTTCCCTTTATTGTGAAGCCTTGATTCCCTTCTTGCAGGTGTAAGGATGAATCAATAGATGAGCTTGCGGCATACCTTGGTTTTGGTGAAGCGGTTGCCGCATTGACAGCCCAGTGAGTTGTTCTACTTCTGTGCTTGATGATTTGCCAGCACTTTGAAAGTTAATCAATGCCTCTCAAATCTATTCTTCCTAATTGGATTGATCTGATGCCAGCCATCGATGAATATGATGTATGTTCCAGGACTGAGGTGCTCTGAAGTACTCTCTACTCCTGTTTGAGCTCTAGAAACATGATGGTCAATTGGGAAGCAGCACTGCACTTCAAGAAAGTGTTTGCATCGACAGGGCAATGGGAGGCACATTGAAATTTGAAGACACCCTGGCAGCAAGATTGAAACTGATGCAGCCTTCCGAAAAGGCAATTGCAGAGTTCCTAGAGGCTCATCCCCCGCAGCTTTCTGAAGGTTGCACTTCTACCTCCTTCACCTTTCTCTTGCGTGAAGGAATTGGCATGAATACGATGAGCGAGCCTACTAGAGGAAGCCGTCTGAGGTGTCAACGGACATGCCTTTTACTCCTTGTTGCACTATTTTATCTTATATGGCAAATCCGGGCTTTGCAGCAAAGAAATCCTTCAACTTCATGCAACAAATTTGGCCAGGCATAGTATTCTGTTATGCTTCCATCTGCTAAATTTAAATTTAAATCAAGTAATCAGCTTGGGTGATCGGTTAAGGGGGTTATTTACATCCCAAGAAGGGACTAATTTCTGCATACTCCCTTGAGCTACATGCTGGGCACGGACATTGTTGATGTATACCAGACAACCTCAATTTAAGGGTGACACAGACGGTAAAACAGATTTGAGACATCAATGACAACACATAGAAACTTGTTTATTCATGAAACGGGGGGAATGAAGCTGGAAGAAGCCAGAGTAGAATCACTGGCCATCAGCGCTCCTAGCTGCCAGATTCCTCAAGTCAATATGCAGGCTTATTGGAGCTGGCTGGGAAGCGGGTGGGGTGGTGGCCAGACATCAGACACCAAACAGTGACTTGAAAAAGCACATCCACAATTGAAGGTATGTGCAGCTCGGAGAAGCATATCATTGGCTATCAGCATTCCTTGCATGAAGTCCCCTCTTCACACATGCAGGCATCCCGGAGCTGGTTGAGAAGTTGGTGGGTGGCGGGAAGAAGGTATTCCTGGTGTCAGGAGGCTTCAGGGTCATCATCAACCCTGTGGCCCTCATGCTTGGCATACCCCTGGAGAATGTCTTTGCCAACAGCATCCTTCACAAGGCAAGATTATGCTCGATAGCGAAGGGTCTAAGTGGCAAACAGGGGAAGCTGTGGAAGTGCTGGAATAATATGAGGATGATCCTTGGCTGACTTCTGCTTGGCGACTCTCTTCTCTCACAAGTTTGGTGGACATATTAGTTCAAGGAAGTGCAAAACAGTACAAGATGGAAAGGATTGATCCAGGGATGGAGGATTGGTGAAAGCATAAGAATACGAGTCGGAAGAAGGGGATGATTTTGCCAGCAGAGAAATTTCTGTGACCACAAGGCCAGGTGGCAAGCAATCAGGAGACACTCTGCAACTGCCGCCCATCCAATGATGTGAGTGCAAAATAAGACTGAATGATCAATATGCATCTTCATTTCAGGCAAGTTCATGTTCACTTGCCTGTTTATTCACTTATTGATGTGCAGGAGGGAAACTACGCAGGCTTTGATGACCAGGAATTCACGTCCCGCAGTGGTGGCAAGTACAAGGCCATCATGCACATCAAGGTAGGCCGTTTGCTTGCCAAGAGATGCATGCAGACATACGTTCTCTCCCAAGTGCCAACAGGATACACTTGAGGGCGCATTCTCCGCTGCAGAACTGCCACTTTCTCCTTTGATAAGAATCATTGATTGTGCACCTCTGCAAGTCCCAATGAATTGCGACCGAATCAAACTCCTGTTGTCCAAATCTTGCCTTGTGCCCTGATTGCCATGCGACCATTCTGCTGAGGTTGCTGCGGAGAAAGTAAGGGGCATGATGTGGATTTGCGCAAGCTTGAGCTCCGAGTGGGTCTGAAGTCATGCAGTCACCATTGGAAGACATTTTTCATGGGGTGGCTAGCGATCTGGCCCTGGGTACTGAGTTTTGCAACCCGCACCTGCAGGAGAAGTTTGGGTACTCCAAAATGGTGATGGTGGGTGATGGCGCTACAGACCTGGAGGCTCGTCGCCCTGGAGGGGCTGACATATTTATTGGGTGAGACTTTCCCACCTTCAACTTCTTCACTTGAACGCTTTTGTCTCCCTCGTGGAATTAGGGGGCTTTGTGGCTCAGATAATGATGAGTTGTCATGTTTACTTCCATTCTGATGCCTTGAAAGCCCCAATTTCAGCCCAAATTTGAGCCGCTCTCAGGCAGGGTGGGACTCGGGCTGCACTCACAGCGCAAAGTGAAAACACATAGCAAGCAGATGCTGAGAGAGGCGCTGTGCATTGTGCCAAAGTTACGCATCTGGATTAAATGGGCAGCTGGATTATAACACTCCGTCAAGCACTGAAAGGAATTGAATAGAGAAAAAAAATCTAATGACTTTGGTCTCTTCAGGATGGTCAGATATTCCATATATTATTCCCTGATTGTGCTTTGGCTTTGCACTGATTGCGCATACGGCATGCAGATATGGAGGGACTGTTGTGAGGCCTAGCATAGCCGCACAAGCGGATTGGTATGTTTACAGCTCACAGGAGCTCACAGATGCCCTGTAAAGCCTGAAGGACCGTGGATCGTCTCAGCTTAAGTGCATGTGCACAGCAAATAGCTAGTACAGATGTGCGCATTTGCCAGGAATTAACCACATGGAAATTTTCTTGTGCTCTAATACAAGTCGAATGTGCAAATTTTGCATTCATGAAGAACTGTCGATGAACGCTGATTTTGGTATAGGCAGCTCCGATTGGCTTTGATCAGTGGACGCTTTTCATCCCAAGTTAGCAGAAACCCGTGTGGACATCCAAAGCGTCAGGATTTATCACTCTGAGTTTGAGATAGCATTTGTCGCTTGAAGTTGCCACCTTTCAGTAGTTCAGAGCATGCAGTTGGTGGGACTAGTGCGCCTGGAATGGCAATTGCAAGCACAACTCACCAACAATTTCGCTGATCAGCCCTCCGCCCTGCTACTCATCATGATCACACCCCTCAGCTCCTGCCCGGCAGGCCACCCTCTCGACGACTTCCCCATCGCTACTGCGCCCTCCAAGCACTTCCGTGTGCACATCCCACCCAAGTGTGGTCCTTCCCCATCATCTCATGACCACCCCTCCCCCGGCACCTGGCAAGGGCAAGAGGCCAGCCGCATCAGACCGGGCCTCCCCCCAAACCCCCCCTCCAGGCCACCGCTTGGCGCCAGTGGTGAGCCCATGAGGGTGCTGGATCCTGCACAGCCCTCCCCTGCATCCGAGGACTGTGTTCCCTCTCCTGCGGCCTTGCTGCTTGGTCTCCCATGGAGCCCGCTATGGGATGGAAAGCCCTCTGCCAGACCCACAGGGATGGCTGGAGCAGCAGCAGGGGACAAAAGGAAAAAGGTGTTCTGCATGCGGCCGAACCGACTTGAGAGGCCGTGTGCTGCTGCGAGGTTGATTCTTACGAGATTGACCCCGATTGCAACCCTAGCACTCGCTCCCAACTCAGGAGCCTCTGGAGGAGATCTTAATATATACCCTACAAAAAGGTCCGAAACACTATTATGGGCACGATTCCACCATAGGAAATTCCAATCTTCATTTTGCACGGCTCGTTTCGGACTCTGCAGACTCTCGAATTGAGCAGGCAGGCTATTTGGCCTCTCAGGGCCCCATGAGCTCGGGCTCCAGGAGGTTTGGCCACCTTAGATGTGGTCATGTGAACTTTGAGGCGAGGTTGCAGCACCATGTGCGCTCGACACCGGGTCCCTCAGGGTTTTGGGACTGCGTGCTACACATTCCCGCATTTTCTGAACCGCTGAGCCCTGCTGGGCCTCGCGTGCTGGGCATGCAACCGCACTTTGCCACAGGAGGTTTCCTGGCTGGCTCTTTGGCCACCAAGAAACCTCCAGAATCCACGCACTGCATTGTCAGCAACTGGCCCCCAACATCTGCGTGAATGCAAGCCTTGCTGCCGGAGATTTGGGCCCCCATCCCCGCGTCAACACAATGCCGGTGATGCTGCACCTCCGGGGGTCCAGGACAGAAAGCCCTGCCCTTGCCCAAAGGCTCCCAAGCCCTCTGCACCCTTGGGGTGACTGCAGACCCAGGGGCCTTCATTCCGCCTGCCGTGCAGGTGCACACAAAGCAGGCGCCCTGGGCCTCTGAAGGTAGAATTGCATGCTCCCGAGGTGCCATCTGTTGACCTGGGGTGCCTGCTGTCTACTAATGCTGTGAGGTGGTGGTCAGCACTCGCATCATGACACGGAGGATGCAGGGAACTGCACCGACTGGCATTGCGGGGCAGAGAGGGGGAGCAGCATGGCTCCAGGGGTGAGCTCATCGTTGGAAACG
Organism: Chloroidium sp. JM; assembly: GCA_004335615.1. Lineage (NCBI taxonomy): Eukaryota > Viridiplantae > Chlorophyta > Trebouxiophyceae > Watanabeales > Watanabeaceae > Chloroidium > Chloroidium sp. JM. The sequence goes on from QAXI01000410.1 coordinate 167,011, forward strand.
GTGGGAAATGGGGGAGGGGACAGCAGCCCAGTGACAAGAGCTGGTTGGGTGGAGGAGGTCTTGTCTGTCGGTTCAATGCAGGCCACATGTGTTCTACACTGTGCTTGCATGATGGACTGGCATCCCATTCTTGTGGGTAGGTGCGGGGGAGGACAGTTCTTGGTGATGCATCCGTGCCCATAAGGCAAAACTACATGCACCTGAAAAGAATTCGTTGCACTTTTCTGTTGAGAGAAAACTTCGTCTAAGCTGCTTTTGATCCATTCTTACAGACTTTGCAGTGTCTTCTTGTCTCTGGTGTTCCAACCAAAAGCAGAGACCAAATAACTAGCGCAGCATTCAAGCCCTCTGCCTCACAGTACATTTTTCTGCCTACAAACTCAGGTAGCACAGCTTGAAGGTCTTTGTTGTGGTGGGCGAACTCAGAGCTGAACCCATCTTCAATTCAGAGATGTCTGGTCAATCATGTTTGCTGCCTATGCCAAGTTTTGAATGCATCTGCAAAAATACTTCTCTGAATCCCTCTTCCAACGCCATTGGCTTGTGCGCTGTATACCTACCTCCGTTGTGCCATGCCAAATCCTTTTCGGCTGCTGCTCTGCCTTAAGATTGCTCGTCTCCCTGCTGGATTTCCTGAGCTCCTCCTCCACAGCAACTCCAGCGTTTCGCCGGTTGCAAACCCATCCTTGTCTGCTGGACTTCCAATCAATTGCGGCTGCCGCTTCTCTAGAACCGATGCCATGCTAGTAGGCGCTCCCATGACTTCATTGGATTCAGCAGAGGCTGCATGGTGCACAGCCACTTTGAGCGCCAGGCTGAAGGAGATGAGGGAAATGTTGATGTATCGTTCCCCTCTTACAAGCAATACTTGATCTCAAGTGGCTGTAAGAGGTGTGAGAGGAGCAAGAGTGATTAGGAAAAACCAGGTGAATTTTCTGTCCATGTTAGATAGAGCCAGGAGTGCCAGCCAATGTTGATCGTCTGCATGCATGTGTTGACTTTCCTGGAGTTCAAAGGCACAATTTCTTTGTTGGATTGTGCTGGCATCGGCATCAGTCCCACTAGGTTGCTCACTCAATCCCACCACCGCCACTGCAGCCGCAACAGATTGTTGCAAGTGACCTTAAGTATTGTACCCCTCCCCGTCAACCACCCAGCCCTAGTCGACATCTGCAGTAAGTTGAAAAGATGTACATATTCATCTGTTGCTGAGACCTCACTGGGCAATCACTCCTATATGATTCACAAAATTTGAGTGATTTGAGAATTGCACTGTGCGCTACAGTGCCGCTGGGTTGCTTGTGTCTACACAGTAGAGCGGTAAATCCATCTCACCTCCCATTCCAGACAGCTGCTGCTGCAGAGCAGTGCGTTCCATGCAGCCAAGCAGCACAGTCTGCTGCAGGTCTGCCAACCTCGCCTCCAGCTCCTTGATTCTGTCAAGATCTCCTGCAGACCAGTAGAGGTCAGGATAGTCCATGTCTGCACTGCACAACTCTAGAACTTTGTATCCCTGCGCAATGTCGACAGCGAACAGTGCAGGATCAGAATTTGAATCTGGAGTCCCCAAAGCAGATCCGGTCTTCTGTTGGACAACACTCCTCTGTCTATGATACCCCCCATTCATGAGTCCAAATTTCACTTTATAATGGGTGACACAATACAGCCTGCTTCAAAGCTCTTGGGCATGGATGCGCACCTGTCCGTGCTGGAGTCGTTTCTGCGGTCCCAGCACCAGCAGATCGGACTTGGTCATCCTTCGCAATCCCAGATGTGTCAGAAGGTCCACAGCTGCTTTCTGCCTGCCCTTGGCTCCCCGTCATTCGGTTATGGCCCATTGGCATGGGCTGTGGCGCTGCTCTGCCTGTGGCTTTAACAGACTGATCTAATCGCTGGGTGGCAGGGTTGCTGGGGATTGCAGGGGTGCGTGGGCAGGAACCCCTGGATGGAGGTCTTGAAACGACTGGCAGCCCTGCAGGCACAAACCTGAATGTTCGATGATAAAAGAGGATGGCGGGAGTCGAGGTGTGGTGTCGTTGATGACGCTGAGGCTGGACAATGTTGCTGACTTGGGCTGATGAGGAGAGCTAAGATTCTGGGCTTCATTTGGACATGCACATTGTGTAGCAAATTATTGCTCATTCAATGCCTGGCATCCTGGGTGATCCAGCAGTATGGAACATAGAATCATATGGGCTTGAAGGCAACCTGAGGAGCACGAACAGCAGAAGCACACCTCCATGTCTGTGGTATCAAGCGTCCCAAGGCGAGCAAGGCGCAGAACGCTTCAACACTCGCCATTGGGCATTCCTGAATCCTCAGGGCACATTGGATGATGCCATGGAGCTTTCTTGGGGTCTGCTGTGTTGCTATCGAGTAACAGTGCCCACCTGCTGGGGTGACGGGTCGGGAGATGGTCATCTTGGCGGACACAGGCTGGATGGGCTGGTCGGCACCGCCCTCACCTGCGGTCTCTGCTGGCCCCTTGCCCACGGGGGAGGGACTGGCAGCGTTCTCTTGTGACTCCACAGAGGCACTGCCCTTCTGTGCGCCCTGAGGTTTTGAATTGTTCTCTGGACTTTGCTACTGGCGAGCCTATCTGACCTTTAGTTCTGCATGACTGCACATCTACTGGGCGCGTCCCTTTCATGAAGTGCAAATGAAGGGGGTTTGAAGATTGGGCGAATGTGCTCATGGTGCATAGGGCGAAACAGAGCCACGATGTTGTATGCCTTCTCTTCTTTGTACTGGCATTTGAAGCTACCTCGGGGGTTGCAACACGCACAGATGACCGCCTCTCCCTCTCCAGCCTTTTCCTCCAGGACGCCTCCAGATTTTCCAGCTGTGCCTTCCACATTCCATCCTGCAGCACCATCAGCAGTTTTTTAGAGCACAAGATTCGTATCTGGACGCAAAAGCCTGTGCTTGAGGCCAGAGCATTGAGGCACTTAACATGTTGGATGCATCAAAATTGTCACTGAAATGGACAGCAAAATCCACAAGTTTGTCACTGGGATGACAGTAGACCCCACAAAGGATGGATTCTCATCAAGGATGAGAGGCACCTCATATCTAGCCCACTTGCAGAAAGAGGCCAGGGGAGAACAGCAGTATATCCGACAACCTGAAAAGCATGTGGCCATTACTTGTGACAGTCTCCTCTCGCTCAGCACTTCAGATACCAGTGCAAGGAGGGGGTGGAGGGGGATGATCTGTCTGTGCCAAGTCCAGTGTGACGAGGTCATCACTCTTCAGCTAATCAACCTCGGGTTGAGCTGATGAAAGCCTTGAACACTATTTCGTCACGTGGTGGTGTGCTCTTAGCTGGGCTCTCGAAGTGGGCAGATCGCCCTGGAGGTCGGGAGAGGGCGGGCAGTATGCCTGAACGAAACACCTGTTTCAGGAGCTCTCTGCCCAATTGGTGGGCGTGTGCTGCCTTCAGGCTCTGCAGCTTGGCATGGCAGCTCTCCTGCAGATGCCCCATCTCCCGCTCGTGGGCCTGGGCCGCCGTGCTGGCCTCACCCTGTAAAGAAGCCAACAATCACCGCAACTTGGGGATCGGACAAGTCCAGACAGTCCTGCGAGTGGAGGGGTGCCAGTCTCCAGGAAAGCCGATGAATCATGAAGCATGACTGCTCATGGGATGAACAGGTGTTTTTGCCGACCAATGTAAATCCCATCAGAAAGAAAACCTTCACCGATGGGAATTGTCCGATTCATCTTTCTCCAGTGCTGGAGTCCCAAGTGCAAGTTGGTGGTGTGTCTGTCAATTTCAATGGCAGATACAAGCGTGATACGATTGCAGATTTGCCTTGGAGATTTTCCCGTAGAATCTGTCGCATCTCACAGCTCTCTCTCAGACTGCAATCTACCCTGTTTGGACCTGGTGGCTGTTTGTACTGGGACAAGCACTCCTTACAGGACCTGAACAATTGCCGCCGCTTCAATCTCGTATTGTCGATTGGTGGGAAGTCAATCCCTCCCCTCCCCCCGGGGCACCACAAACAGGTTGGGATTCCAGCGCTGCCCCTCACCTCGAGCCTTGAGATGGAGGCTTCCTTGGCTTCCACTGATGCCTCTAGCTGGGCAACCCGCTCTCTCATGGGCCGCTCGGACGAGTGCGCCGCATCAGAGCTCTTCACCAAGACTTGCCGGATATCTGCGTCTCTGCTGGCCAGCTGCTTCTGCACACCCATCTGATTCAGATGCTGAAGGCAGGTATGCTGTGCTATTGCTTGAACGTTCTGTAGTTGTCTGCAGAATTACAAAAATTGTGAATGGAGACTTCACATTTGTTGATGGTGGTCAGAGGACATGGTGGAGGGGAAGGGGAAATTCAAGAGGACTGATCCCTTGTCCAACAATGATGCACGGCTTTCACTGGTTGCTCACAATTTGACCTCCTGTGCGCGTTTGCTTGCACACACCAATACCGTTGCCAACATTATTGTCAATTCATGTAGATGTGTACTGTCTGGTACTTGGCGCTTTCTCAACCCTGTTTCTGCGTATGCTCACGTTGGACCTGTAAGGGCACAGCCGATAATTTTGATCTCACAATCCAATCCATCTATCAACATAGGGAATTCAACAAGGCATTTGTCAGTAGAGGATTGTCTGACCTGGAGAGCTGTGACCTCTTCTGAGAGAAGTACGCACTGTCGCTGGGTGCGCGCCAACGCAGTCAAGCCAGACTCAGGAGCCCCGATTGAAGCAGGAGGTGCGTCTGCAACCCCTCCTAAGAGGTGTCATGGACCCAGGCCTCAGCAACATATTCCTGTTTGCTTGGTACAGGATTCCACATGAGTATAAATTTGCCCTCAGAGGGAGAAAATTCTGGCGGTCAATTATCAGCAGGAATTTCAGCTAATATGCCACATTCTGCCTTTGAGGACCTGTCAGATGTGACAAACTTCGAAGCAGCTTTCACGAGCGTAGCCGAATGCGTGGTAGGTACAAGCTGCAGGAACGTTCTTCGACTCTGGCACTGCCAAAGCCCAACACCTGGAACTGCTGTTTATGAACGACGGCGCTGTTACCTTTGACAAGTTGCCATGGATGCCTTTGGAGAGCTTCGATGCCATCTCTGCCCCTCTCACACCCTCTTTCGGGTGTGTTCGGTGCGAATCTCGCTGGTACATCTATTGTGGTGCTCCTGCAGGCATTTTTGGAATTGAAGCGGTTGTCCTCCCAGCAAAAGACTTGAGCTGCTGTCTGAGCGAGAGTCTGAAGGCCAACCTAGGACGTGTGGGTGTGGCACAGATATCAAGCTTTGCATCAACGGCAGATGAAGACCTCCAGCGGGGCTTGGCTCTAATTTGTGCCATTCTTTAGACCTGCCACTCCGATGGGTGCTATAAAAACCGCTCAGCGATTCTGGCATTCAGCAGCCACGTGAAGCTCGAACAGTGATGCTCCCTGGACAGCCAATGCAATGCTCACAAGAAGAAGGGGTCAGCTGCGCTCTCAGGACCGGGTTCCCAGGAAGATTTGCTCAGCGGCCTCGGAGGCCTTTTGGAAACCCCACTAAAACCCTGATCTGACAGCTCAATTTGGGAATGCGGTGCTGTTTTCGCACAAGCACTCTTTCAGGACGTGCAATAAGGCAGCGAAACAGGGAGGCTTGGTTGCATATCGAGGAGCATACAGCGCTCGACGCATCATACGGTGAGCCTTTCGGGCCTCGCAGGAAACCCGTCGACCGGAAATGTGGGGTTCATGGCAGTCCTCCTCGCCTATGAGGGCTCCAATGTTCACGGTTGTGTCCATATCTCCTCTCAAGTTGGAAATAACGGCGAAATTTGGTACCCAGTGGTCGACGCACAATCATGGCTGCAGGGCCGACCACACGAGTCTGCGCAACGATATGAGGGGTGCCTGGGCGGGCATTGCGCTTGTCGCAGCGCTGTGCATTACAGGTAGGCCTTTGATAGGCAGCGACAGGTGGGGGGACAGTCTGCCAACGCACTCGCGCGGCCTCGGAGATCAAGGCTTAAAGGCACACCTAAGGCCAGCGAAGTGCAGACAAATATCTGTACAGAGCCTGCAAGAGCTCCATTTATTTTTCGGTTCGACGATTGGACGATCTGGCCATCCGGCCGAATCGAAGAGATCAAGGTGTCAGCTAGCCGCATCGGTGCAGCCTAGTCTATGTGCAAGAATTGAACTTCTTTCTGCTACAGGTAGTTATGCAGCTCCCTTGCTGACCACCAAGGCACAGGATGGTGGACCCACCATCTTCGTGGATGGTGACGGCAAGGAGGTCGTATTCCACGGCATTGGCTGGTGAGCAACCCTGACCTGGGACCTCCCTCTTTGCTTTATTTGCACAGAGCATTGTACCATTAGGCTTGTATCTGGCAGGGATAGTCTCCAAAGGTAGTGCCCTCCAGCTGCTCGAATATTGCTTTTTTCAAGCCTTGCCGTTTTCCATCCCCACACTCCCCCTCCTTCCACATCTGGCAGAACCTCAGGGGGCCCAACTTATGCAGGTACGGCTACAACCTGGCGTATGCAGCGCCAGAGGGCTTGGCGAATGGGACTGACGCTGTGAGCAAGGATTTCAAGCAGGTCGTGTACCGCCAGAGGCAGCTGGGTTTCAATGCCATCAGGTGCGCCTGATGTCCCTGGAAGCTGTTATACATCGGAGAGGGGGACTCCTTTTATTGAAGGCATCGACACAGAATACCTCACTACTGAGTGCAGTGCAACTGGATGTCAACCCAAGTCAACATTTTGGCCCATTCATCAACTGCAAGTGGACAAGATGACACATGTCTAGTTTTGTGTTTTCACTGAGCGCGCCCAAAATCCACCTGTGTGGTGTGGTGCTTTGTGAGTGGTGTGCACCACACCACAAGCTCAATTGGGCAGTCGATGCTCTGCTTCCCATTCCTCTCTCAACCCCTCCTGGCAGTCTAGTCCCTGCAGTATGAAAAAGGGCCTTTTGAAGCCATGGTGTGTCTGGAAAAGGAGTGACATTGCCCCTTTTGGAGGGACATTTGCCCTGCTACCCCAAAACCCCCTCCCCCCACCCCTCTTCCAGGAGTTGCCCCTGCCCACCCCACAGAGGTCATGATGATCTGAACCGGCTCATGATCCGCAGGCTGGCTTTCACCTTTGACAGCCAGCTGGGCATCCGCTCGCCCATCGTGGACTACACAGTTAAGTGTGACGTGCCAACCTCGGACGCGATCAAAGCCACCCTGACCCCCAACTCCAGCGTGTACCAAAACTACGAGGTGCCCTACGGCTGGTCCCCCCAGAACGACACCCCCACAGTCACCAACTCGCAGTGCAACTCTGACCTGCCCAGCAGTGCCACGTATGACCGCTTCATCTGGATGTGCAACTACTACATCGGCCAGGGCTTCTACGTGAACCTCGACTTCCACAGGTGATTTCTTTCTGAAAATAGTTGGTAAAGGGTTGGATCATGCAGGACCCCTTCCTCTGAGGGACAGATCACAATTTAATCTGGCCCAGGCTTGGGGCTGTGCGGATAGGAGACTTTGGCGGGCCAATTTGAGGAATAGACACAGAAGTCGCTGTCTGGGGAGAGCATGGTCTCTCATGCAAGGCCAATCAGCTGTCTGTCGATGTTGCCCTTTCCAGCTTTTCAGTCTGCACGTTCGGCTTACCGACCCCAGATGTCTTTCCAGTCTTCCCTAACGACCCCTCCATCGCCTGCCCTGGCTGTCGATGGTCCACGCAACCCCGACCAGGCCAGCAAGTATGCAGAGCACTTGAAAACCACGAGACCGATGACTCCCATTCCACCCAGATCCCGAAACACTGACCCCGTCTGCCTGCCCTTGCAGCAACATGAACCAGGACGTGGGGGCCCCCAAGAACCAGAGCTTCGCCGACCAGGCCGCCTGGATTGAGAACTGGAGCATGCTGCTGACCGACCTGCTCAAGACCCCCGCCAACAAGGGCAAGATCCTGGTGGACCTCCTCAACGAGCCCGATGGGTGCCCTCCCCCCACCCC
>QAXI01000410.1:177399-193629 GCA_004335615.1 Chloroidium sp. JM
CCCCCCCTCCAAAGCGTTTTCCCAGGCACCCACAGGCGATCCTCATTTGCCATGGACCATCTCTTCGTGCTTCAAGTGGACAGTCTCCTTGGAGGCTCTCCCTCCCCTTTTCCTTCTGCGATGCTGTGGTGTTTCAAGAGCAGAAAGTCGGGAGTCCAAGGAAATCCAGACAGCGTACATGCTCCTCTGTGGAGCATGGGAAGGAAGCGTGTTTTCTGTGTTTCGCGGGGGGCCAGTCACTGCTCAGGTGAAGCAATCCAATCAGTGGCCCTGGAGGACGGCGCTCAGCAATTCAGCATTCTTGCTGACTGCATCTGAAGCCTGATCTGCGGCGAATGTGCAGGGCATGGCAGCCTGACAGCTTCGGAACCGGCGGTCTCGTTGACAATGACTGGCGCACCATCATGTGGTGAGGCGCTGTGCTCTTCTGCACCGCTTTTTACCTCTGCTTTTCGTGAGCGCATGTACAAGGTCCCAGGGAATGGGCAGAATTAGGGGGGGGGGTGGTGGTTGCAAGAGCTGGAAGCTGCTTTGTCTGCATACCCTCTTGCAGGGTGATTTCTCCTCCGCGATTGCGCCGCAAGGGGTTCCGGAAAGGGTTTCATGGCACCTGTAGCCTACCGCCACTCGCATGTTCTAGATCAAATCTTACTCTGATGCTCGTTTGCAGGAACAAGATTGGTGCTCTCACGGGAGGAACAGCCGACTTCCCCACTGGCTTTGGCTTGAAGCCCTGGTACGCCCCACACACAAAAGTTCTCGCCCAATGACCTCCTCCTGTACACCACGACACCTATATCTGCAAAGTCATATACTCTGCCATAGGCTGAAATGAGCCCAGAGTATGCGCAGTGGTTGCACACCACCTCCAATCGCAGGTATACCTGTGCTAAATCGTCCCTCCTTTAGGGAACAGGTGTCATTTCTGAAGCCAAAGAGAGGAAGCTGAGTGAAATTGAATTTTGTGCACAGGTACCTGGGCAAGGGATGGTCTGCCCTGTCTCAGAAGACGGCCTCAACAACACCTACATCTGTCTCCGGATAGGCAGACAGATTTGCAAATACGTAGGAACAAAGTAGAGCTCTTTGATAAAGCAAGTATGGCAATGTGAACGTGGCTCGCCCACATGCTGCTTCCATTGTCATTTGCAAAGTAGATGTAGGAACTGTGAACTGATTTTCCCCGCAAACGATTTCCAGGCCTGGAACACTCACTATTGAACATAGACTTGAACAAGGAATGCAGATTTCTTTGAAGTGCTTGGACTTTGAATCGGATTGGACTATGGCTATTCATTCCATATATTGCTGTTTTCCACGCTGTCAACAAGATCTTGTAAAAGATCTAGCACAATTGCAACAGTGTCTACCTTGTCTTGACCACATGCTCCGTCCCACTGCCCTACGGCTTTCTTCAGAATGGCGGCTATCATTGCTGTCCTTAGGCTCCTACTCTGGAATACATAATCAAAGAAACCAACGCTGCATGTGGCAAAATCCCTGCTTCACTATGGTCTGCATAGTACACTACAAAAAGGCAAAAGTTCCATGCCAGTCTGATCATGGATGTCCCAAGACGAGCAGCCTCATTCGTCGTTGATTTGAAGCAAGCTCATCTCCTCACCTCTTGAGGTGATTGATATATCTGCACAGGACCCAATCAGACTTGTGTCTTTCTTGGGCACGAGCCAACCCTGTAAGTGTCCAGCCTAAATTGGAGGTGAAAATCATGACTCCAGAGCAAGGGTGGTCTCAAACTTGTCAGGCTAGCGAGGTCTCATAGATTCCCAAGAGAAGAGTTCGGGCTTGGAGGACACCATATGTTGATGTAGCTAAAGCTAAGGAAAGCCACTAGTAGCACATAATTTACACACTCATGAAGATGCCATCCTGTTCACAAGGACAAGGACCAATCTCCTGTTTGCGGGATATAAATAGGGATTTGGGAACAGAGAACGCAGAAGAATCTCCATCAAATCGACCCGTTGGTATTTGATTTCGTCATGGCTACGAGTTATGGTGGAGCACTCTCAAAACCCCTTAGTTGGAACATCTGTGTGTGCGACCCGTGAGAGTCAGTACCTGAAGCTGAGATAGCTGATGACGAAGAGGAAGATGAGCCAGCTGAACAAGATGGCGGTGACTTGGCCCAGGAAGTTGTGCTTGTAGCCGTACTGCTGGTCAATGAACTGCTTGGGCGTGCTCACTTCGCCACTACCCAAAACCAGCTCGTTTTCATAGTCGCCCACCTGGGAGGCCACCAGGCCGTAGATGGTCCAGTAGCACGGGTTGAGCTGCAAGACATGGAAACTGACTCAACCAATATTGCCTTTTGTGCTGACAGCAGATCCAAATCATCTGCTTTTTTGGACACCTGCAGGGCTGTGGATGGCTTTCAATATCTTCAGAGTCCATCACTTCTCATGTAAAGTGCACCAGTCATTGAGTACTATTGAGAGCATTGCAACTCAGCCTTCACAAGATTGGAATACACTCCTCTTCACTGCATGCTTGGTTCAACTCCAAGCCGGGCCATATCCCAAGCTATTCTGTGGATATTTTTTTCTTTTTGTTGTGTGACAATGATGTGAGATGAAAGTGTCATTCCCAAATTCACCAAGATGGCTATGGAGAAGCAATGTCTTTTGGTCTTGAAGTATCTCAAGAAGATTGGAGATTAAGAGCCGGGGGCTTACGTAAGCCATCCACACCCACCAGCCAGGCATCTGTGGCACTTGCATGATGAAGCCGGCAAACAGGTTGAACAAGCTGCACCAGAATGGACAAGTGAGGGTAAGTTTCTGCTGCACACTGGCAATGGGTATGACAGGGGCTGAGTAGGAGGATTACGAATTCACTCAATTGCCAGATTCTGGCAGGAGGGACACAAGGTGTATGTGAAATGAAGTTTGATATGGCGACCTGTGGTGAATGGCAGTGAACGCTGCGCTTGAATTGTGCTGATGCTGGCGTGAAGAATGACACTAAACTTGTGTTTTGGGAAGAGTGCAGGATCCACCTGTAGAAATTGCTGGAAAACACGGCAGCAACCTTGATGTTGGGGGTCAGAGCAACTGCGGTCAGACCTGCAGGCAATGCAGATTATCATGCTAGTCCTCTGCGATTGTCAGACTACAGCCATGCATAATGTCCTTGGTAGTTTTCATGTGTCAGGTGGGGAGGCAAGAGAGTCCTCTGACCCCCCGACCCCTATCCCTTTTTCATTTCAAGGGCCAAACCCCAGAGAAAGTTGGAGAAAAGGATGGGAATAGCTGAAAGACGCTACTTGTTTGTATGTGCACTGCCACCACTTTCATCGCACCATTTTTTTTGAAAGACGCTAAACAGAAAAGTGTGTTCTTGGTTGTACGCAAGGAAGAACTTCCCATGCTCTAAGTTAACCAGAGTGTAAGACTCACCAAAGAGGGTGAAGAAGAGCAGCAATTGCCTGCAGAAATAGCGCATATCAGCCAATCTTCATGGCAAGTCCTTTGATATCAAGATCAGATGCTCACGAAACAATTTTTGTTTCCAGAAAAAGAAGCGAGAAGGGTGAGAGGAATCACCAGAGGAAAAGTAGGAACCAGAAGAACTTGGCAGGATCTCTCGCAAAACCTGCGATGCGAGAAAGAAGACGCTGTCAAGAAAGTCTTGTGCACAACAAACTGACATGTCTCCCAGAGCTAAATAGTATATGTCAAGAGCTTTCCCAGTTGCACATTTTTGGCGGCAAGCCTCTTTGATGGGAGAGTGAGAGTCAGAACTGAGCTCACAATCATGGATATCACGGTAATAATCCCTTTTACAACCCTGTGTATTATAGTGAGGGAGATAGGGAGAGTTGAAAGTATTTGTTGGTGACACCACAGGACCAAGAACGGAGCCAAGGAGGGATGCGAGTGCTCACCGCATGCAAAGTAGACAACACAGACATAGAGTATTGACTGCACAGTGCAATAGACAACCTCCATGGTCATCATGGCGGCAATCCAGGGGAAGACAGCATACAAGCCTGCAGGTAGCAACCAAGATGTAAGGCAAGGATGCAATACCTCAATTGAAGCTGAAAACAATTGATGGTTATGCCTTAATGCATGCTGTATGAAGCATTGCAGATGGCGCAAAGTTATTTTCGGCAGGGGAAATTGGGGAATGGGAGGTGGGATGCACCTGCTGCTCGTTCTCTGTACAGCACCCCTCTGTTCTCGGCTGCAATGGGCTGTAGCACAATGCTGTTGATGATACCTGCATTACAGACAGTGTTCAAGGTGTAGCGCAGCAGACTGTGTGGGAAAGGAGCAGGAGAACTACACCCTAGGGCTGTTAATAGGTTGGACCAGACTTGCCGTTCCATATCTCGCCACTTTGGAAATTGCGTACCCAGGAAGATGACTGATGCATAGAGAGCTCCCAGCACGTTCTGGATCCCCAGCTGTGTGCGGACGTGACCTCCCAGCTTCCAGAAAATGAACCTGCAGTTGGACAGGACAGGTCAGCTCATTTTCTGCAAGACAGATGTAACTCTGTTGCTCTTTGCACTGCCATTTCCTTTTCTGCCTCTCAAGACTATCGTGTCATCTGTATCTCAGATGTCGATTCTTGTGTACCGACAAAACGTAACCTCTTCAACAAAACCCTACTTGGTGGAGGACATGTTCTGACAGAACTTTGGGACCCTAAGTCTCCTACCTTTCTCTTCCTCTGCTGCTCTGACCTTGTGATGAATTCAAGGAGCAAAGATCTGTGAGGTGGGGAGGAGGGAGATGGGGGGGGGGGAGAGGGGCAGTACCCAAAGACCAGACCGATGATGGCGGTGAGCAGGAACCTGACGCTGTTGTACTCGGTGGTGCGCCAGTACGTGATGTTGAACCTCCACAGGTTGGTCACGTACTGCCCCCACAGGGACTTGGCGTAGGGTGAGTCAAAGCTGACAGCCTTGGCTCCCTCCTTAGGCTCCGAAAACTCCTCGATGATCTGCTGGTACTTCCTGCATAGAATATAGGGCAGGGATCTCAGCAAAGTGGCGGGCACAGTTTTTTTGGAGAGGGGGAAAGGTGTTTGGCGGGGAGGATGATCCCTTGAGGGGGGTTCAGGGTGGAGATGAGGGGCTCCATAGGGGTGAAGCGGAATCAGCACAGACCGTCGCAGTAGCAAGGGGCAGGGGAGGGGGGAATGCTCACGCTGCAAACTCGCTGCCCTTGTAGATCTCGGCAAAGTCGACGCCGGTTCGCTGCTCCGCTCCCGGCGTCGAGACCTCCAGCATCCAGGTGGCCGGATTCAGACCCTCCTTGGGGGGTGGCACCCCCTTGATGGCGGAGAAGTAGTCGACGAGGTCGCTGGAGTGCTCCCCCAGGGGGCCGCAGTAGATGGTTTCTCCGCCCCGCTTGAGGAGCAGCAACTCATCAAATCGCTCGAATATGTCAATGGAGGGCTGGTGGATGGTGCACACTGCAGCACACAGCAACCTTGATGATGTCAGCCATCAAACATGGTTGTCTGGAAGATCCTGGCAACCTGGATTTGCCAAATTTGGCAAGCATGCTGCACTATTGTGTGATGCGGCTGGCAGAGCAGCTGCTGTGTGGCATCATAGTAGATTCCTTGTACTGACAGATTCAAAACAAGAACTGCACAGCACACGTATTGGCACAACAGCTCACCAATTGTGCGGCCAGTGTTGACGATGTTCCTGACCGTGCGCATGACAATGGCAGCTGCCCTGGCGTCCAGACCTGCAATACAAGAATTTTTATATTGACAGCCCTTTTCAGAGCAGAAGTCTTCTCAAGCAATGGCCCCACCCTCGCTTGGCCTTATCAAGCTCAAGGATCTTGAGGTCGAAAATCCAAGAGGATCCAAGCAGGAGATAATTGTGGCTCTCTGACACTGAGCCATAAATGCATCATCTCCTTTCCCCCCTGTTCCACGCCACTGAACACTGTACTGAGAACGTGAGGGCTGGACCTGAGGTGGGCTCATCCATGAAGACGATGGAGGGGTTGGCCACCAGCTCCACAGCAATGGTCAGCCGCTTGCGCTGCTCCACGCTCAGCCCGCTCTGGCCCGGCCGGCCCACCTGCGGCACAGTAGCCAGAAGTGAGAGAGGACAGCAGAGGGTGTTGCATTTTGGACATGGGTCAACATCTTGGACGTGTTGCCCCTGTGACTCCAGCTTCATCTCACCAAAGGGAAAGGAGGATACTGGCCCTGAAAAGTTCAATGACTAGGCAGCTGGGTCTGATTTATCAGTAGATGTCAAAGGCCACGACAAGCAGGCCTCTGTGCAACACGACTCAAGCGGGAAAATTGATGCATGAGAGAAAGCCGGAACCCCCCTCCCCCCTCCATCCCTGTTGGGACAGCATTTAGGCAAGAGGATGCATTTACAATGAGCACCTGGAAAAGCTCACCTTTCCTAGATCCCTCGGCTCCATACTACGATACGAATACGAAGAGGAAGCAAGAATGCACTTCAGCTATCAACACAGGTAAACATGATGATGAGGGCAACGGAATGCGGTACAGCTACCCACCAGGGCATCCGCCAGGGAGTCCAGCTCGACCAGGGCCATGACCTCCGTGATGAACTGCTCCACGGTGTCAGAGGGAGTGTCGCTGGTGAAGCGCAGGTGGGCGGAGAATTGCAGCGCCTCATGCACAGTGGTGTAGGGCTGGTGGATGTCGAACTGCTCCACGTACCCACTCACGCGCGCGAAGGAGTCCTGATCCTTGGGGAAGCCTGCGAATGGTGGGGTGCTGCTTGCTGATTTTGTGTGATTGTACAGTGCATGTTGCAGGGAGACATGCAAGCACACAAAGGAAAGTAGAGTGATTCAAGATGGCATGATCCAGAACATGTTCAAATATACAAGGAAAAGGGGGGGGGGGGGATCACCATTGAGCCGAACGTCTCCAGTGATCCTTCCACCTGAAGAACAAATCACGATTGGCTGTGCATATACTCCTGCCATATTTATTTGGGTCAAGAAATCAGATCCAGCTGTGCTTGCAGCCCAAAGCGGCCAAAGGCGGAGCGCCCCTGGCTGGGGATAAACAGCTCATCCAATTTCCTATGACACTCCATGGCACAGCAACAGTTCACGAGACACCTCCTGGCAAAGTCACAAGGAACACACAACAACAAGATGATCACCTCGCGATAGGATAAGGCCATTCCAATGAACGGTGCAGTATGCCAACCTGTCTTGCGACCTGCCAAGACGTCCATCAGCGTCGTCTTCCCCGCCCCTGTCACCCCCATGAGAGCGGTCAGCTTCTCGGGGCGGAAGGCGCCTGAAATGCCCCTGAGCAACTCCAGCTCCTTCTTGCCACCCTCCGAGGTCACGGCATTTGGACTGTCGGCCTGCTGTGGCGGCAGGTCCACGAAGTAACTGCAACATAGGAAATGTTGAGCGGGCTGAAGGCAAAAAGGGGGCGTATCTTCCTGGAGGGGGGTGCTGCCTGACATTGCTCGTCAGGCTTGTCCTGTCTGGTCTGACTGTTTTCTTGATGGACCACAATGGGCGACCATTGGCTCACTAATTCAGACTCATTAATTTTTGGTGATCATCCATGCAGTATTCAGGGTGGGAACGTCCGACTGGGATGCTCTAAGCTTCTGTCTTGAGAGCTGAATCCAATTGCAGACAATGAAATGCGAGAATTCAGGGGCACTCAGGAACATTCACTGCAACTGCTACTTGATAGAAGTAAAGTTGATCTCTCAGAATCAGCTACAACGTAGGCGCTAGCCCATCCTTTGCGGTCTACTTATTGCACATCAAGCAGAAGGGGCTTACTGCAGGTCAGAGAAGGTCATTGTCATGGGGTCGAAAGGCAAAACCAGTCCTTCTCCAGTGGCCTGCGACCCAAAACTGTCTTCGTCACAATATTCCCACTGAGCCGTTTGTGAGCTGCAATGATAGGCTCGCAGGAAAGCCATGGTACAGACACTGTGGATGGTGGGTGAGGAGAGGCGGTGGGGAGTCTCTCTCTGTCAAATCTTAGGGCTGCAGCCGTCACTCCCCATAATCATTGACTTGCCTGCCGGCACCCTCTTGATCAGGTAGGGCCAAACCCCAACCCCAAATCCAGTGCTTGAATCTGGCACCTAGCGATTCCTTGTAGATCCCCAGCCGGCAGCTCTCCCAACCCCACAGACGCACTACACAAACTGAGCAACAAGGCCTCAAGTATACCTAGTTCTCCCTTTCACATCTGACTCTCCTGACTCGCCTTTGTTGTTTCTCCGCCGAAATTCCCTCCCCGCGCCTCTTTTGTGAATCTAGGTACACCACATCCCACAGGTACTCTTGCTTGAATTTCCACACCTGGCGCTTCCTTCTGGATCCCCCACCGCTGGCCATGCTGCGCCTGGAGCCCTGGAAGGAGCCCATGCTCGTCCTGGAAGCAGTGTGCCCCGTCTTGCGGGAGGAGGGCCCCTTCAGGGAGGTGCTGCCTCGTGGCGTCGCGATGTTCCTGGTGCTATCGTTGTTGCCGTGCATGCTGCCGCCAAAATCGACGGCCACACCCGAGCCAATCGCACCCAGGCGCCCTGGCCCGTTGCTGCCCTCTGCCGCCTGCACAATCCACAGGACGTGTCTCTGTATGCTGCTTTCGATCTGCATCGGGGAGACAGGGGGCAGGCAAGGGAGGGGAAGGGGAGCAATCGTCTTGGCATATTATTCAGTGCTGTCCTCTCCCACCTCGACGAGCTCATGAGACAGATCTCTTTTTGCACGCTGACGTCTGGTTTATCGAATGAGAAGAGCAGATGTAGACATGAGCATGTACCAGCTCTGGAATTGGCGCAGGTGTTGGTACTGGGACATGATAGTTTATGGGTCTTCGATCGGTAGTTGAGGCAGATTTGGGTGGGAAAATGGGGATGGGGGAAGATTTGGGTCACCTGGGCTTCCTGCATCTGCTCCTCAGAGATGACGGTATCACCACGCTCCTCCTGCTCCCTCAGGTGCTCTGCCTTCCCACCATGGATGGCCTCCTACAGAGTGCCAGAAGGAGACTCATTCAAGGGTTCTCTAGTTTTGGGAAACTTTCCTCAGCTCCACAAGCAGGAATTCACCTTGTTGTCCTCATTCTGCCTCATAACTGCATCTGGTTGTCATACATCTGCACATGGCGTTTGGACTGTATGTTTGGAGCGATTTTGTGTACATGCAGATGAGAGGCAGCACCTCGCGCTCCAGCAGCTGGTCATCCGACACCACAGCCCTCTGGCCACCCCCAGGGGCTCCCAGACGCTGGTGGGCCCACACGAGGATGACGTTGAACAGCATCGTGTAGCCAATGAGCACGCCCACAGCCACCCACACCCACCAGTATTGGTCTGCACAATTATGTCATCCGAATTCATAATCTGTCATTTGATACAGTCTTGAAGGCCCACATTTGAAATGTCAGTTCAGCACAAAGACAACCCAAACGCTTAAGTTCAAATCAAGAATCCTTATGAGAGCGAACAAGGAAAGGTTCAATCTGATATCTCGAGGAATTGCGAGGTAGACGAATTTCGGGCACCAATCTGAGGGACTCGTGCTCGCAGCCACCAGTGGTGGAGATGGGGAGAAAACCCACGTGGGAAGCCAAACTGTGAAAGGATGCCGTTGCCCAGGTTCTGACCAGCGTACTGTCCCGTGCCAGGGTATGTCTGCCTCTGCCAGCGCGAAGCTGTGAACTCATTGATGAGCAGGGCCCGCTGAGCATACTACAAGGCCAGGGGATGTGTCAATTCTGTCTACTCATGCGAGCTTGTATCACTGGCTATGGAACGGAAGTTCAGCCTCAAGATACATCCCTTTCTACTGCAATCTGCTGTCTCCAGATCTCCCAGGCAAGTCCCTGTACAGCTCATGGTAATGTTCCAAGCAAAACAGTCTTCGCAACTAAATTTGCGTTTTCCACTTTCGAACTTTTGCATCGTAGTTTTCACAATGTGACAGCCAACAACTCTCCCATTTGAGGCAAGGGGCACGACGTCATTGAGGGACTGTGCTCTAGTGTGCATGTGCGGTCACCGGACTATCAGGGGGATTCTTATAAGCTTTCAAGATGAGAGCAAGAGCAAAGCTAAATAGCCTTATGTAGGGGGAAATAGGGTATCTTGTGGCCCTTCTCTCCTCTGAGTTTCACATTGATGGGCCTCTGGACGACAATCCCCTTTGACCATCTAAGTGTGGATCCAAGGAGCGCTTCTTTGCAGGTTTCCTTCATTTGCTTTGTCCAGCGCAGTGTGGTAGGGATGGGCAAATGTGATGCAACATTGCTTATTTGTGGTGTGAAGCTGCGTTGGGAGGCTGTGGTGGAAGGCATTGCCTGCATGGGGGACATCCAGTACATCCAAATGACCCATCCTTGGACGCTCTGCTTGGTGATGACAAAGCCACCCATGAGGAACACCCCTAGCATGAGCATGAGGCCGACTGCATTGGCAACCTGCACAGCACTGAGGGTGAATTTTTCTGCGTTTCTTGCACCTGGAACATATCTGGTGGGATGGGGTGGGGGGGAGTGAAAGGAGCTTTGCACGATGCTGATGAAGAGCACAGAACTCCAAATTTGTGAGCTCAAAACTGCTCTTCTGTTGCGATTGCTGTGGTTTCAAGCATCAGATCAACATTGCGATTTGGAGAAAACAGGAGTCCCACAGATCCTAGAGCAGTCTGCACTAAGGAGGAAAAATCCCTGAATTTCACAGTAGAGCACACGCACAAGTGAACTGCATCTCCTGCCTGCTAACAATATAAAAGTATAAGCAGACAAGGAGGGGAAGGTCCTGGAGGGAGGGAGAGAGAAGAAGGGGGTTTGGTGGTAGAGGGTGAATGGGAGCTTACCACAATGTTTCTGCACAGAGCTCCCATCATTCTGAAGAGGGCCACTGACCACTGGTGCACCAAAAACAGCAGCAACAGATAAACGAAGAACCTGCAGTATGGTGCGTCCCATCAGCATTGTAACAAATCCCAGAAGGACAGACCGTAAGGTGTGGCATTCTTCCCACTACATGTCACTGTGCCTGGTGATGTCTATAAGATATAAATGCAAGCAGTTTCAGCTCAGAGACGTCCTGGGACATCTTGATGGCTGTCATGTGGGGAAAGACTGCCAACCTGCCAGCATCAGGAGCCAGATTGATCTCAAAGTAGACCAGCACACTCCACACCACAGCCTCTGTGAGCGAGTAAGGCACCCTCATGATGGTCGCAGGGTTGACATAAGACATGGCGGTGTAGAAGAAGTTGTCCCGCTGCAGACATCCACGGTCTCAGTCAATTTGAAACAGACTTATCGTTCTCTGGGATGAAGTTCCAAGTGCAGTGGCTTAGCGAGATAAACTGTAATTTGGTGGCTTGCAAGAATTTGGGGACACGCATTGGAAAAATGCCGTGTAGAGTGTACTGCCCAATTGTATCTGCTTCAAAACTATAGGGAAATTGATCTGCCGTGCCATGGATGTATGCTGTGTCCCTCAGGAAAAGGTGCGCATGTCTACAGGACTCAGTGCATCTACCTTGCGTTGCCCGGGGAATGAGCAGGTGAGAGTGAGTGGCCCACCTGCTTGAAGTACACAGGAAAGCGTTCGATGGTCATTGACATCTCCGCTATGCCTGCAAAGGTACATGCTGTCAGATCGCCTTGATGCTTTCCCATCTTCCTGCCAAAAGCTACAGCTGTGTCTCAGATGCTTTCAGTGCAAATTATCATATGGCTGCAATACAGATGCTACAGAGAGCAAGATGAAATGTCAACCAACAGTGTATAGAACAAGATGTCATGTCTCCTTTGTTTTTATCTATCACATACAAAACCTTCACTCAGAATCTCAGACAAGACGTGTGGCAGATGACTCACCGTTGAAGAGCATGATGAGCAGCGCAAAGAACGTGGAGCTGGCATACTTGGTGCCATCGTTCAAGCTGGTGGGGTGCACTTGTGTGCGCAGGAACAGGGTGGCCGTGATGATGCCCATGATGGCCACCTGTGGATGTGTTTGACCACTTAGTCCTGATATTCTCTCTCATCTCCAGTTGAGAGTGTTGCTTGCACCAACTGCATTCATTAAGAGGGCAAGCAGGGTTTAGGGTCACTAAAATTTGTCAATTTGAGATCAGCAGGATTTTGCTGGCATCCTTTCTCACATACAACATCGTGACATTACACAGACCGAATGTTCATGCCCTTTTGCCTCCCTAAATGGCGGCGCAGTGCTATGAGTGCGCAGTGGATCACTGGCGAAAAGATGGAACCAACGAAGGATGTCTAAAAAGTTCTGGGAACAGCTGGGAAGAGGCAGGACGCACCTGTACAGTTTTCATTATGTATAAAAACTTGGTACGAACGATTAGTGTGATCTCGCGCCGCATGAGAGCCTTGAGCTCCGGCACCATGCCGAGCGCGTAGGGCGTGGTCACGAGGGCCGCCGGGTGGGAGCGTTCTTTGGGGAAGGGCGTGGCCAGGTGCTGTGCGTTGGCCTTGCCGACCTTCCAGGACTTGAAGGCCTCGGCGATCTCCTTGACAGGGACATGCCTGTAGGGATGGCTGGACACCCAGTATTGCTGCAGTGCAGGGAAAGCGGTCACGGGCAAGATTGCAAGGACAAGCAGTGATGAATGGAGCCCTGCACTGACGCAGGGAATCACTTCAGGTTGCATGCTCATAGGGAGGGAGGCCTCGAGAGGGAATGCAGCGAAGTGCTCAGGGGCTGCTGCTTAGGAACCTGATCACACCGAGTGAAGGAGGTTCTGCCCTTGAGAGGGAATGCAGCGAAGTGCTCAGGGGCTGCTACTAGGAACCTGATCACACCGACTCAAGTAGATTCTGCCCTAGTGGCAACAGCCATGAACTGCCTCGGGCTCGATTTATGGCGACCAGGAATTGCTGAGGAAGAGCTGAGGGGCCAGGCACCAACATCATGGCAATTAGGAAACCACTTTCAGCCTTTGGCAAATTTTCGGTTGTGGGAAATGGGGGAAGTGGGGTTCAGGGTGAGGACATACCTCCTGGTCCTTTTTTCCTGAAACCTCCTGCAGGAAGTCTGGAATGCCCTTGCGCTTGGGGATGTCAAAGCCCAGGCTGCGGAAGAAGCTCATCACCTCCATGCGAGGCCCATGGTACAGTATGTGGCCTGCATAAGGTGTGCAGTTGCTGAAGAGAGCAACCGTCCCAGCTTCAGGTCTGGAGGTGCCCGCTCTATGCCTCACCTCTTTCAGGCATTATCAGCACACATCACCTATCTTCCTTAAAAAAGACAAGACAACAGGTATGAGACATCATGCCGTATCCGCCACGAGGGGGAGGATGCAAGGTTTAGAAGTGATTGCAGCACATTAGTGACAGGAGATTGCTGATGAAAAGCTGCCAATCACAGCTGAGGCAAACTTTGGTAGGTGGGTGCGGTGTGGGCAGGCAGGCAGTGTGAGGGAGGGAGGGGAAAGGGGAAAGGGGGAGAGCCACCTTCAGACAGCAGTAGAATGTCATCAAAGAGGTCGAAAACCTCGGGCGCAGGCTGCAGCAGAGCAATCACGGCGGTGGCAGAACCGAGTTGCACAAAGTCACGCAGGGAGCGCACAATCTGGAAGGTCGTGGAAGAGTCCAGCCCAGTTGAGATCTCGTCCTGCAATTGACAGTGCCCCCTTGCATGATACAGATCAATTCAAAATTTGTTTCTATTCAGCTGTAAGGGAACTGGAGGGCCTGTTGACAGGGCAAGCAATTGGCAAATTTAATTAAGATCCCTACAAAACAGAAATTCGAGACTAGGCGGTTACCTATTTGGTTTGCTGGGCCTTGAGGTCAAACCTCAGCACAACACTTGAAACCCAAAAGTGTGACACAAAATGAATCAAAATCTGCAAGGTGCCCACAGAACTGTAGGAGCCAGGATTGGGTAGGCATTGGGCATTTGGGATTGGAATGACCAGGAACAGACGCAAATTCAGCAAATGAGGCCTGTATTGCAGCGCAATGCCGGGTTTGAGGATGTCTCACCATGAACAAGGTGCGCTTGGGCCCCGCTATCATCTCTCCTGTGGTGACCCGTTTCTTCTGGCCTCCACTGATTCCTCGGATCATCTGACTGCCAACCTGCAACCAGACCTCGCATTTGGAAGAGAACAGGATTGTCTCACCAAGCTTGATTTGGATCCATGCAAGCCTGGGGATTAAGCTATAGCTCATGCAGTGATCCAAATACCCCTACAAGGGCCACATAAGCATTGCATGCCGGCTGTTGTGAGTGATCCAGGAAGTCGCCATCAAAATTAAAATACCAAAAATCTGCTCTGCTCCTATTTGGTGGCCTTGGAAGGGGGGGAAATATGAGAGGGGATTCTCGGTTGGCAGATGCATGCCCTGGACCCTGATATCAATGGCAAAACTTATCATGCCAACCCTGTACTCCCCCCAACCCATCTGTGATTTTACTTTCGGAGCGCCTCCCCCCGCGAGGGGCAAAAGTAAGAATTGGAAAATCACCAGAGTGTCGGCGCAGACACTGAGCCCCAGAATGTGCAGCACATACTCCGTCTCGATACTCTCGCGCTTGCCCTCGATTGCGTTTGCCTTCATGAAAGCATCGATTTCTGGGTCTGGTTCGACGCCCTTCTCCTTCTCCAGCCGCCGCAGCTCCTCCAGCTCCTCTGCACCATTTGCACTTATCAGATGCAGGTCCACCACAGTACCCGGCTTTCTGGTGCTTATAATCTCCAGGTTTCTTTGTGCTTTGCATGAAGATTGTACACCCGGAGTTCATTTCAATTGTGAATCCTTTTGGTGGGCCATTTTCCATCTCTGTCCTAACCTGCCCAGAATCTTCTAGCTCCTCTGTACCGTCTTGACATGCACTTTAAGCAAAGGCGAACACAATGATATGGGGATTCAAATTGCCAGATTGGATTGTGATCTCATCAAGACTGCTCTGCTGATTCTACAGTATCAATAAGCAAGACATTCATAACCTCTGGACAAGAATGATCAGTCTTTATATCAGCTTACAGCTGGTGCTTGGAAGAGGAAGGAGCAAATACCTCCCCGATTCCCTGCCCCTTGCACACGCCTGGAGAAGTCCAGGGTCTCCCTCACCGTCAACTCTGCCATGTGCTGCATGGAATAAAGCTGATTTAAAATCAATTACCTCGTTAACACATAAGCATTGACTTATGAGATGATTGACTGTTTCGTTTCAATACAGCCCTGCAACACAGGGCTTTGCGCCTGCCATACTTCAGCATGTCCCCTTGACACCTGCTGCTGTCTGACCTGCTATCATCAAAGCATGACAATTGAGGGGGTGGGGTCAGCTGGTTGCAAACCTCATTGACCTTGAAAGCACAAAGCAATCTGTATCCACTTCAATATAAGGTTCCAAAGTAAGGATTACACAGCAATAAGCCGCCCTATGTATGGGGGAGGGGAGGGGGATATTACCTCATCATACTGGTTGACATAGGCGCTGGTACGCTGTGGTACAAACTCCTTCAGGGTGTGGCCGTTGTAGGTAATCTCGCCAGTCACCTGTGTCAACGTGGAATCACCTTCAGGAGCTCAAAGTATTTGTCAGACCATACCCAGGGCAGGATGAGATATCCAAAGTCACCAGGAAATGAACGATGACTGCTGGCAACTATGTTTTTCATGCCCAGCGGCAATGAGAAGAAGAGGGACAATGACAGGTAATGGACAGGGGCGGCAGACCTTGAGGTCTGGAGCGTCCAGCTTGCCTGCCAGGGCCTGCAGGAGGGTGGACTTGCCGGAGCCGGGGGGTCCCAGCATGAGGCAGATGCGGCTGGGGGGGATGGTGCCGGAGATGCCGTCCAGGATCGTGAAGCGCCGGCGGTCAGATCGCAGGATGCGGAACTTGACCAGCCACTCCTGCACCGGAAACCCTTCGTTGATGACCCCCAATTCAGCGTTTTTTGGCCACTCTTCGCTGGTGAAGAATGGAGACAGTGGGACAGGAAAATGACATGTGCAATTGAGGAGATTGCTATTAAAGAGTGATGACAAAGAGACCATAATAAGAATGCGTTTACACCTTGCAAGGCCAAGTTTCATGTTAACTCCTTTGAAGGATTGCATTGTGAGGGGTGGTTGGGGGGTTGGCGGGGAGGGGGGGGGGGTAATTTGGTGGGCAGATTCAGTACAGTTGATAATGGAAGTGGCAAATTAGAATCACCTCAAAGAAGTTTCTGTAGGAGTTGAGGATGGATGGCAATC
>QAXI01000410.1:198957-221919 GCA_004335615.1 Chloroidium sp. JM
CTGTATTGCAGCGCAATGCCGGGTTTGAATGCAGGAGCTTTGCAGATTCTGCTCACCTGGCAACAATTTAAGTCTCTATATCTTTCCCTTCCTTTCGAGCTCTGCACGCTCCTCATCCTCTATCTGCTGATCGATGACTGCTCCCCTGTAAGCAAGACTGTAAGGGAAAAGGGGGCCACGAATCGACACTTCCTGGGATGAAAAGGGTAGAATAGATAAAGAATGGAATGGATCTGCAAACTCTCTCGTGAAAAGTTTCCAATGGCTACAGTCAGGATCGTGAGTGCTCAGAATCTTGGGGGTGACAGTGTGGTGGCATGTTTGTGAGGGCAGAGCGCTACTTGGAGGGCTTGTTGCCGTGGGAGAGGGCCACTTCTGTGGGCCTGAGCTTGGCATCTTTGCCCTCCTCCTCTGCCTTCTCAATCTTCTTCTCAAGCTTAGCACGGTCAGCCAGCGACAAGTTGTCGGTGGGATCTGCAGCGATGGCAATCAGTGACATCTGCTCTCCAATAGACAAAGTGTTGCAACGTCGAGGGAGAGATGATGGAATGATGATAGTCTTGCCTATGTAATTTAGTCCATGAAGAAATTTTGATTAATCTGGAGCGACAATGTGGCCACATAGCAATCTTCATCCTTTTTTGCAAATTGAGAATCATGTTTGCCCTGCCAAGCATTGGTCCCACTGTGCACACTGCATGCTATTCTCTTATAAACATTCTCAAATTGCAAGACAGTCTTCTCTAAGGTGAACAGAGTTCCTGCCTTGTTCTACTTTGGTACCTTCTGAGTCACCAGTGGAAG
Organism: Chloroidium sp. JM; assembly: GCA_004335615.1. Taxonomy (NCBI): domain Eukaryota; kingdom Viridiplantae; phylum Chlorophyta; class Trebouxiophyceae; order Watanabeales; family Watanabeaceae; genus Chloroidium; species Chloroidium sp. JM. The sequence continues at coordinate 199,762 of QAXI01000410.1, forward strand.
AACAGAGAACTCTCAATCTGGCAGAGCTGTAAGTCCTGCCCCATGCCATAGCAAGAGAAAAGCTGCATGCGCACCGTTGATCTTGTGGGAGTTCTTCTCTCCCTCCTCGTAGCGGTTGTCAATGTCGTCCTTGCCACCTCCAGTCATGATGTACTTTTCTTCTTCGTTATCAATTCCACGAGTCAGTGAGTGGAAAGGCAGCTGTATAGGAGCTATGAGGCTAAGGTTCGTTGCAAGAAGGGTTTGTGAACCCTGAATTTGAATGAGCAAATTCAGGAAACTCTTTGCAGGCCCAGCAGAGTGTAGCAGGAGATTTGTGGTATGGATGTGCATCTAGTGAGAACCCTGTTCTTCAAAATACAGAATCAGCTGTCTCGACAAATGTCCTTCTCCCTTGCCATCTTGTGGTCCACAAACGTCCCAGAGTAGATGAGAGCACGCGAAGGAGCAGCACAATCTACAGCAATCAGAAGTTCAGCCTATTATTCCTCGCCACTTCGACAAAGCACTGCTGGAGTCCTCCTCATCAGCCTGTTGCTTGCTGTCGCCTTTCAGCAACACCAGATCGGCAGGTATGGTACATCAATCCAGTGTTCTCGGGGAAAGGAACATGGATATGATGATCGAGGTATTAAGAGGACAGATTACCAGAGCGACCCTCCTTGTGAAATCTGCAGAAGCTCTATGAGCAAGCGTGTGAAATGCATGTCACAGGCTAGGAGCGCAAATTGAGACCTTGCTGGAGAATCACTTCCAGCTCACCAGCTCAGCAGCTGGATCAGAGAACCCAGGCAGTGAGGCAGCAGCTTTGCCAAAGGATGCAGCCAACAGCGGCCCGCATGACGGACAGAGTGATGACAGCCTCAAACCCTCTGCTCAGCTTCATTTGGGGGTGCAACCTGAGGAAGGCTGCACAGGAGGGTGCAGAGCCCAATCAAGGGAGCAGTCGTGCCCGGCAGCGGATGCTGCTGATCACCAGGAGGACCAAAACACCTGGTGGTCACGGGCCATTGCTGCCACCCTGCTTGTAGGTGACCTTCTTCTGCAAAGAGTGCCGCATATCAAGACGAACAATTGTCTTCCTGCAGCCAAGAGTGGAAGCAGTACCGACCCCCAGGGGTAAGGCATATTCTGAGAGTTCCCCCCATTTGAGCAAGAAAGAGCGACTTCTGCTCTGCAAGGCAGATTGCAGTCATGATTCATCAATGACCAGGGATGGGGTGACAGTGAATGGTGCCAGATTGCAAATGCCCACATTTGGCATTTTGCACTTTCTCGGATTGATATCTGCCTTTCTTGACTTGCTTAGATATTACCAGCCTTGCAAATCGATTGCACCAGCAGCAATTTAGCAGATCTTGATCATCCACCTTACACCTGCTGCAGGCAGCAGTGTGGCATCTTACTACCTGTACTTCCACCTGGATGACCTCCCCCACTCAGTGCGGAGGCCCCTGGACGCACTCGTGGTCACAGACCTGTCTCACCCCAAACCCCTCAGCAAGCTGCTGGCCTACGTGATCGACAGCTACTTCAGCACCAAGCCGTACTCCAAGACCTTGGCCCTCCTGATCCTGACAATCTGCATCGTCGTGCAAGGCAGCCTGGCCATCTATGTGGTCACAGGGGACTCACTGTACGCGGCTTTCTGGCAGGTGAGGCATTGCGTACTGATCACACCTCTCATATCATCGGCTGTGTCTGTCAGGGTAGGAGCTATCTGAAATTGGAAGGGGAGGGTAGTTGGGGGTTGGCAAAGTCTTGAACGTTCATATGCTGAGCACCCATGGGTCCAGGGTGTTGGTATCGAAATTGAAGAACAGAATCCTACAAGCCAGATGTTCAATTGGTGCAGGGGGCGGATTGGCCACCCCCTGATACTCAAGTCTACTTTATATTTGAAGCCTGGGTGAGACTTGGGGAAAGAAAGAAGTATGGTGGATGATGCAAAGTGAGAGCAATGCGGTGCTGGGGAATCGTTGGAATGGCACATGAGTGAATGCTAGATTCGACGGGCAGATATGCAGGATGTTGCTGCTTGCGCAAGCAATATTATTGGTGTGTATGTAGCTCAATCCTTCATGTAGGTGCATTGGTTCTCTCAATCACTTATGTGCCATCTGAACAAGCTGCAAAGGGCAAATCGGATCAGCTCTGATATGTGCAACCAAGGATATCATTGATTCCTGTTCTGGATGTGATCAGAGCAAGTTTCGATCCTGGTCTTTCAGGCGGTGGCAGGAGTGGGCATCGATTGGACCTTTGCCGACGAGACGGATGTGCCGTTTGGCACTGTGCTTGTGAGGGTCACGGCTGCAATCATCTCCATAGGCGGCATGCTCATCACAGCCTTGATGCTTGGACTCACCAGTGGCAAGCACCTCCTCATCTGAATTGATTTCTATTCAGATGAATTGAAAGTCAGCTGCATGCTGCTCTTGATTGTTTACAATCAAAGTGCTCAATTTAGCCTCCCTGGAGGGCTCTTGATTTCGAAATTCAATCACAAATGCGTGCTGCTGGGGTGTATGCAGTAAATTGCCCCTTGCAGCATGGTCGCTTGGCCATCACAATCTTATCTGGCCCACCTCGCCCCTCAGTCATGCGGGTACAGTGAGAAGCCAAGAATTGCTGGCACTAATTTCTGGGTCAGTCCTCTCTTCTGTGCGGATCTACATATCGTGGCTGAGCGATCAGCATCACAGGTAATTAGGCTTACCCAAGTGATTGGTGATGCAGATGCCATCAGCAATACCATGGAGGGGTGGAAAAAGGGGCACTCCGACGTGCTGGAGTCTGGCCACACCCTCATCCTGGGTTGGAGCGACAAGATCACCAGGCATGTACTTCCATGATCATTCATCAGCTCTCGCAGGAGATTGCAGGCTGCTGCCTTGAACAAATCTCTTCGCCATAGACAGAGCACTGTGGTAGTAATGGGCCACACTTGGATGACCATAGTGCCTCAATTTGGAGATGACATGATGAGCATGAGTCCGATGTTGTGGGCTGGGGGGTAGGTCATCAGCCCTCGGCAATATGAAAGTGATCGAAGGCGAGTGTGGGCCACACCCCAGGGTATTGCATCTTGAAGATCAGAGAAACAGGCTCCTACAAATTTATGCAGTCTAGTGGACCAGCTGTGCATGGCCAACCAGAGTGAGGGGGGGCGGCCCATCGTCGTGCTGGCGGAGATGGAGAAGGAGGCCATGGAGGAGACCTTCTCCCGTGACGTGCAGAACCACAGGGGCTCACGCATCATCTGCAGGCATTTGTTTTCCATCAACACCTTCTCCACTGCCTGCTTTCCATGTAGTGTGCAGATACATGAAGTGGTTGCTCCATCCTGATCTGTCTTTCTGGCCAAGCATTCAGTCACTACGGACATGTTGATGAGTCCTTCAATCCCTATTACCTCTCTCCTTGCCAATAGCCTATTTGAAGTTATTTCAATCATGCTGTGTGATAGTCCTTCTGACCAAAATAATGCCATTCGTCTTCTTCCAAGCATGGAGTTTCGAACCATATAATCCTCTTTTGCCCTTTCTTCATTACCAATACTTAAAAACAACAGTATGAGACCAGTGCTCATCTCAGCTTTGGAGGCAACATGTTTGTGGGCTTTGCTGGATCGATTTTGCTGGCCCTGGATCGAGACCTGCCTGTGAATCAGAGTGCCAGTAGGCTGCCACGTTGCCCCATCGGTACTGCAGTATCCATGCGAGCTTTGAGGGCATTGTCAACATACGGATGTTCTTGAGAATTCTGATCCTGCTGGGGTGCCCTTGATGCACCTGACTCTGATCGGGATTGCAGGTCAGGGAATCCCCTTCTGGCTGCAGACCTGGAGCATGTCAGCCTCTCAACATCAAGGTGGACCCCCTTCCTCCAAGCTTCAGCAACCAGGTCATGATGACTTCGTCTTTCGTAATGCAAGCTTGCAATAATGTTTTTCTCGGAGCTTTGTGCACAGACCAGGCAAGTAGCAGAGGCAGATAGTGCGAAAAAAGAATAACGTCTCAGTCAAACATGTATAACTTAAGTCTTTGATCTACTTGAGGACTGACGCCCATCACACAGAATTGGAATTCTGTTCGATTTTCACCCTTTACTCCAGGTCCGCCATAGTGCTGGCGTCTTCCCAGGACAACCCCGATCAGAGCGACGCCAGGGTGCTGCGTATCGTGCTTTCCCTCATTACCTTCCTCAATAAGGCAGCCCACAGCGACACTGCCATGCTGGTGTTCCCGCCCCACCCTCTCCCATCTCCTTGCATACCTTGAGATGGTCTAAAGCGCCAGGGATGGTCTGTGACTGAATTCTGGGTCATGCCACTGCTTTCAAATTTGTCTCACGGCTTGTACTGTCCTCATCCACAACTCAGCGTTGATCATATTTTGGCTTGATCTTCTATCTCCCTACATCTTGCCAGGAGGCAAGGCAGTTGTATTGCCCACTATCATGTTCAGAGGTGACCACCAAGACGAGGCATCTCAACGCTGAAGTCCTGCAAGTATGATCATCTGCACAGGCCCGAACTTGCAGGTGCCTCTATCACGCTGGCAGGAAGAGAGCAACATGAAGTCAGATGGACACAGATTCAAGTAATCGACTGCAGATTGATAGACAATTCAACTATGCAGTCGCATGTGGTGGCGGAGATTTCTGACTTGGACAATGAGCCGCTGGTGAAGATGATTGGGGGTTCCGTGCACACCATCGTCTCCCACGACGTCATAGGCCGCCTCATGATCCAGGTTTTCTTGTCCACACCTTCACCTGTACAGACTCGATGGAGCCCACCAAATCTCAGGCTGATTGTGCTCAGGCAGTTCTTCATGCCGGTCCTGTGACAGAACACCACAGTGTTTTGGTCCTCCTCGCGCTTCCGATCACTGGCAGCCTTGCTTGCCAAAACGTGATTTTCTTCTGCTTGCAACAGCAGCCTGATCCCCTCGAGTCCAGCTACTGTCTGGAAGGGCATGTATCGATTGTCGTTAATCGTGGTGTCAGGCATGCTGGATCTGGCGTTGGCAATTTGAGACTCCTCTGCTATCCTGTCCTGCGCGCAATTCTGATTGTGCCTGCTGTGATTGATCCATGAGCCCACCACGACCAAGTCTGTATCCATCATTAGTTTGGTAAGTCCAATTCAACCACGCAGTCGATTCCAGTAGTAGGAAGAGGCAATATCCACTACCCAGTGCACTTCAATCCTTCTCCTTGCACCTGCTGGGATCCGCTGTGCCTCCCAGAATCCTCCTGTGATTTTTGGGCTGCTTTCCCTCTCCATCTTGCTGAACATTCTGATGAAGGCTGAAGCACTGGTGCGCCTGCAGTGTGCGCGCCAGCCAGGATTGGCGGCAGTGTGGGAGAAGCTGATGGGGTTCGAAGGTACGCCTTGTGCCATCCTATTGATGCATGTTTGCCCCAGCCATGCAGTGACCTTGACACTATGTGGCAATGGGAGAGGTGGGAAAGCTGGATGTTGTCTCCATATCAGGCCTGTCTGATATGGCACATGATCAACTCTCAATCATTGCTAGTACCTCCATCCCATTTTCCCCCGTCCTCCTTCTTTCCCATGTGACCTACAGCCAGTGCAATAATGAGGGTGCGATTCTCCACTGACACTCCACACAACTTAATATCAGTATGACCAGCAACTCAGCAGCATTCTGCAGAGACTCGTCACCAAGTGGCGGTGTGCAGGTGATGAGTTCTATTCAAAGGAGTGGCCCGGTCTCGAGGGTCGCTCCTTCGACCAAGTGCTCCTGATGTTTCCCCTGGCCACCCCACTGGGGGTGGAGTCAGACGGCACTGTCATCCTTAACCCAGGCGATTACATCATCAAATCAGGTCATGCCGTCACCCTCCTTGCATCCAGCCCATGCTGGACTTGGGCGCTCATGCTGAAATTGCAAGTTTTGGGCCCTATTTTTAGCACCTGGTGATCCCTGGAGCATAGCTGACTGCGCAAACCCTGCACCTTACTAGACAAATCGAAGTGGGGACTGTTGTGGCTTTGAACCCTCTTTCAGGACACCTCTTCGGTGAATGACTTGACGTGGGTGGGGGTGGGGGGAGGGGGGGAAAAGGGTGAAAGGCTTTTCCTAATTGAGTTTGAGCCTCAAACAGGCACTCATGTTGATTGCAGGGGACAGGATTGTGGTGCTAGCGGAAGATGATGACTCATATGAGCCCTCGCGTGGGTTCCCACAGCTGCAACAGGGGGAGGTAAGCACACCGAAAAAATGTGGCATATATTGAGCCATGGGGCCGCATGGCTCACAGTAAGCAGAACACCACCTTGTCCACATCTATCTCCCCAGATGTCGCAAGTAAGAACTCATCTCCCAAGCCTCCCTTGCATTTGGATACCAAAATCTGCCACGAGTTTCTAAGGACTTGCTGCCAGACCAGATTTTGCGTTCAAGAGATCATACGAACAATTCAGGCCCAAATGCGTTGTATTCAAGGGCTTACCCCAACATGGGGCATCTGGCAGGACGTGGTCCCGCCTGCACCCCTGAAGGCGGAGCTCGAGAAGCTGCTTTTTTGCGGGTGGCGCCGGGACCTGCACAGCCTGATTGCCTGCCTGGACGACTTCGTGCATCCCGGCACGCAGCTGTGGCTGTACAACGAGGTGCCGGTGGCGGATCGTGAGGGCAAGCTCAGGGAGGCTGGCTTGGACCCCAACTCCTTGAAGAACCTCACCCTGGTCTACCGAGACCCCACAGTATCCATTGCCCCCCCCCCACCCTTCCATCCTCCCCCACAACCTGCCAAACTCCCTGAAAATTTCCGGCTGGCCTACCCTACAGATCTCCCCCCCCCCCCCCCACCCTCCCTCTCCCACTTCTGTACATGCGCACGCCCTCCAACATTCTGATTGTAGAACCTCACCATCGTCTACCAAGACCATGCTTCGAAAAGCCCCTGCCTCCAGCCCCCTGACAAGAACCACATACCCTTGTTCAGTGCTTGCACCCTTGGCCACCTTTACCCCCAACCCCACGTCGAAGGGAAGGATACCGGCTATGACACTTACGATTTGCAGCTCCAAGGGGAGCTGGTGAGCCGCAAAAACCTGGAGGCCCTCAACCCCCAGCAGTTCTCCTCCATCCTGCTGCTGGCCGACAGCGCGGCTGCCAGCGGAGTCACGAGCGCGGATTCGCGCAACCTAGCCACCCTGCTGCTGCTCAGAGACATCCAGGCTCAGGCCCTCAAGGGCACGTCCACCAGTATGCAGCTCCTCCCTTGGTCCTTCTTCCTTCCTCTGTCGTGAAAGGAAACGTGAAAGCCGTGTAATCCAGGAGTGTACAGGCCCAGGACTTCAAGGTGCACGCGCCATGGGGGGGCCGATGACATCCAAGAAATGGAACAAGAATTACGGAGTAGAAAGGCTTCAAAGGATTGAATGAACCTGACCCACGCAAATCTGGTCAGGTGCAATCGAATGTCATCAACTAAATACGTTCCTGAGAGTAGATCTCAAAAGTGCTCACGATACCTGGCCTTCAACACCAGCTCCCCAAATGAAACAAATGAAAAGTTTCACTCTGCATCATACTGAGAGATTCTAGGGTTGAACTTCATGTGCAGATGCTGTGCTGAAGGCCACCTTCTCCGATGCTGTGGCCCACATGGGGTTGGATCTGGAGCAGTGTGGGACGGGGCTGGAGGTGGGGGTGGCTCTGGCTGCCAGCAGGTGGAGAGGGATGAGCAAGAGCCAGCGTGCCATGGTGCAAGTGAGTGGCCGCCTCACAAATCCTCACAAGCGCCTTTCAACCCTATGCATATTTGAAGTCTCCGCTATGGCTAATGGACCATAGCACCAGAATTTGGAGGCCTGGAAGGCAGGTAGGATTCATTTGTAGGGGGAAGAGGAAGGGATGCGCAATTTTTGGGCTGACGTCAGAGGATGGCAAATACTTCTATACAGTGTACAGTACTGTAGTGTGTACAGAGTACTGTACTGTCTTCTCAGCTGGATGTTTTGTAGAATCCATTACTCACCTCTTTCCACAGAACCTCTTTGTCTCTTGTTATATAGGTCTTCAACTGCCTGTCATCTCTCCTGCAAACCACACCCTGCCCCTGCAGCGCTGAACGCAACCAATTGTGGCCGTAGGCAAATGTGGCGTGGCTGGGCACTATGCAGACTGCCGTGAAGAAGACCAGCATAGTGTCGGAGATCCTGGACCCACGCACCCGCAATCTTATTCAGGCTAGTACCTCATCTCCTCTCCACTTTTGCTGCTTAAAACCTCCCGAAACGCTTGCATTGCTTATGAATAGGAGAGGCTTGCATCTTCATGCTGGGTCAAAAAATTCGGCTGAAGTGTGGATGGAACTCCCCCTGTCAGGGAAAGCAGTAGAGCAAGCAAGACATCCTCATACAAAGAATTCTGATTTGAACAAAGGAACCACCCCGTTTCGATCTGTTCTTCTGATGGCTGAGGATCAAGGCACATGTCTGAGCCCCAGTCCGTCAAGAGCATTGCCAATGGAGTAGAGGGATCTGCTGCATGTTGCAGGAGATCCATGTGTCGGAGTATGTGCTGAGCAACGAGCTGGTGAGCCGGGCGCTGGCTATGGCCTCTGAGAGCCCCATGGTGAAGGCCATCCTGACAGAGCTCTTCCAGGCGGAAGGCAATGAACTCTACATCCAGCCTGCCGACCAGTTCATCAGGTGCATGTTCCCAGCATGTACAAAGGCACATAGAAGCATGGCTTACATGGAGCCATTAGGACTTGTTCCTACCGTTTTCACGATCTGCTCAAACGCCGCACCTAGCAATGCAACATCAATTGAGAACTGTTGGGGGGCTCTGCGGACCGGGTGGCGATTGCTCTGCATCTATCATCCTCCCTAGCTCAGTCTGCATAGCCTAAAACACAATGAAAGCTTGCTGATGTATTTGCCCTGCCCTCTAAACAAAAGGCAGGTACAAATAAAAAAGGCAGGTTTGATGCGTCGCAAAACTAGAGCGGGTGCATTCAGGCGAACCTTATGCCTTTGATATTGATAACGCAGTCTATCTTGCCAAGCGATGTTCTTGTCTGAATCAAAATCCCCACACCCCGCCCCCCTCTCCTTCCAGCATGGCAGATCTTGGAAACCCACACACTGCGGTTTTGCAGGGTGAAGGAGAGCGTGTCATTCTTCACAATCATGGAGCGTGCAAGGCAACGTGGCAAGATTGCAATCGGGTTCAAGCTTCTGGCAGAGAAGCAGCCTGAGATCAACCCCAAGGATAAGACATCGCCACACCTCAGCCTGGGAACAGTCGAGAGCATAGTCATCCTGTGTGATGACCTGTCTTGACTTCCAGCAGATTTTGATGAGCTCCTGGATTTGTATAGCCATCTTGACAGATCATTGAGGGGTGGAGAAGGGGGAAGTAAACTTGCCTTAGTTGGTTCTGCCAAGCCCAAAACTGTGTCTCGTTGTATGATTTGCAGTGTAGAGACTTTCCTGCTTGCAGATGGGAATGGTCCTTACATACCCAGAGTGCTGGGCACAAGCATGGACAGTGGCTGACAGATATGGCTGACAGATATTTGAATAACCTTGGTTGCGAGTTCAAATCGTCTTGTACCGAGTCAATGAATGATAGGGAATTTGCTGCGGTGCAAAATTTTCTGGCCCCATTTCCAAGGGGGTAGTCTAGGAGGGGTAGGCATGCATGCAGTGCATGATGTACTGGGACAGCTATTCCGCCCATTGCCGTACCGTACTTGGTCAAGGGCAAGAAAATAGACACTTTTTGCCATTTGAAGGACAATGAAGGGGAATTGTGGCACCTCGCCAACCCGGCATGCACAAGACTTCCGGTGTTTGCCCACTCTTATAGCGCAACGTGCGAAAGCAAGAAGCCACCCCCAAAGAGTGACGCATGCAGCATCAACGACACAAGAACCCGTCACTAAGAAAAGCAGAACCCAGGAGATGTTTGAGCTGATAGAGGAGAGGAAAGCAAGTGGTAATCAAGGTGCATTTCTGATCGGGAAGCATGATGAACTCCCGTGCATTAATCTTCAGGATGTGATCTCTGGCATCAAATCCTCTTCTCCTTAACACTCTATCAATCCCTTCTGGCAAAGTGGAACTCACTGGTGTTGCAACCTGCTTCAGCATTAGAGCATTATCACAAATGTGTGTGACAGGAAATTTGGGAATATCATGGCCATGCACCTTCTGCTCCACTTCTTCTGGCTTTTGACCATTTGACATGCCTGGAGTTGAACTGCAAATCGCCAGTACTGCATTCTTCTGCAGTATGAGCAGAAGTAAGAGGCAATTTCCAGTGACTGTGCAGCGGGTGGAGCTGGGGGTGGGACCACCTACAAGGCCCTGAAAGGTGCAGATGCGGCTTGGACCAATCTCCGCGACATGCAGGTGGAATTTGGGCCCTTCTTTCTGGTAATCGAAGCAAAGGATTCCAACAAATTGTGGGGTGCATGCATGCCCCCGATCCCCACCCCTCTCTGCTGGGAATACTCCCTCATGATGTCCTATGGTAATACTGGATTTTTGGAGAAGTGCTCTCTTGATTGCCAAATCCAGGTACAAGATTATTACATTGGCATGACCGTGATGAACTTTTTTGGGCGGTTCAAAGTACATGTCCCTGCACACAGATTCTTTATATGATGGCAGGTTCCAGACCCCTTTGCAGTTTGTGCGCGAGCCTGTCAAGCTCTGCCATGGGGATTTTGATGACTGCAAATTGCGATACTCTCTCTTTGAAGTGCAGGCACCTACGGGGGAGAGGCCCAGGTTTGTGCAGAACAGCACCAGCCGGCTGCGACAGGCTCCTGAGTATGACGTCTGTATGTGTGGGGGGACCCTTGGAGTGTTCCTAGCTTGTGCTCTGCAGCTGCAAGGCTTCAGGTAGCAGCTCAACATCCATGAAGGCAACCGTATCAATTGACTGTAGCTTGATTTTCAACTTTAACGTTGAAAAGTTAGGAGTGTACGTCAGTTTTATGGATTGGCCATCACTTATTATCCTGATTCCATGCTGACCATGTTCGCATCTTCTACATGCAGTGAAATGCGTAAAAGCGAGGAAGTTCAAGACTGGATAAGTGCAGGATTTGGGTGCAGATGGAACAGCCACTGAATGACTGCGAGAATTTTTCATGCAGGGTTGCCATAGTGGAGCGTGGACCACTGAAGGGGCGTTCACAGGTCAGCCTCACCATTGTGCCTCTGATCAGTCATCAACACTATTTACCTTAGAGTTCTGCAGGATACACTCACAACACCTTGGCACATCATCAGATTTTAAAATGCTGATATGTGCGGCTGGATGGCTCCCTAGGATTGGGGGATTTAGCGCAATTGACTGTCTGGAGAGAAAGTGAGGGAGTAGCTGCTATCAATAGGCCTGCAGACAAATAATGAAGAATGATTCTCTGCTATTGAGCATTCCATTAAAGTTGATGAAGCTGAAATTCACTGGTCTGGATGGGCCAAGGGCATGCACAAGAAATGTTTGCTAATTGATGTGCATTATTAGGAGATAGAGGTGAAATGGGGACACGCATGTTGTTCTCAACAACAAAGGGAGGAGCAAGGCCGTTCCTAAACATAAGTGGATGGAGTCTTGACACCTGCTCAAGATGGAAAGGTATGGACCTTGTGGCAAAGGGGGAAGTCTTAGATCAGCAGTGGAGGAGCCAGGGGCATGCTTTAATTGTATTTTCGATCTTATACCTGATTGCCAACCATATACCTATACCATAATGATGTAGCAGATGATTTTGGGGGAAGAAATGGCGTTGCTGCACAGGAATGGAATTTGAGCCGAAAGGAGGTGGGGGAGCTGGTAGAGCAGGGCCTGCTGACGGCAGGCGAGGCGGAAGAGTGCATCACCAGCGAATTTAACCCCGTGAGGGCGGGCTTCCACCGTGGGGTGGATGTGTGGACGCGGGACGTCCTCAACATAGGAATCAGGCCTGACCGCATAATCGCCAAGGTTTCTTTTAATCTCTTCTGAGCGCATGATCATCCTAGATGCCCTCTAGCCTATTTGTTGCTGATTTGCGTGATTCCCGCGAGCACAATCTTGAAATATCATTGGAATAGGAAAAATAGGTGACAAGGAACAGGAGTGGATGGCATAGAGATGAAAAGCGTAGCATTGTGTTCGCAGGTGCGGCAGAGATTCGAGGACGCTGGAGGCAAGGTCTTGGAGTTTACAGCTGCCACAGGTGTGCAGGTGCGTTCCCAGCAGAATATTTGGTGAATATTCAGACTTCAAGCACTCAGGAGTTGCTTCACACAGAGGGGTAGGCTGGTCACAAGAGAACAATCTTGAGAGCGCCAACTCTTGTGGTGGCGCCGATATGCAGCTTTTCAATTCCGGAGAACAACATGCCCTGGTGAATGAATCCCTTCGTCCTAGCTGTCCTCAAATCTGCACAACGCATCCAGCATCATGTGCAATCGTCAAACCTTGGTATATTATTCACTGATTTACTGATATATCACTTGCAATTCAGGTGCACCCCGACGGCTGTGCACTCCAGATCCCTCAAGGGGAAGACAGCGCCACCAGGCAGCTGACAGCCCGCCTACTGATCGACTGCATGGGCAACGCATCCCCCATAGTCGGCCAGATGCGGTGGGGCCAGAAGCCTGACGGGGTATGTTTAGTGGTGGGCACCTGCGCCGGCGGCTTCCCAGAGGAGACGAACACAACTGGTGCGTCACCCTTCTTCCAGGCAGAGTTGTATGGTAACGAGACCGGCCTGAGACTTTGCAAATCTCTGGGCGAGGAAGCAGGAAAATGTATAAATTTGCATGGAGGCATGGCACGTATGGATAATTATGGGTGGGGAAGTACTCAGTTCATTTCGGTCACGCAACAATAATTACTGCCTTTCAGCAGCTGCCGTGGATGCTACTGAGAAGTCAAGATTGCTTGAAAGGCCCTGCGTATGCTGCAGCGGCATAATTACGGAAAATAATTAAATTAATGCATGAGGGAAGGGGACTGGGTTCACCCCCCACCCCCCCCTGGCAGACCCTTCAATTTTGCCAGGGGCGCACTTCTGTCATCGAGCCCAGGATTGCCATAGGCCTAGCATCCTTCAACTTTAAAGATTTGCAGGTGACGTTATCTACACAAGGGACTCAATCCAATCGCCAGACTCCTCCATTCCTGACATGCAACTCTTCTGGGAAGCATTCCCTGCGGGGAGCAAGGAGCAGGGGCAAGGGAAGGACAGGCGGACGAGCTACATGTTCTCGTATCTTGACAGCAAACCTAACAGGCAAGCTATCCTTGCATGAGCTTTACCATAATGATGATTATTCATGCCCTCCGATCCGAGGCGGTCACATCGACAAGTACTGGATCAGGACTTGATCACCTATGACGTCTTGGGGCTTCACACTCTGCCCTTGGGCTTCTTAATTTTCCCAGGTTAATGTAAAGAGCAATGACTAAAGTCTACTGCCCAGTACGAATCTTTTCCTTATGCTGGAGTGCATTCTTTTTCCCAAAAGAGAACACTCTAATGCTCAAATCAACTGATTGCCGTTTGGTGCCACCAGCCTCCTGATCGTGAAAGAGAGCAATCACGCTCTCCTGCCTCCGTGTGTACCTAAAGTGCTCTAGCATGAGGAAAACCAATCAAAGAATGCATAATCCATACTTTCTATACTGTACATCTTCATGAATTATGTGTTTGAGGCTTAATTTTGGTGATGTGTGAGACAATTGCATCATGCCCACAGGCCTAGCTTGGAGCAGATGCTGGAAGCCTACTGGGAGCTGATGCCGCAGTACCAGAACGTGAGCTTGGACCAGCTGGATGTCCAGAGGATACTCTTTGGCTTCTTTCCCACCTACAGGTACACAGCTTGATTTGGTTGGCACAGCTCATGCTGGCTGGTTGGATTTTTGCTTTGAGAACGCAAGTTTGTGAACAGGAAGGTAGGAATCCTTGCGCTAGAGCATCAGTGCATTAAAAAAATGGAATTATTTGGCTTTAAAAAGCCTCATGACTTCCCGCTGCCACTCCTGCGCCAAGAAGCCATGCCTCATTTGTACATTTAACTTCACATGACTCGGTAATCCTGCTGCAACACTGTTTGAAGTCGGATTCTGCTCTGCAGATCCTCCCCCCTTCAGCCGCAATTTGACAGGGTCCTGCAGGTCGGGGATGCCAGCGGTATCCAAAGTGAGCATTGCCCACACCTTACTCCTGACAGTGCACATTCAAAACTGGTTTGAGATTTCTGAGTCACAAGCAAGCTTTCATTGTTGCATGATACCTCTGTTGGCGTGTCCAAGGTGAAATGCAAGGATATCCCTATCTTTCCAAACTCTATTGCCTCCCACGCCAATATAACAATCCCTGGTGTTGTTGCTCTTTAGAACGTCTGCTTGCTTGGTTGACTGGTTTTTAAATGTCCAGGTCCCCTTTCTTTTGGCGGCTTTGGAGCACTCTCTCGTCATTTGCCCAGGTTGAGAGCAGCCATTACAGATGCCTTAGAGGTGAGGCCTGTCCCCTTGCCTCTCCCCCTACTCCTAATTTTCTGGCTTCGGCACAGGCTGGATCCTGTGTCATATCTCAGCCCAAGTAATATAGTATTCGCAAGCCGGATTGAATGGAGGATTGACGCTGGCAGGAAGTCCCCCGCACAAGCATTCAAAATGCAGGAAAGGGACATCCTTATCCTGCACACATAATACATCATCTATCAAGGCAGGCACATCCATGAACCCGTGCGCGTACCTGCAGACTGACTGCCTGGACCGAAGGTCACTGGCCTGCATCAATTCCTACAACCCAGGCCTGAGTGGGGCGTGGATGCTCCAGAGGGCCATGAGCGTGCGGCCAAACCAGCAGCCAGACTCGCAATTCATTAACAACCTGCTGTCAGCCAACTTCCAGATGATGGAGACGCTGGGCAACCCGGTCCTCAAGCCGTTTCTGCAGGCATGCCATCCTTGGCTGCTCTCACTGGGTCTTTAAAGGCGGTCGATTGCAATAAAAATCTTGAACATGATGACGACACAGCTCACCTGAATTTAGGGATGCCTTCAGGAATTGGAGGAGTGCTGAGCATATCAGCAATGTAGTGGGAGTTCTCAGGCACCTCTATGTTTGAGGACCGCTGTGGATGAATCACCTCTGAAGCTCTAAATTGTCCGCAGGATGTGGTGCAGTGGCGGCCACTGGCCCTCACGCTGGCAAAGCAGATGGCGGCAGAGCCGGGGTTCATCCCCCAGATACTGGGGCATGTGGGGGTGGGGCCCATATTCGACTGGACGCGGCATTTCATCAACCTGGGTTTCTACACCATACTGTACAAGACTTTCAAGCCGCTGGAAGCCACTATCAGCAGCCAGCTCTCCCCTGTGCTCAAATTCCGGTGGCAGCGCACGCTCGAGGCGTGGGAGTATGGGAGCGGGATGGATTACAGGTTGTGAGGAAATGATGAATGAGTGTTGCTGCCTCGCTGCCATCTGCAAGTCTCTTATGTAACAACAGTGTATCATAGCACACTGTCTCAGATAATGAAGGCAACCTGTTCTCAGCAACAGCTTGTTCTCAAACAGTGTATTTGTAAGTGACTGGCTTTTTCCACATGCAATGCCTTTCTTGGCATTCCGAGAACACAGACAATTTGCTTATCGTTCATGACCTCTGGCCCATGCAAATTTAAAAGCCAGGCCACACAAAAGGACATGAATGATCCTCGCTTTAGACATGGACAAATTTCCTATCTTTTTGGCTCATGTCCATTCAGGCCCAACCCTTCGTCAATCTCACCACCATCTGTCAAGCGGCATTGATTTCTCCCTCTACAACCTTGGGGCCCATTGCATCTGTCAAAAATTCTATGGCTCTCTGAAGGTCCAGCTGCAAATATTGTTCGTCATGATCAGCCCTCTGCTGCTTCAGCATCCTCCTCGCCAGCAAAGGGATTTGCAATCTCCTCTGCACCCTGCATGGAAACGAAATGCTCAGGTATGACATGCACCCACCTCAAGTGGTGTGACTAATACAGTGAAAGTACTAATGAGAAAGCTGCCATGATTCAAGGAAGGTCGGCACCTGTGTGGGGGACACCATCATCACTGCAGTCCCTCGGCACACCTGCGACCAATATACACATCACCTTCCCAATCCGTGGCTCAGCATCCAACCGCACCCATGATATCAAAATTGAACATGGCCATGAGAGCCCAGTATCTGCGTGCTGGCGAAGATAAGAACAATGCTTTGCAAGACATGTAAATGTGGCAATTTCAGCCAGCACTCACCACCAGGCCTAGCTTGCGGACTTCGTCTGTGATCCTGGCAGGGTCGTCTTTGTCTGCACCAGAGGACTCGCTTCACTCCTGGTATGGAATGAGAGAGGCAACTGACAGTTGCCTCCAATAGAAGCATGCTTCTTTCAAGGTTTCTCTTGGAAGAAGAAGGGAACATTAATAAGAGCCTCCAACATGCAAGTTTTTGCCATACAAATGCACTGTTCGTATGAGCGAGATATGTGGGTATTCAATCAATGGTTACTTTGCTCGAGTATTGCATGTAATGTGCCAAAAAATCGACAGACAGACACCAAGACCCCCTATCACATAGATTGCAAGGCATAACACAGGCTCCTGTGAAGCGCTTCTTCCAGAATTTCAGCACTGATTCAGCTAAGTCCTGCAACACCCTGGGAAGGGGCCACTTACCTCTCAGGAACTCGATCGTTTCATCCAGCACCAGATTAAGCAGTTGGTCGTATCCTTTTAAAAGGCCCTCAACTGCGCAGAGAGAGCAGTCAGCCCTTTGCTGGGTGATCAAAGAAATGTGACCCAGCGTCCTGACCCAGAGTCAATTGAAAAATGAATGAAAAGGGTAGGACCTGAGCCCTACCTTCTCTGCCACCTGAAAGCTTCACATGAACTCCCTTGTCTATGAACTTTGCCAGATCAAGGGCATTCTCTTTCCTCGCCATGACCTGTCGCCCTCCTCCCCACGTTCCTTTGGCAATCTCTGCTGTCCAAGCTATGATCACTCTCTGTGGCTTGTGCTGCAAAGACGGAAATATATCGAGGACTACGATCAGCGATAAAGTATCTGGTTAAAGTGCTTTGGTGATCGCTTTTGCACTGTGTGGGAACTTGCCCGATTGCAGCTCATGCATACTTGACAACCTGGTATGGAACCTCAGAGCATTACTCCATCGAAAAGCATTAGCAGGAACTAGATTCAGAGAGAGAAAGAGAGGGAGAAGGATGGACGACGACTTCAGCTTTGACTTCGAGAGCAAGCTTGAGGAGCAGCAGAAGCAGACTGCTGCGAGTGCCGATCCAGTAACTGTTTCAAGTGCTGCTGTGCCTGTGAACCAGAGTTCAAGCAGCTTTAAACGGAATTTCAGACAGGTGACACTTCGAGTTTGCTTGATTGCCTTGGGACTGGTGCCTGTACAGCTCTGCGTTGACCTCACACGAGTCGTGATTGTAGGTTGCGTGAGAGTCTTTAACATAGCTTGCATTTCGCTGAGGTTGTGGGTGGAGAGTGTAAAGCTGTATCCATGTAAAGAAAGGTCTTGTAAATCCTGTAACATGTGCGCTTAGCACTGCTCCACACATCCTCTTCATGACTCCTGTGACAATGTGCATCGACTTGAATTGTAGAGCTTCCAACCATAGCACTGCAAATCTGTATGCATCTTCAAAGCAGAGGAACTCCATACTGAATTGACTGCCCAACCAAGGCCCTCTGTTCGATGAGGCTCAAGTTCTTGCTGCTCCGCTGCACAAGGGGGCAGCTTGGAAGAGAGGGAGGGCCGTGGCTGCCTCGCATTGATGCAGGTCTCCACTGTGTGCTTGCATTTTCTGCAGACGGTGTGCACGTACTGGCTGAAGGGTGTGTGTGCCCTGGGGGACAGTTGTGGGTTCCTACACGAGTACAATGCAGAGCGCATGCCTGTCTGTAAAACGCTCATAAAGTTCGGCGTCTGCAAGGAGCCTGACTGCCCCTACAAGCACACCCTGGATGACATCAAGGCATGCCCCACTTGAACCTGCTCTGAACATTTGCTAAAGAGGCTCACCATGCCTCGAACCTAGTGCTGCCTTGCAAGAGGCTGAAGCTACAAACAGCAGATATGCGAAAGTGAAAGGTTCTAGAAAATTCATCGGGTGCACTATATGATTGGTTTGATAGCTCAGGAGCATCTATTGCCACAAAGTCCAACGAATTGCAAAAATTTGTTGGGTGCCCTGCACTTAGTTGTTTGTTTCTCCATCCTACAAGGTTCTAGGTACTCATGAATAACTCAAGAAACTTTGTCTGATGCATAAGCGCCAGGCAGCATGCTCTGAGAGCCTGAATTTACTTCAGTGCATGAAACTGGTACGAATGAGTGTTTCCTGCCATTCAAATAGCAGTGATTTGCTAATGAGCAATACTGTGCATGGCGAGTCGCCGAATAGATGCATTACTGGCATCACCATGGGTTGGTGTATGAGAGTGATGCATTTGCGCGATTCCCATCCTCTGCTTCAGGTAATGCACACTGACACTGAAAGATATGCGCAGGAGTGCAACATGTTCAAATTGGGCTTCTGTGTGTACGGCCCGCAATGCCGGTATCGCCACACCAAAGCGGCAGGGCCCCCACCTGAACCCAAGGACGTGGATGCGGCCAAGCCTAGGGAATTCAGGGCGGGGGGGCGGGACTCCACAGGCTTCGAGGGGGGCAGGGGGCGGGGCAGGTAGGGAACTCTAGCTCTGCCACTGTCTGCTGAAATTCCCCAGAATAGGATTCTCTGTGCTGAGCGTATTCTCAGACCATTGTGCTCCATCTTCACTTAAGAGGCAAGATTTTCGCAGCGCAATGTTGGAGCTTCTGTCTCGATTCTGGAAACTTATTTCTCTTGAAAATTGTCCTGACGCGCACATTAGCAGCTTGTTGGGTCTGCTCAGAGGAGATACTGTAACAGGGAGCGACACACAGGATATGATGAGAGGAAGAGAAGGGCATCAGAGTCCTCAGGGGATCACATTGTCAATGGACTGAAACCCTTTGAACAAATCTGGACTTGAGAGTGATTCCAATCTCTCCTGGTATGAGCGTCGACAAGGGGTTGTGGTGCAGGTCATTTGGGAGAGGCGACGGTGGGAGGGGGGAGGCTGCATGGGGGGGCAGGGCTCCCCCGAGACCGCCGCCTCGCCCTTACCCCCCTAGGCCGCCACCAACAGAGGAGGGTGCGCCACCGCCACAGCCGGGGTTTGGCCAGCCCGGCATGCACCCGGGAATGGGGATGGGAATGGGGATGGGCCTCCACCCTGGTATGAGCATGGGGATGGGGATGCCGGTGAGTCGCCTCAATACAGCGTTTTTGACGGTCGTGACTGGCTATGATGTTTGACTGAAAGCGGGAAGAGGAGTTGTCTTACAAGATGTATGGGATGAATCTCAAGCTCACACTCATCTGCTCTGGCCCCTTTCCCCCCTTCAAGTTTGCAGAATTGCTTGGCTCTAAAGACGGAATAAGCAAAGAATGTACGAGTTGCCCTTGTCCTTTGGGGTGCATTGCAGTTAAAGGTTCAGATAGCATAAGGAGATTTAAGTTTAGGTGCCTGAGACATGGAGATCACAGTACGCCTTCCTTCTCACCGTTCAAGAGAAATGACTGATCCTGTGCAGGGAATGGGCATGGGGATGATGATGCCGGGGATGCAGATGGGCATGGGGCACCCCTTCTGGGGGATGGGCATGGGAGGTATGGGTGGGATGGGCGGACCCTTTCCACCCTACCAGTAGCTAGGGCGTGCTTAAAGGCTGTGTGTGCTGATCTGTAGGAGACAGCAGAGAGTAGTGTGTTTGATATTCGAAGTGCCAATCCGAATTGCCTTGGCGGATCTGACATTTGAGCGTGAGCTAGTGTGTGTCTTGTTATCGAACTTTCTTTGCCTAAGTGCTGTGTCACATGAGATCTGAATTGGTACTCCGAATTTTCCCAGAACTTGAAGAACTTGCTTGTATATGGATGTTTGTTTGACAAGGATACCTTCAACGTCTAGACTAAGCTGCTGTATGGACAGCGGTAGATTAGGGCAATCGTCAGGCGGTGAAATTCCTGCAGAGAAATTTAAAGGTCTGAGAAGATGCATGCTGCGTACGTCTCTATGATACCTTTCACTGACACTGCATTCAACAAGTTCAAACGAGATCCGCAGTCTCATAATGCACTTAAGAGTACAATCCCGTGAAAATTCAAATTTGTTCATGATCCTCATTGGCAATCCCACCATGTTGTTCCACATGCATTCGGTGGCCCTGCCATTATGTTTTGCTGATAAACAGAAGCCTCCCTCTTCCTTACCATCCCTGATATTGAATGGGCAGCGAAAACCACATTCAATCAGAAAAGCAGCGTGCTATCTAAGAAACCTTTGCAAGAGAGGACTTTGCCTCAGCACATCTACAAGAGCAAGGCACACACAAGCAATTCATTAAAATTGACCCCTTCTGCGACATAAATCAATAGATGCAGGCAATGGCAGGATATTTTTAATAGCATCTCAATCCTTGGAAAATTCCTTGCCAAGAATAAAGCAAATGGATTTTGAGAAATAAAGCAAGCCATTGGGCAATTGCGAAGCAATGCACACTAGCAAAGAAATCTGAGGGATGCAACCCTCTCTTTGATCCTCACTGGCGCTGAACAGATTTCTGCATACATACACCCAGTAGCTTTGCCATGTGCTGTTTGGTATCAAAATTTATTATGCGATAAGGTTGCTGGCCATTGGGTTCTAGCTTTTAGCTCCAAGGTCAGTTTTGGCCTGACAGAATTTGTGTGGGCTCAGCTCTTGACGCGTCAGCGGCGTCCTGTCCCCCTGCAAAGGATTGGGCAGCTCAGCGCCTATGACTCACAGCTTGCATGCATTTTTGCAGTGCATGTGCCTCTGAGGGATCCCTCTGCTGAGAGATATGCCTATTGAATGATGTTTCATCTCGACAATGGAGGTCCGCGGAGATTGCTCAAGGAACCAAGATTAGAGGCGGACGATGGTGAGAGGTTGGGGGAATTGCGGGAAGGAGGGGAAGGGGGGGGGTCCCTGATAGATGATCCTCCTCCCAACAATGATCCGACCCCGCAACTGGGAGGATATACTTTAGGAAACCCCCCTGGATCCCCAACTGTGGACTCCTCCACCACACATTTGAACACAATCCCACGTCACATCCAGCCACAAAAACAAACGGCCATTCCATTTGAGGAGTGATTAAGGAACAACAATCCTGTTTCGATCCCTCTGTGTGGCACTGTAGAACCCTTGTGACTTCACTCTGAGGATCAGAAGCCGGCAGTTGCTTACCACGGTGTACGACTGAGCCAGCTGCCTGACATAGTCAGCTGGGCCCTGGAAATTGGGTGTGCGAGCCTGAGGCGCGCTGCCAAC
Organism: Chloroidium sp. JM; assembly: GCA_004335615.1. Taxonomy (NCBI): domain Eukaryota; kingdom Viridiplantae; phylum Chlorophyta; class Trebouxiophyceae; order Watanabeales; family Watanabeaceae; genus Chloroidium; species Chloroidium sp. JM. The sequence continues at coordinate 221,206 of QAXI01000410.1, forward strand.
CCCACCTGAATGAGAACAGGGTCATCCTTCAAACTAGAAATTTCTCATAAATTTAATCACATGCTTTTCCTGTGGTCCCTTGCTTGCACCTGACATCTTGCAGTGTCAAGCCTGGATGGGCGTACTTACTGCCGTCGACCCTTGACAACCTTGCGTCGTGCGTCTCCACATTTGGGTTACTACTCATGGACTGCATTTCTCAGAGCTGCACTTGCGCTGCTGATGACCAAGAGAGAATCAGACCCCAGCGCATGTCTGGTGTATGCAGGCCCAACCTTTTGATGCAGGTGTTTCTGGCTTGTGGCTGGGTACACGTGACGTCTCATGCACTTCTGCTGGCATTTTCTGCCCATCTGCCAATGCATCTTCCCGTGTGCCAGAACGCCCTTCCTGGACTGATGCTGCTTGCTGCACCTCCTGGCCCACTTCCTTGACCCGAACCTGCATGATATGCCCCTTTCAATGTCTCTGAAGGGATCCAGGCACTGCATGAGTACAGTCAATCATGAGGGCTTCCAAATTGAGCAAAATGCGCTTGCCAATGTGTCGGTCTCACCTGCCTGATCACTGCTGCAACTTTTGCTTAGGCTCGGGCTTGCGAGCAGGCAATACACTTTGGTGTTGACAGCGTGGACTGAGAGAACGCCAAGGGAGTGGAGGACTTTTTCAATCAAGCCCATGTTCTCCAGCACGCTTGAGAGTGGTCTTTCATGG
>QAXI01000410.1:231412-255720 GCA_004335615.1 Chloroidium sp. JM
AAGAGGGGGTAAGGAGGGGGGGGGGGAGAGGAGGTGGGGGAAGGGTAGCAAGGGCTGTACTGCCTGACAATGTTTGGATTTTGAGCATCGCATGTCTGATGTGAAATTTCACTTCAACTCCCTTGCCTTCAGGCTACTACTAAGGTGTTGATGCAACATTTGCCATGAGCCAATATAATAGAATAGATTGGGGCTGGGTCACTACAAGAGCTTGTCATTAGAACTGAAGGGTCATTGCTGCAATTTGGAGTCTAGGGTCAGGTGTCTGGGCAAATCTTTACCATTGCCCTGCCAACCTTTGGTTGAAAAGCTGGCCTCAAATCTTCTGGTATGCAGGGATGGAACAAAAGAGCTACATGCCGGTTCCACCTGGCATCGTTCCAGGACAGCATCCACGATTGCCACATCACGGTGGGATTGAACGGATATCACTTTGGAGCCATGGTGGGCCAGGTGATGCAAAGCTTGGCCTGCCGTTACTGCCCGGCAACAGTGCATTGCCTTTTCGGGGAGGGCATGGGGACGGAAGGCAATTAACTACAAGCGGAAGAGCTCGATTGGACTCATCTTTTTTTTGTGGGCTATTAACTGAGATTGGAAGTGCTTGAGATGTCAAGTCATAAAATCATGAAATGATTGAGTGAAACAATTAGGCAGTACAATTCCTTGGAAGCTTCCATGCCGAGGTCTGGCTGAAAATACCCTGCCAACCTACTTAAACAGGTCTTCTCCAATAAACATTTTGGCCTCGATTCTGTGTTGAATTAGTCTTCACTCTCCTTGATTGACTTCTCCTCGAACTGTACCTGCGATGACATGCCAACTCCAGTATTGAGCTGTTCATTACCAGAGGCATTAATTGCTGATGGATACCTCCAAACTTGTCTGTATCTCTCAGACAACCCAAACCTTTATTTGTCTTTGATACTGGGGGGGTACGCTGTGCTTGACCGCAGGGACTTCTTTGCAGGGGATGTGCCACATGAAGCTGAGGGACTACAAATCCGCTGCCTCAAGCTTCCAGAGAGCCCTCTCGATCCATCCAGGGCTCTCAGAGATCAGGGGCTATGTTCAGATCTTGGAGAGGGGTGCTGAGGAGCAAGAAAAGGGTAGGGATGCTGAGGAGCCAAAGAATGACCTGTAATGTGTACACTGGGCACTGTGCCATTGTCAATTTTGTGATGGGGCTGATACCCATGTATTCTCAATTTTGGAGGTGATGGAAGGGACATGTAATTGTAGTAAGGACTCCTTAGGCATAGCCAGTCCAACCCACATTAGCCTTGCTAGATTTATTGCAAGATGTATTGCTTAGAACTTAGCAAACTAACGGTGTGACTGTACTGTAATATTCCTGTCCAACTATCATCACGATCCTCACAATTCTGCTGGTTTTCGACTTCAAGCGATGAGCGTCAGATAAGCGAAGGCAAAGACAGTCTCGAAACAATCCCTCATAGGAAAGCGAGGGATCATTTTGCTGTGACAGATCCCCCTTGTGCATGGTGGTATATTGAAAGGCGAATGGATTTCTCGTTACAGCGTAATCAACAACAGTCCTAGATCTAGACTTGAGGCGTAGAAAGGAGCTCAGCATCAAGATTTACACTGGTTCCGTCGGCAGAGTGCCATCACATGCAGCAATTTTTAAAAACTCCAGCTCATAGCGGAACATCGATGACATGCTGAGGCACCGACAGCCCAGTCCTCGCCTCTGGGTGTATGTCGCGGCAGCCTTCTTGGCTGGCGTCCTCTTCTCCCGCATCCTGCTGCCCAGAGGTTCCCAGCCTAGTGGGGTCAGCTGGCAGGAGCTGGAAAAGAGGAGGGTGCACCAACAGCAGATGCTGAATCTGGATGAAGGGCAGAAGGGAATTGCAGGCTCCGGTAGTCACAAGAAAAGGCTGCGTGCAGTCATAGGCGTCCAGGTGAGCCTTCTCTTCGTCTGAAATGCGTAGTCCAATGCCCTGCAATGCCAGGTCCCCTTTTCACCCCACCCAAGCTGTGTCTAATTTCTACAGTCCCTCTCAAAAGATTCTTGCTCTGAAAGATGGCTGATTGCGCTCTGTGCTTGTCCTCAAAGTAGTCCTATCTCTCCAACAATTCCCCTCCCTCTGCTGAGTCCTTTCTGCAGAGGCACCAATTTTTGCAAGTAGAGCCCAAGGTCAACAATTACAGCCAGGAATGGATTGCTTTGTAATTATCCCAGACTCACTCCACTGCCTAGCATTCCAGCCAATTGCAGCCTTATTATGGTAGGAGTGCATGCAGACTGGTTTCCACAAGCCGTCAGCCAAGCAAGCGTACAACTATCGCATGAGGAGGGAGGCGCTCCGCAAGACCTGGTTCCCTGATTCCCAGGCTGCTGCGGACAAGTGAGGTTTCCAGCCTCCATATAATCTGACATGTCATCCTCTCATCCAAGGCAGAGACCATGCAGCCACCCTTTGTGCCTTCAATTCCTTCTGATTGCTTTGTTGGCTTTGGTTGTTCTATTCTTTTCCTGTGTGCTTGAAAGCAATTATGTATAGAGCTTCATGCCAGGAATTTTTTTCCATCTGCTCATTCTGGGACTTGCAAAGGGAAAGAGCGATGGATGAGGAGGTAGGTGGGGGGAAAGTGGTACACATGCTGTGGGAGCAAATGCACAGGCCCATATAGCTGCATATAGCTGCATTATGTCAAAAAAATGGGGCCAAGGACAAGTCTCGTGTCTGTGAGAAGCATCATCAGGCAACGCTTCACTGTGCTGCAGGGGGGTTCCTGAGCAGTTGTCAGTGTCATGCAAGTGTCCCTTGATCGTTGACGGTTATCATGTCCGCTGACACAGGTGTGGATGCAGGATTGAGGAGGAGACGGGCATCATGTTCAGATTTGTGGTGGGACACTCGGAGGATGCCCTGCAGGAGGCGGAAATGGGCAGGGAAATCGCTGAGAATGGCGCCTTCCTCCGCCTGCCTGTACAGGTCGCATCTGACCTGTTCACCCGGGAATCTAATGAATTTATGCTGGGTTCTGGTATAGGCCCAGAGAGGTAGTCCTGCAACTGGTAGCTGCATGTACAATTGACCGACAGAATGCCGTTTTTAGTGGCATGCGTCTGGGTGAGCATGAATCGGCAACTTCACTCATGCAGGAGGCGTATCTAAGTCTGACGACCAAGACACTGGTATTCCTGCAGCACATCACGCAAAATTATGAGGCTGACTTCATTATGAAGGTGACCAGACCATCCGTCATGCCTGGCATGAGCAAATCATGCACCAATCATCTTCTCCTGTGTTTTGGGTACACCACAAGCACGTATTGGGCTTCTGGCAGGATGCAACACACACACAGAAGGTTTCCAATAAGCCTTGGCTTTGTAATTTAGTATAAGATCATTATTGCAGCCCACTTGACAGTCATTTAGTTGAGTGGGACTATCCTGGATTATGAGTGCCCAACTTCCATGGTTGCAAAATTGCTCAAATGGGACAGCAAAGTTTCCAACATGCTGTCAAGTTTGTATTGTGCAGGTGGACGATGATGTGTACCTGCGCACGGACAGGCTGCCACATATTATGAATCAGTGGAAGCAGCATGGGGCAGGTGTTTCCTTATTTGTTAGCTTCATCGAGTCGAACAATTTTCCCCCTCTTTGAAGATTTCACAGATTGCCGGAAGCAGATATTTCAGGCCGTGCAGTGCTCAGCGCCTGCTGCTCCCATGACTAAACTTCAATCAAATATTGCATCATTAGCGATTGCTTCCCCGATGATCCTTTCTCATACATGAGGGTGTCGCCACAAGGATCGAGACAAAGGTTGCAGTTCAGTCAGCAAGAAACATGTATGATTGACTCAAAGAGGACCCCTTCCTTGTGAAGGGGCTTTCCTTAGGAAGTGGGGAGGGAGGTGTCCTAAGATACGATATGCAAAATGGATGCCAAAATGCCGAATCACAAGCGGTGACATTTAGGTGACACAAATCGCCGTAGATTACATCCGATTTATGTAGACCAGCACCATATTTTAAGACAACAAGCTGAGGATGCCACTATGAGTTTGGATCACAAGCAATGACATCTCAAAAAGAAAAGCTGTCTGCAGATTACATCGGGTGCATGAAGACCGGCACTGTGTTCCGTGACAACAAGCTGAGGTGGTACGAGCCGCAGCACTCCCTGATTGGCGGCCACAACTACTTTACCCACGCCTGGGGGTCCATCTATGTGCTGTCCGGCCACGCTGCCAAGACCCTGGCCCTGGTGTCCTCTGTGGTCCCGGAGGGCCTCCGCTTCTTCAACAACGAAGGCACGGCCTTGCAATCCTCGAGATTTCCCAAGCACTTGATCACCCATATGTTTGGGCTGTAGGGAGCATCAATACAATGGTGAATCGTGGAGGGGTTTGGGGGAGAGGGGAAGGTGGGAGTGGGCTTGGTGCACAACTCGCAGCACAACTCGCATGGCGGATATCATGCTTGATGGGCATCTCCAGGAGCTCGATTGCAGGAGAGGAGATTGGGGAGGTGGGCTTTGTGCACGGTACCAGCAACCCCCTCATGGCAGACGGCATGTTTGATGGGCCTCTATGCGAGTTTAATCGCAAGGTACACTGAATGTTATGAGAGCGTGCCGTGGGGGATGGATGGGGTAGAGGGTTGTGCGGCTGATGTGCACCAGCTGAAGCAGATCAAGAAGTGAGAGTCCCAATGGCCACTGAATGCAACGTGCTGTGAGCAGATGTGACGGTGGGGGGCTGGATGCTGGCGATGAACGTCACCCACCTGGATGACCGTCGGATGTGCGACGAGGAGTGCGGCCCGGCAACGCTGGCGGTGTACGACATCCCTCAATGTGCGGGACTCTGTGATGCACCCAAGAGCCTGCCGTTGCTGCACACCGACCCGAAATGCAACACCCCAACGCTAGACCCCAAAACCGGCACAATCCCTACCCTCGAACCCTATTTCTGGTTTGTCAAGCCCCCCCGCGAATGAGGTCTGCAGTTGTGTCATGGAATATCCCCCTTGCATAGTACCAGGATGAGAGCCATTTCCAATCAGAGTGATTGGTCTAGTGTTAGGATTGCTTGGAACTCCACAAGAACATATGATCCAGCAAAGAATTTGCCTGTCTCGCTATATGCTGTTTGGCTGGCAAGCAATATGATTGCCAAATTATTGTTCACATGGGATAACAATTCTTTATCAACAATTTGCAAGTAGAAATTGATAGAGCAAAGCCAGCGCATTCGAACTAAGCTTTTTAGGATGCACACGTTTCACCAACTTGCCATGCAGCTGAAGTCTTCAGAAGAAGCAGGGGGACAAGTCGAGACCTGCTGTGGATTCCTGCTTGATCCTGAACAGGTGTCAGAGCAGGTCTAGGGCTGCAGCTGACTCTGTGCACCTCCTCTTCGCCCCAGAACGTCGGTGTGTGCAGTTCCCTGCATCCCCTCTCCCCACGATGCGACTGCTGACCACCACCTCTCAGCTCCTGCCTGATGTGAGCTCCTCTGTCCGCGGAGCGCGGTCGGACAGCGGGCACCCCAGTTCACTATGTCGTAATATATCAAGATCTCCTCCAGAAATGGAAACGCTAGCGGGCGCTGGGGTTGCAATCGGGGTCAATCAGGTAGGAGTCAACCTGGCAGCAGCACTCGGCCTCTCAAGTCGGTTCGTCCGCATGCAGGACGCATTTTTCCTTTTGTCCCCTGCTGCTGCTCCAGCCATCCCTGTGGGTCTGGCAGAGGGCTTTCCATCCCATAGCGGGCTCCATGGGAGACCAAGCAGCAAGGCCGCAGGAGAGGGAACACAGTCCTCGGATGCAGGGGAGGGCTGTGCAGGATCCAGCACCCTCATGGGCTCACCACTGGCGCCAAGCGGTGGCCTGGAGGGGGGGTTTGGGGGGAGGCCATGGCCATCGGTCAAGTGTGATTCCTCATGCCCATGCCAGGTGCGGGGGAAGGGGAGGTGGACCGCGCTTGAGTGGGGCCCAGTGCATGCGGAAAGTGCTGGGAGGGCGCAGCAGCGATGGGGAGTTGCCGGGAGGTTGGTCTGCGTAGCCTGCGGAGCGGGAGCTGGCAGTGGAAGGGTGGAGGGGACGGGCGTGTGGCAGTCCAGCTTGTTGGCCAAAGCCCTTGTCACTGCGGACGACGGCTGCTGCCTCCTGTGAGTCCCTGGGCCCTGCATCGATGCCCTGGAAGATGACTCTGTGCTATGCTCTGCACCTCGCCCTGTTGGTGATAAAGGTACTGACCACCATCTTGAATATTAATGGCCATGGACAGCCTTCCTGCCTGTTGTATGCTGCAGATCCCAACAGACATGGCAAAACTGATCTGCACAAACTCAGACCCCAATTTCATCCCTGACGCCCCTTTCCCCCCTCCAGCCTCCTCCATCCAGGGGGCTCCTAAATATTGCTGTTATCCTGCCTCTGCCTCCATGTTTCACAGTGAGGACCTTCGTAGACAAGACTGTAGCTAGTGAGGCTTGGTGAAAGAGGTTCCAAAGCAGCAGGATCTGACATGGCCAAGTTGCATGCAATCTTGTAAGTGGCCAGTATGCTCAGCCATCTGGACAGGAAACAGGAGTCGGCTACTGAATGCTGGGGTCAGAGTCGATGGAGAGCTGCAGCTGAATTCTGTGCAGACTATTCAGAAAGTAATTTCAGATGTACAAATCGCACTCAAAGAGGCGGTGACTGTGCCAAAACAATCTGCTGGAGTGTTGTGTTGTAGTTTTGCATGCAATACGCATACACCTGCCTGTGTCGTGCTGTAAAATATTAAAATCACATGGCAAATGCGCAAGCTCAACCCCACACGTGTCCAGAACTGGAGAATAAGTGAAGGCATGCCTTGCTGCAAAAACAATTCAGTCACTCACATGGGACAGATGCACCACATGTATTCAGTAAAGCAGAACTCAGAGCAAGCAAAGTATCAAATATTCAATTTATGAATAGAAAAATTTCAAGCCAAGCATGACTTCGAGCAATCAACTTCTCATGACCTTCGTACACTTCATTTCAGGTCCTTCCTTCTTCAGGAAAAAAGTGGACAAAGCAGATTTGCCTAGCCGTAGGGGTTTGAGTTTCCTCCCGAAGGGGTAGACTGGGTCGTGGGAGTGGTTGATGAGGAGCCAGAAGGGGTGGTGGGAGTGCTGCCACCGCCGCTGGGGACTGCTCCAGGGGTGCTGGTCGAGAAACCACCGGGAGTTGTAGGAGTTCCGGATGAAGGGGTATTGGTCACTCCAGTGGAGGGCGTGCCAGTTGAAGGTGTGGTCGTGCCGGTTGAGGGTGTGGAGGTGTCGGTGGGGGATCCCGTTGTCGCTGTGGAGGACGAGGCAGGCGAGCTGGTGGCAGTCGGAAGAGAAGTGGTGCCCGAGGGAGGGATGGAGCCGCTGGGAGGGGTGCTGGCGGAGGGTGTGCCTGAAGGCGGGGTGGGTGGGGCACCGGCGGAGCCTGCGGGGGTGGTTGAATTGCCGCCAGCCAGCCCAAGCAGGGTCTGCATGGACCACACGGGTATTTATTATCTGATCATGAATTGGATGATGTTGGGCAAAGCTGTGGGAGTCTGCAGCTCAAGTAGGTGTCAAGTAGGTGTGAGATCTAAAATTCTGTGACGCAATCTTATCTCCTGGACAGTTTGCAGGTATCTGAGACATTCATTGTTGCCAGATAGTGGCCAGTCTGCGGCACAGCATCATCAACAACGAATTATCCCAGAATTCCTGTCGGCGTGGCGAATGGGCGCTGCAGCAGAGGTGATCCATCCACAATTGCAGATTTGAAAGTGGTGGGCACTATCAAGGCACCGACTGCCAGGACGTTTCTGGATGGTCCAGTGGATCAATGCATACCTGCAGCTCCGTGCTGAGCTTGCTGAGGTCCCCTCCAGTGGCAGGCAGGCCGCACCTGGACAGGCAGACGGGGTCCAGGGCAAACGCTCCCTGCAGCAACATGGCAAGCTTCCCAACCTGGCGACCTTGGATTGCTGGCTCCAGTCTGGAATCCCAAGCACCACTTCGAAAGTCTTGCTCCAAAAGAACTTTGCCCCCATGGCTGATGTGGAAAGGTGTTCAAGTCAGCGGCAAGAAAGGAATTGCAGCAGGATGAGTTGAAAGTAATGATTGTGCTCAAGCTGCTGCTGCTCATTCTTGTGACAGCCTGCTCTTGCCCCTTCCTCCGACGTCCAACGTTTGTATGGTTGAGATCAGAAGAAATGTGAAAAGTTTTTTCAGCCATCCTTCCTCCCTCTTCCCTGGATCCCACCTGGGGTGAGGCGGTGACGCCGGCAGCGTTCGATGCGGCAATCGTGGCATTGTCCACCTTCCCGAGGGCAGCCAAAGATCCAATGAGGTTGATAGCACCTGGACAGGAGAGCGATGAAAATTTCCGAGACATGAGTCATGTAGGCGAGGCAGTCATCGCTTCAACCTGAGCAGTGAACTTGCAGGTGGACATGTCCCCTTACCTGGGTCTGCATGGTTGAAGAGCTGCAAGAACACCTGCACAGGCATACAAGGGATACTGTGTCAACGGCTCGTATCTCTCTCTGCCTTCCTGACAGCTTCAAGCCTCCGAATATGCATGCGCAGACACTTGCAATGGCTTAGGGCCTTCAATGTGGCCTCCAGCAGGACACTCACCAGTGGATCGCAAGCCTTGTTAGCGTTGAAGTGCACGAGTCCTGCATCAACAAGGGATTACGGCTATTTGGCAACCACATGCACATGATCGGAGGAGGAATTGTTTAAACATCAAGGGGCAGTGCACGTGCATTGAGGTGGAGGAAGTCACCTTGGGGGACCAGGAAAGCTTGGCCAGGACCCACATCGAAAGTCACATTTTGACGGCCTCCGTTCTCCTCAGCAAGCCCAGCACCCATGTTTCCTGTAGAGTGGCCGCAAAATCCTCAATGCATGGCAGTGGTTGAACATACCCGCGCCCATGATCAGCTTTCAGAACGCGCAGAGAAAAGCCATGTGACCTGAGAAAGCACTGCTGATACTGTCAAGATTGATCTCGGTCATGACTCTTGCGTTTGTCACCATGTAATCAAAAGGCCCAGAAGGCTCACCAGAAATGATCACATAGATTTCCGTAGCACGCATGTGCACATGGGGCAGGAGGAGCCCACAAGGCTTCAGTGCAGTGATGAAGAAGGCTGACCCTGTCACAGAAGCCTCCAAGGATTGTCGACATGTCTCTGCCAAATTTGAAAAGCTTTTCTTGCAACTGCTCAGGATCTCGATGAATTCAGGAGCTGGCATTGAAGCAATTAGAGGCAGATCAGTCATGGCTGGAGTGTGCATTACCAATACCACGCATCAGCTCATCAATGCAAAGTAAGGAAGAGGAGGAGGGGGTTACCTCCATTGGGAAGCGTGGCCAAGATTGGGAAGGGAGTCTTGTCTGATTGCAGCTGGCGGGCTGCAAGGTGGTCATGATCATGCAGAGTTTCTGAGTGCATGGCATAGGGTTGAATGCATGGCATAGGGTTGAATAATTTACGGTGGAACAGACAAGCGAGCAGATACCTGCAGCATTTTCAACCAGAGCTGGCGCGGTCTGCAAGCAGAGGCAGACAATAGTCAGATACCTGGCATTCCTGGATCTGCCAAGGAGTTGAGATTTCCAGAACACCAGGAGAGCAAGGAAGCAGACATGGCACCGGTGCAGCTCTTACCAGGGTATTTACGGTGATCTTGAAGGGATCGGAAGACAGAGGGAAGAGTGCTCTCTGCAGCACAGCGCAAATCAGCCTGACGTGCCATGCAAGGGCCAGTTTCCGAATGACCCAGCAATTCCAATCCCAGACCAGCAGAGATCATCCGTCTTGTTCTTTCTCAAGTCAAAAGCAGTGAGATTCACAAATGCACAGCGCGACATTTTCTCGGCCAGATTGCGAGAAATTTCGACAGTACGCGCGGATCGCTGAATTCTGCACACCTGAGCTCTTTCTGTCAGTCTAGAAGAGGAGAGCTGGTCTGAGGAGCTCTGCTGTGCAAAGGCGCTCGGCCCCAAGGACGCAGTAGTGCAGAAAGCAAAGATGAATGCCAATGCAGCTTTCATTGCTGTGGAGGCGGTACAATGCTCGATCAATGCTTTCAGGCCTCCTGCGAAAGGAAGAGAAATCCGGCGAACTGCTGACGGGGGGGTTCCCCTCACTTCCCAAACCCTCTTGGAGAGAAATTAAAACTTGAACTTGAACTTGAATTGGGGCAGACAATGCATCCTGACCTTTCAGAATCATTATCATCAGCAGCATTCCACATCATAGTAGTCCTTGATGGGTGGACCATGAATCCTTTCCCTAGCCACTTCCCAGCTGGTTTGTGGGGTCAGGTAGACATCAATTTCCCATTAGTAGCAAGGGGGATGAAATTGTGTGATGAATCTGGACAATCTTGCAAATCACAAATGCTCCCCCTTCAATTGCGAAACTTCTATCAATCCTTTCCAAAGTATTGAGCTCACTACTGCGCTTGATACATCATGGCACGCTTTGCATCGGTCGCATATTTCACTGCATGCTTGGTGGGCCTCCTTTCCCCAGGGGCCCTGGCGCAAGGCCAGAGCACTGACCAGCTGTCGAGCCCTCGACTTGTCGAAAGGGCCCAAAGAGCGCTCTTCCCTATCTCCTCGGACCCGTTCAAGATCACTGCAAACACGCTGGTGAGTCACACCCTGATGTATTCATAATCTTGTTTGTGCTGGGCCTAAAATGCTGGAAGGGTGATCAACAATTGAAGATCTCTTGCCCTTGCAGACAGCACCGGCCCTCGTCGACAACGCCGCAGGTATCAGCTTGCTTTGATCTTGCACCCCAACTCATGGTGCACCATGGCAATTCGTCTCAGTCAGATCATCACTTCCCAAACATACCCTGCGGCCTGGAATTCCATGTGACGATGCCTGTTTTGCAGTTCGCCAGCTGCAAGCCGACAAGACCCCCTTCCCAATCTTGGCCACCCTGCCCAACGGAGGTCAGTACTGCCTGATGATGCTCGACATACCCTTGACCGTTTTTATCGTTACACACTCAATGATGTGAGTGGGCCTCTCACGTTGTTTGAGGCATGCTTCTTGCGATGCAATTCATCTCGTGTACGCCATGCTTTCTTGATCTCCCTGACCCCCTGCAACCCCTGGTGCAGGGTCATCATTCTTCCTCACCACACTGAAGCCGTGCGGCCTGCTCCTGCCCCACGTGCATCAGAGGGCGACTGAGACCTACATCGTCATTTCAGGTCGGGAACGGTCTGTCATATCTTTCGATGCAAGACGATTCCGGCAAAGAAGGACGGGATCCCATTCATTGTGGGGGCATGAACACCCAGAGGCACCAACACCCCGATGGCCAACATCAATCCAGCAAAACCAGGTGGCAATGCATGACGTGTTCATCGAAGGTAGCAAATCCCCCCCCCCCTTTTCTGATTGATTCTATTGGGAACAGCTGCTCCATTTGGATAGACCCTCATCCTTGCAGGCACCATGGGTGCTGGACTCTCCGAAGAGAACGGCGGGCGCCAGAACGTGACATTCGATGTGGGCCCCGGCCAAGCATTCCTGGTGCCCCAAGGTGAACCCAAGGATTAATCTTTATCACGCTTTGCCCAAAGCCGCATGGTCACAGTGCTCTTTTTGCAGGGATGGCTTCTGGAAGATCGAATGACTAACGCCCCTGCTGTATCTTGCAGGCCTGGTCCATTTCAACGCCAACAAGGGATGCACACCCCTGGTGTTTGTGCAGTCATTCAACAATGCTGACCCCGGTGCCATCAACGTGTGTCCTCTCTAATCTCCCTCACATCGGCCACCATACTTTTTTCGCTCTTTTCTCTTCAGCTACATTGGCGTATCACTGCTAATCTGCTTATCATGGCAAATGCTCGGGTGTCAGTCAGACTCTGTGCTCCTTGGAGACAGTGATCAGTGATCGATGATCTCACACTAAGGGAGAACAGGCATCCCTGGAGTGATGGAAGTTTGATGACATTTTGCGCTCTCACGGTTTCCAACTTCAAATCTTGAAATTTAGTCTGATTTCAGATCATTGGCGCCCTGGCAGCCCTCGGAAAAGTCGACAACCAGACAATCTCAGCCTCGAATGCCGGCAGCGTCACAGGTCCGCGCCCTGACCCCTCCCTCCCCTCAGAATCTCTGAAGCCATCCTAGGCCTGGGAGTAGCCTTTTATATGGTCATTGCGAATACAAACCATCGCCCAAGCAGTCCGAATCCTGAGGAGATCTAGCTTGAGAGCTCCACTTTCCTCCTGCCACCAGTACTCTCCTCCCTTGCCTCTGCCATCTTGTCAGCAGTCATGCAAAGTGCAACAACAAGATAGATTGACAAGGTCAGTGCAATGCGTCCATGACAGTTGACGCCTGCTTCCATTGTTGCAGCCAGCCCGCAGGCAGCGTTTGCCCTGGACCAGGCGTGCCTCTCCAGGTGCGGTCTGTCCAACACTGGAGGAGACCTCACCTTGCTCAGCCCCGAGCTGCAGGTATGCATGCCCATGACCTGATGTCTGTCTGTCAGACCCACACTCCATCATGAGCGCCTACCCCTACCCCTTCTCCTAGGCATTCTCGTCTGGGAGTGTGGTCCGCTCTTCTTCCCTACCTTCCTGGGGTGGTTTATTTGATGCGCTGCCATGTCGCATACATTGGTTGGTGGCGTATCCAGGCCCCGCATTCGCTGCGGTGACTGCATCCTGCCACAGAACCAAACGCACTGCCCACCTCCTGCAAGCAAGCTCATTATTGTTTTGGCAAAGGTGTCCCTGTCCCAAATTGCATGACATGAGAGGTAGCAGAAGTCAGGTCTATGGCGAGTGATCGAGTTGATTACAGCTTTTTGTCCTGATGCCCGATGTCAAGATGTGAAGGATCCATTACATTTGCAGGCCTTCATGGGTCTCTCTGGCAGCGGCAATAACGCCAGCAGCGGATGATCGCCAGCTAAAAAGGTACGGGAACTTTCAGATCCCAAGAGAAGTTCTCACAGATCAGATTACTATTTGTCTGCATTGCGATCACTCGATTTCAGTCACAAACATAGCGTTCAAGGGACATAATCTTCTCTCCGTTGATAAGTCTCCCTCATCTGCTCATTTCATTTCCACTGGATGGGGAACTGGAAGCTTGTCCTGACGGCCAATGCTTTCATTTATTCCAGGTGTGCACGCTATAAGCAAATTGCAATCTTGTTATATAAACTTTTTTTACAGCTTAGCATGGGAAACTTGAAGCTCAGAATTGGGACACTGAGCTGCATTTCTGTCTGCAGGTCTGTACACCCTGGTAAGAATTGAGTGAAGAATGTCAGAAACGCAATGCACGCCAATAGCTGGCAGTACCGAAGCTCTGAAGTCCAACGCCAGTGTCCCTGTGGTGCTGTACCATGGCCATGAATGATTCCAAAGTTGAACGTTTTTCAATACTAATTGTGGTGTTCCTGAATCACAGACAGCTCCAGGTGCAAGGGGTGCTGTGCACTTTCATGCTTGTTCATTGCTGATCAGTACATTTACCTCCATCTTGATGTTCAAGCGTGGCTTCTTTTAAATTCAAACATTGCATCAGCCCCGGCTGTGCATGCATAAATTGAGTACTGTTGGTTATGAAACAATCTTTTGTTTAGATCAAAAATTGGAAGGCTTGGCTTGTAATTTGATCCTCCTACTACAGCAATCAGTTGCCGTCCTACTCCTGGCGATCACGCCCCTTCCTGATTTATCCACATCTCTATGCCACATCTCCTGTGCCTCTCACCAGCACTACAAGCTTGCCAGCCGTACAAAAGGATAAGTGGTGATGCCCCTTAAGCAGTCTATATTCAACCGCAAGTATTCTCCCTCCAGCAATCTTCAGTTTCCATTTCACTTCTTTGCAGCAGCCTTCTTCTTCGCAGGTGCCTTCTTCGAAGCAGGCTCATCAGCAGCCTTCCTCTTTTTGGCTGCACAAAAGTTATTCAATCAACCCCATGGCATTTTTGCTGGCAGCACCTTCCAGCACAGAAAGGGCAAACCATGTATCCAATCCACATCAAGAATCCCAAGTGATGAATTGTTTCACAAAACAACATTTCGCTTCAAATAATGTCACAACACAAACAGCACCACCTGATAAGAATGTTTCTTATCGCCAGCAGCCCTGACAAGACAAGCGAGATGATGACTCACCAGGCGGTGCTTTTCCTTTCCCTTTGCCCTTTGCACCTGCACAGGCGCTCTGCTATTTCAGCAGGCTCTTGATGGGGTTCTGGGATACTATCCAAGAGCCCTCAACTCCCCAAGCCAGGAAGTGCTGGCTTCGCTACCACAGTGCAAAAGCCCAGCAGAAGGCACAAAGATTGTCAAATGCAGCGCAATGATGATGATAATCATTGGATCCAGCCACAGCAAGGTCATGTAGTCAGATTCCGTCAATTGAGCGCCTGCCAATTATGCCCAGACTGCCTTGCTACATACAGCAATCAAAGTGCCTGCGCCCAGAAGGTCCGTGAAACCTCACCCTTGCCTGCCGCCTCCCCCAAGATCTCTTCCTCGTCTTTGCTGGGCTCCACCTCCACCTCCGGGTGGAACTCCTCCAGCTTCTTCACAGTTTCGCTTTCGCTGTCCACCAGGAACAGCATGTGCCCCACCCCGGCAGCCACCTGCAAAAAGAGTGCAAAGAGCATGACAAACTGTTCCATATGATGCCTAGCGATTCCTGAGGTGGTACTCACAACTGGACTGCTGCAACACAACACTTCAGATCCTCCCCCCTCAACCCCCTTCTGTCTCGTCAATATGAGAGAAAAAGCTCAAGCTGCCACACACAAGCCGGATTGCCTTACGCGTTGGAAGAGCAATCTTCAGGCTGGCTTAGATGGATGGAAGTCGAGCAATTCAATGGCTCCCAATTGACGACGGACAGTGTGTCATACTCTTGCATCCAAACCAAGCTTCGATGCCCTGATGAAGACTGCAAGTGTAGCTTTATTTGGCAACAAATCCGCTTCAGCACACACACAAAACAGCCTCTCTAGATGCACACTGCTCCCACAACTCACAGAAGCACAGCCCAAAATGTAGTCACGCCCACTAGGTCTTGATGGATGTGCTGGCAAAAGCCTGCAAGACCATCACCTGATGTGTGTAGACGTTCTCCAGGGCATAGCACTTCTCAGGGTTTGCAGACGACTTCTTGCCATTGGGTCCATACCCCAGCTCCTGGTTCTGGGCCTGCCCCCTGCAATTAGAGAGAGTCATTGTGAGAACTTGCATGCACTCAAACTTTCAGGGCAGCGCAAAGCCTCCACACCAGCTACCCCAAACATCCCGGTAATCTACTGCCGTCTCTTGAGCTGTTGTTGTGGAGCCTCAGAGAGGTTGTCTGTGGATTTGCTACTGAATTGTGATGGAGTGTGTGAAAGCCAGGACTCCCTTTGTGGGGTGGAGAGGGGTAGGGGAAGAGCTGACCAGGTGACAACAGACTGGTCACCACCACTGTATGCGGCGCATGCAAACGTCGTGTTCCCACAGGCCATGTGTCTAATCTGCCACCCGCTGAGCTCCATGAACATCTGCACAGCACAAAGCTGCCTGAGGGGTGCCCTTCACAGGTCAGTCCAGCTTACAGCTTTGTATAATCAATCTATCCCGCAGAGCATGATGCATTCAGTTCAATCATGACATAGGTACAGAATTCAAAATCCTGCCAGCACTCCCGGCAATCTTGCAGGTGTAAAAGCGAGGACCCTGACATCTTCTGTTAAGAAGACAGAGGAGGTAATTATAGCTGCCGACATGGCCGGCTTCTGCCACATTTGGAGCTGCAAGGTCTACACCACCCCCCCCCCCTCCTTCCCCCTCTCCTCAAGTGTTTCCAGGAGGGTACCTTGGGGTACATGGTGGTGTCGCCAGAGGTCTTGAGCTTGCCCCAAGCACACAGCTGGTCTCCTATCATGCATGCAAACGAGGAGGTGGAGCCGCAAGCCACCTGCATACAAGCACTCTTGGTGCCACCTCAAAGCACGGACTGACCTAAACGATTCAAGCTCTGCGAACGCTCGTTCTCAAGCTTGCAGCTAGGCACCTCCGATCCTTTTTCTGCTGAGAAGCATGGAATTTAGGCTTAGTCTCTCCTGCTGTGGGGAACCCCTCCCTCTCCCTGGCTTCTCCCCTGATAGTCGTTCCTGGTGATGTTTGGAGCTCCAGGTGAAATCAGTGTGCAATGGAGTACTGCAACTGTCAAAACTTCTCAAGTGAAAGGTATATGCCATCAAAATTTAAAATATCAAGAGGAGTGCTCCTCACAATTGAATTATCTGCCACTGGCATTCTTCCGGTGAATGTTTCGATCTTCCGCGGCTTGAACTCGTCTTGCTGCACTGAGTGGCCCAACCTGCCATACCCTCCATTCCCTGCAAAATATTTGCTTCACTTCAGCATCACACACAGCTAAATGACTGCAGGTACGCTTCCAGACTCCCACCAAACATCGTCAATTGGAAAGAGCAATTGTCTTTGTCACTCTATTTCGCATTCTCTGCTGGCATGCCATGTTCTTATTTGGGATAGCTGCAACCATTCACATCCGAGCCCTGATTCATCTCCAATGCCAGGAAAGATCAGCGGATCCTTATTCCTGTGTTTGGCTCTGTACCGCTGTAGACAAACACTTTGGAAACAAGCCTGCTGTTTCTAAGGGACTGTCATGCAAATTCAATCCTTACTTACTGGGCACCTCCAAAAATGTCACAGATAGTAGGACCCCCCAGATTGGTAAACCAATCACTTGAATCCTTCATGCCGCTCATCTCAGGTTTAGCATGCCCACCTCTGCCTCAACCAGAACTCTGCCCACTCCACATGTTTGCAACATTGAAGGACCGATTCTGGCAGCTTGCTCCTGGGCCGGGCCTGCTTCTCAGTGTCCAGTGCCAGATCTAGCTTGCCTAGTCTATCATCAAAGCAGGTTTTTTGTCGTCTTTTGGCCAGCTAGCAACAGGAAAGTGCTTGGAAGCGGCTCACCCCAGGACCAGGCCTGTTTTTCTGTGTCCAGCGCCACCACATGGTTGTGCCCCACCGCAAACGCACGGATGCTGGTCTCCTTGAAGGCCTTTATGGCTTCCGGAGACGGCTGCGGTTGGTACATCAGCTTCACGGAGGCTGCAAATGTTGGGTTGAAAATTTAATCAGGGGAGTCATGCCTATCTGAAGGCCTCTCCTTGCATGCGGTCATTGAAACCCCTCCCAGCACCCCCTCTAGCATCAGACCGCTTCAGGCTTGAGCAGCTTCAGGCGTTGCGTTCTGTGTGAACCTCTGAATTTGCATCGCCTTTTCACGATATATACACCCTCCCCATGCTGTCCCTTGGGCTGAAATGGCATTTTGATTGCAGTGATTGCAACAAAAACAAATTCACCGTGTCGATTCTTCTCTGTCTCATTCTCTGACATCCAAGCACACTTCCCCCGGTTGTACTGTCTGTCGTATCTGGGGAAGGCAAGAGCCGATTACGACATTTGCCAGGAAAGAGAAAGAAAAGTACAGCAGCAGCTGTGGGTGCTCACATTCCTTGGCATTGTACTCATGGTCGGTGCCATGGCCTAGCTGGCCGTACTGAGGGTTCCCGGCAGAGTACAACTGCCCCTTGCAGAGCCACACAGTGAAGTCCACACCACAGGCCACCTGAAAGACCGAGCAAGTATTCAAGCACATCCTGAGCACCTTTGCAACTGAGCAAAGTCTTCATGATCAAAAGATGGCCTGTGTAGATAGCAGCGAGCCAGGCGGGGCCACATCAGCCTGGAGTCCGAGGTATTGGAAGGGATTGAAATCTACCTGTGATGCGTTCAGGACCTGAGCCAGCACTGGAGATGTCATCAGTTCTGCAACAGGTCAAGGGAGATGTGGAATGAAGTGGAGGCAAAAAGATTGCGTCGCTGATTTGTGCATGTTCTGCGTCAATCAAGAGTCAGAGGCAGAATTTGTGGGCCGAACACTCATTTGCAGAAGCAGAAGCCAACTTGGATGTCTCATTCATGATCTGCAGCATTGTCACTGCTTCTCCTTTTTCCGATCAACAATGTTGATCCCAGCTCAGCTGAGTCTAAGCAGGTCCGCAAAACGGACAGAACTGCTACTGTTGCTGGTTGCGATCTGCTGATGACATTTCCCTCCAGAATCGAGAAATGTCACATGAAGGCAAGTTGGGATGAGCAGGGCATCACAGGATCAAGAAGTGTACCTTCTGTCTTTGGGGAATTCTTGACAGATCCCGTCCCTAATTGCCCCTGCAAACGCCGCTTGATTGTGAGTCAGCCTGTTGGACAATCACCAGTGCATCACAAAGATGTGTGTGATTGCAGCTGTGGTGAGATGGAAAGCAAGGGACACGCACCGCTGCATTGCTTCCAAACGTGTATGACTTGCCGTCCTCGGTGATGACTGCAGAGTGGAACTTGCCTCCAGCCCCTGCGAGAAAATATTTGATCAATTCTAGGCTTGTGGAAGACTCCCTCTTTCCCCACCTTTCCGCATCCATTCTAGCCCTGTCCTTTAGGGGGCACACATTCATGTGAATGTTCCCTCCCAAGATAGGAATGCACAAACATTAGCAACATCATCAAAAATCTCATGGCAGCAGCAGCACCAGCAGCAGATGTGGTGGGGATGACCTGTGACAATGTTCCTGCCAGCCAATCCAGTGACAACGCTGGGGTAGTTGCGCTGCGTCGTATCCCCATGCCCCAGTTGACCCCTCTGCAGGACAAGACATGATGGCCAGTTCAATGCATTTGAAAATTGGGCATCTCTCGCGCAAAGTAGAAGCTCCAGAACAAAATAAGGTGCGTGGTGACAAGATATTGTTGTCGCTGCTCATTACCTGTTGACTCCATCTTGATATCCAGATCACGTACCCTCATGATCAACCTCGAAAATCTCTCCTAGCATCCTCTCGAACGAGGGGCTCTCCCAAAACCGGCATCTACAATCTCAGAAAGATCACCTCATTCCGGCCCCAGGTGTACAGTTTGCCCTCCATGTCCCCTGCCAGGCAGTGTGCTGCCGCCGGGCCCGCAGCCACAAACCTGATCTTGATGCCCTGCAGATGCATGCCCTTGTCTTGATACATTCTTGCCCAAATATTCATGCCTATGTGTTGATGCATTCTCACCCCAAAAAGTCAGGAGCTTGCAGTGCAAGCCAGTGTTGCTGGTGACAAGTCATCAGTGAAAAGGTAAGCGAAGAGTGGGGAAAAGTGAGGTCCTCTGAAAGTCTCAGTACGAGTCTTTGTGTCAACCGCATGCCTTATAGGCGATGCTCCCGTGATTTGACCCATGTGCATGATGTTCCACATTACTGCCATTGGAAGGAGGTGAATCAAAGGAGGCTCACAGTGAGGGTCTTCAGTCTGTGCGGGAGGTTCAGGTTGGGGTACTTGTCAGCCCGCTCCTCTTCAGCCTAAGAACACACTCACTCTTAATAATGCATGTGGAGGGGAGCACAAAAGCAGCTCTTAGCTGCCTGCATACTAGACAGCTTCCATCTTCGAGCAAATTACAGTACCTTTTTCTCGGCATCGCTCTTCTTCTTCCCTCCTCCGCGGCCTAACTGCACATGTCAGTGGAACATCAGCCACTATTTACGAACATATGATCGATGACTGTTTTTATAATCAACAAGAGATGCTTTGAGCCAGAACAATCCTACATCTGCGAAAAGCGTGGAGTACAGCGCTATTGAAGATGGTCGAGCGGGCTGGAGGGCAAGAGAGATGGGTTGAGTAGCATCAGCGGCATCGGGAACATACTAGCGCCCAGTCTGTGCCTCCACAAAACAACAGCTCTCCTCCCTTCCAGTCCGGTTTTTCATCTGATGCCATCCAGATCAGCTGTTCGACTTTCCTCGACGAATGACTGTGCAAGTTCTTAGGATCACGATCAGCAAGATGGGATACAACCGAATTGTCAGGTATCCCTTGGTATGCGATTGTGAGAGGACTTATTGTTCCGTCATTTAAATTATTGACAGGTTTGCGAAATTTTGAACTCCATCAGATCAATCCCAGACAAATGTTGAGGAAAATAGATCGCCACACTCCAAATTATTTCCTGTAATTTGGCAATTACATAAATCAGGAATAGGAATCTATCCCATATCAACAGCATTTGCATGTAGCCAAGGTTAAAGTATGTCTGCATATGTCTGCAAAGGCAGGGTGTGGCATATCACAACAGGCAATTGAGACTCGACAAGAGCTCTCACTCATTCTCTTCATCCAAAATTGATAGGATGCTTGGTACTAGGACGCTGTAGACTCTTACACTTCAATATTGACATAAATCAGAACACCGCTTTCATCTAGCTATGCTAACGGAATATTGGCCTCTATGTCATATTCTCTGAGACAGATTACAGGGACCATCACATATTAAATTCAGAAATATAGCTTGCTGTCATTCACACCAAAACGAGTATAGCTGTGTTGATCTGCATTGCAGTTGCGCTCCAATCAAAGCTAGAATCCATCTGTGGCCAGCAGCCCATGCAAGGCATCTATGGCCTTGCTCTTACTGAGATCCAAGGAGGGGTCTTCGATCTTCTGAAGCAGCAGCCTGTCAATCTCAGCCCGCAGCTGCTTCACCTGTTTACAGACAGCATGGAATCTATCAAAACCTGCTCAACCAGTGTGAAAGATGCACAAGGCCATTATGTTCTCGTGTGTGGTGACTGCTTGAGAATCTCAGGTCTCCACACTGCTCTAAGACATGGGAATGAACGTAAACAAGTGCTCCTCATGCACAGCCTCTGCGATTGAGTGATCATTCTCTGGTGGCACAAGTGAATGTAACCGATGTCAGGATTGTAAGGCAAGTGATCAATCTTACTGGTTGTCAGCTCAAGTGCAACAATTTTGAAAGTTTCAATTTCCTCAGGGCGGTATTTGAACAAGGGAACTGTAAATGGGGGGGGGGGGGGGGGGGGGGGGGGGGGGCTTTACCAGGACCGCCACGCGTGCGGGTGCCTTGAAGGTGGCCCAGCCATCCAGTTTGACCAGCGACTGTTTGTGGTCCACAGTGAGGTCGCCCCCAAACAGCAGCAGGGAATAGATGGGTACCATGGAAGCCTCTCGGCAGAACACCTTGCTGGTCTCGGTCATGTCCGTGTAGATCAGCCAGGGGCACTCGTAGCGCCCGACATTGAAATTCACGGAGGCAGGATGCATGAAAACCCGCCCTGTTCACATAGAGGAGCAACATCAGCACCATAACAGGCAATTCATTGGATGGGTGAATTGAAGCAATGATCCATGGATCATCGCTGGATTTTCTCCCGCTTTTGGAGTTTTGCTCGATCCCCCTTTGTGAGCCTTTTTTAAGGGAATCGAATATTCTAGTTCTCTTCAGTATCTCCAATCAAACATGACCCTCTTTCTCCTTCAGGCCCAAGTCTCATCGGCTCTCAGTCTGGGGGGGCAGAACCCACCTTTGACACGATCGAAGAAGCGCAGCTTGACAGGTGGGGCATCTTTTGGCACAGCGCCCCCATGGGTTTTGGCGTAGATCTCTGTAGGGAGCTCAACCCTCAGCAGGGACGGGTAGAAGCCTGCAAAATGCCGAAATCTCTCAACCTGGAATTGAGCTGTCTTCGCAAATCTAGTCACACATGTGTTGTCAGAACTGAACAAGCACCCTGCCTTGAAATCTTATTTGCTGCGTTGTCTGCCTCAACATTTCCCAGTCCGTTTTGTTACTCCATTCTTTGTTCAGTCAGCATCTACAGTTTCCTGTGTACTTGATCCATCCCATGTGATTCTTGGGACATTGAACCCTCAATTTCAAAAATTTGACCCCGTAAGTCATCATAACACTTGCCCTTCACGACTTACATGGATCCTGCAACGAGGATTATTACTACTGTATTACTACTGCATTCACTTTCCCACATTGCGTAATTGCGTCCATCCGGATATTTCATGTTTGTCTGATCAGATCTACTGCACTTCAGCTGTTGCCTAATATCAGCTTGCATCATGACGACCCAGACCCGCATTGTCATGTGAATAGATGTGACAAGAGGCCTGTACCTGCACACAGGGCAGCCTTGACGATGCGTGCATTGTTGGAATGCTCGTCTGGCCCCAAGGGGTAGGGGTCCACTTGCCCGTCATTTATACCCCTGCAGTAGGAGTGGCTGATGAACCCTAGGTCCACAAGCGCCGCCGCATAATCGGACCTTCCCGCCAAGATGCCCTCCATTGCCGCCTCGGAAAGGAACAGCTCGCCACTCACCTGCCCGCAAAAAGTACTTTCGGGCGTCTACTTTTTCTCCGTTGCGGAACGGAAGGGAATGTGGGGGAAAGAGGGGGAGGAGAATGATAAATGGTATCTGCCGGCCAGGATGTCCTTCATGGCTGCCTCAGAACGGAACAGCTTGCCACTCACTTGCCCACACAAATGCTACTTGATGGTCAAGGGCGCTGTCTTTTGCTTGGCTGCAAGAGGGAAGGGAAGCGCTGTCGATGGCTGGCTCAGAAAGCAACAGCCTGCCAATTACCTGCTGAGCAGATTGAAATTCTGATGGTAACCCATGTTGGAAGTTCATGCAGATTCAGCACATATGACTGTTTCATTGAGGAGAAATGTTTACAAGATTGTAACAGACATTATGGCTCAAAGCTTACTGGGGCAGGCTGAAGAGCAGGTTCGACTCCTCAAATATTTCCACCAGAGAATGGAGGGGAATGGAAAGCCCCTCCATGAAAGACAGGATCCTACCCTGGAGGCCTCGGAGCGGCCACCCTTGAGGCGAGCGGTGTTCCACGTATTGAATGCCGCAATGAGGGTCAGGTGGTCGGATTTGGCGGCCGCAGACTCCCGCGTCAAACGCTGCTTGGCGGCGTTCGCCTCGTCCCGCCGGTCGGGGGGCGACACAAACACGGGGCGACCGTAGCCCATGGCAGCGACGATCGTCAGCATGGGGCTCAGGCACCTGCATGAGCCCCCCAGGGTCAGCAATGTCTGAAACAGCCGGCTCAAAAGGAAGGTTCCTGTTGGTGGGAGAAGATGGGAGGCGAGCCAAGATTCCCATGCCTGTCTTTGCTATGGGCTGTGGGGGGTTCCCTTGCGCCTGCACTTGGCGTTTGCATTTGGAGAAGAACTGCTGAGGATCTTTCTCTTTGGCTTCTTTGCAAGACTCGGATTGCTTAATTTGCCGACTTGAAATTGCCGCTTCAAGTGGCAGACTTCTACCTTGAATGAGCGTCTTGCAACTTTTTAAACAACAGCTGTGTGAACGATGGTCAGCCACCAGGGACGTACAATCAGATATAAAGAGGTACAAGGAAACCTTTGACTGATATTCTGGGGATTGGAATGCACCTGAGCATGGAGGCATAAATGAGCGCCTTGCCCAGTTTGGCGTCCACGGGCATCTGGCACAGGTGCCTTCCCAGGGGGGTGAGCACCTCCTCGGGGGTCAGCGTCCCCATGCGCTTCAGGTCGTCGATCGCGCCGCCGACGGCTGGGGAGGGGGGTGGGGTCAGCAGACACGCCAGGGTGTCCAGAATTGGGGGGCCACCCGGGATGGTGGCCTTGACAGTGAGGGAGAGCTGGTGAAGGGGCACTCGCAGCACTTCGGGGGCCTGATGCTTCTGCAGGGTGGCATTTCAGTCAGTTCTGTCATTTTAAAACTTGGAATGTGATTTTTCTGACGACAGGATCCCGAGTTTCCGACCGGAACGGTGGCATCGACGGAGAGGGATAGCTGGAGGAGGGGCATGTGCAGCACTTCTGGGGCCTGGTGCTCTTGCGGGGATGTGCAGGTATGGATCAGTCAATTTACCAATCATAATCTCATAATGTGATGTTCCCGACAAGCTGATCCTTGAACCCTGTTTCTTTTTCCAGCAGCAAATTCTTGCAGTCTTTGTCCCTTGGTGCCTGTTTCCTCCTGATTTCTTCTGCAGCGGCTCACAAAATATTGCTCAGAGAAGATTCAACCGGGGTGATTGATGATTGACAGATGATCTTTTTGTCTTTGTAACAACAACAGCAAGTCAGCTCTAAAGCCAGACCATGATGGCGATTCTGACGTGAGAAGACCGGGACATGGAGACAACATCGCATTTCCGATCCGTCTGCCTTTTTCCTGGAGAACAACTCGATGCACATGCCTAACTGCGCCTGATTGCCCCATCCCTTCAGAAATCCTCCTGCCCACACTCAATCCCCCCAGGATTTGAGCCCACCTCATAATCGGCACCCTGCTGATTTATGACATCGCCCAAAGCTCACGCCAGGCAAGACTGTCCCCC
>QAXI01000410.1:265754-283937 GCA_004335615.1 Chloroidium sp. JM
CCCCCCCCCCAAATCCCTTCTCCCTTTCCCATCCCCATTCCCAGCATACTGCTGTTCACCGCAAGATTTCTGGGTGCCATACCCTGATCGCCTCAGGGCATATAGGTCAAAGAATGACGAGACTCCAACCTGGCTGCCGTGCCAATCCCAAGAAGCAAGGTACTGCTGCGGCAGGATGCGGTGCATGGCTCGCTCCCCTGCCACGTTGTGGAGAGCAGCCAGGGCACCTGTACACAGAATGTCGAGTTGGACTTGATTTTACTACATCTCTTCATCATGCCCTCATCAAAACAAGAGAACCAGCAAAAATCATCCTTCCACGATTGCTAGACATGTATGTACAGCTCAGGAGATGGCATTTCTTCGATTTGGAGTAGCACAGTCTGACGATGACCCGCCTGCAGGCCACCGGTTGGCAGATTGCTCACAGAAGAGGAAGATTCAGCAATTTTCAGCCCAATCACTCTGGTACGCTGACTGGTTGAAAATTTGCTCAATGGGACTCAATAACTCACCAGCCTGCTGGGCATCCTCCTCTGCAGCAGCTGCCTGGGAGGCGTCCAGGAACACCACGACGTCCTTCTTGTCATCCTTCGCATCAGGCAGCACAACCTATGTGGGTCATAGCAATGCAATCAAGGAGGAGAATGGAGATCATGGGCAAGATTTGGGACACATGCCAGGGTGTTTGGGGAGCAGGGGTGGGGCCAGCCATTGCGAGCGATTGCTCACGAGTTCTTCGTCTTTGCGGATTGCACGGCAGACAGTAAGAAGCAGGGACGCCCCTATCTTCCGACCCTACAGGCCTTGATGGCAGCAGCAATGCAATCCTCCTACTGCTGCACTAGCCCAAGTTTTGCTCAAGCAACAGGCCATCTTGGTGGGCCAAAAGCTGCCTTCCAGGCTTCAACTCAGCTTGTCAGGGAGACACACCCACCACAATTTTCATTCGCCACTTGTCTGCTCAGCAACCAGAACCCCCAATACGTAAGCCCCATCACTGCCCTGCAAGCGCAGGACTGCACTCCTGAAGCCCTGCCCAAACGACGCACCTTGCATCGGAATGTGCCGTTACTCTCAGGCAGCGATTTGTAGCGTGGCTTGGGTCTTTTTTGTGCCTGTGTCCACTCCAGCAGGAGGAGCTTGGGGCTTTTCCTGGTCCACCCACCGCCCTTGCTGCCCACATCCATAACCTTCTCTTCCTGAACATGTTTGTTTACATTTTCAGAGAAGCGCGAGAATGGTAAAAATTCAATGCTGTCGTTTGGAATGCTTCAGTCTGTGAGAGTGCACACTGGATGAAGACGACAATTCAGAAGGCTACTTTGTGCAGGGTTTTGTCATAAACTGCAGAATGACATCCATAATCTTCCAATTGCTAACCGTAGCGTCGTCCCGCTCATTAAGAATTCGACTTTCACTGCATCCCCGCTCTGATAAATCAGTTGTTGAAACAGATTGCTGATTGATGGGAGGGGATTTGCTGCTCCTGCAGTCAGTGCAGATCTGGCAGGACAATCGCCTTCTTTTTGTGACTTATACCCTCTGTGCTACATTGAAAACTGAATATGTGGGTCCGTAGGGGGCGAGGGCAACCTTTGGAGCTGCATGCTCCGCTGCCTGTGCTTCTTCAGCCGTTCCCTCCACATCTGAATGCTGATTGGCGATGTGCTCTTTGTACCTTTGAACCTGCGTAATACAAAAGCACACTCACACAATCCGCCACGCAAGATTTCGAGCTGAGTACAAACAACTGCAAGCAGATATTGAGACCACAATTTATCCCGCATTCCACAATGCTAAGAGGTAATCACACGATGGACGCCTGGGTCTAAATCTTGAAACATTTGACATGGGAGTGGAGAGAAGGAAGCGTTTTTTTGTAAGTACTAGACGGCCAGTGAACAAAGCACATACATAAAATGCTGAATGGCAGCTTCAAATCCATCCCAAGCCAATGGGAAGCCAGCGACAGCCCACAGCCCGCCGCGACATCTACAATGTCCTGGATGTGCAGCTGAAGGTGGGAAGGGATGATCCACCTGCTTGAACACCCTCTCACAATGTGGACACTGCAGCTCCTGGTTGCGTTTGTCAACCTTGGCGGGTCCCTTCGTCCCGCCCCCACCACCGGACCTGATGAACACCATCACCCTCAATCATCAGTCTGTGGCGTACAATACATTTCTTTCTGAATTCTAGGGAAATTGATTACAGCCAATGCAGCTACAGCAGCATCATGGGTCGTTGAGGCTTCAGTGCCAAGAGGCATGCGAGAAATTTCTTACGAGAACACATTGTTCCTCTTCTTCCGCTCCTCCCTGTTCCTGTCGCCTCCCATGAGGCCCCCCTGCTAGAGCGTGCTTTCTCTGTATGAGCTGGAAATTTGAGTCCAAGGTTGACAGACACCCTGGTCAGTTTCTTGCTCGTCTCACTTTGTTGCATCCCCACGCACATCTCAGCTTGTGAGTACTGAGAGCTCAGCACTAGCTTTAAAATTGCTTTCCACGGGAATTGGACCCTCTTCCTTGTTGCAAACGTATTCGAGGTTGAGGTCGCGAGCAGCATATGACGACAGCCCATAGACCAACATGGCAAGCTGCCAAGGGAGGGGAAGAGCAGGGAGGAAGCCGCATTTTCGCTCCGATCAGACAGTACTCGGCCAAAGATGCACCATCCCACACGACTCTGAAGAGCAGGTAGGTTATTTGTAGACCAAATTTTCAGGAGTCTTTGCTGCGCAACATGGCTAAGCATTTGAACTGCCATCTTGTCAGATGGAAAGTGAAAGAGTTGGGACTGTTCCCACAGGCAGATTGGGCAGGGGACCGCAGAGGAAATTGGGGAGAGAGACCTCAAGGTGAGACCTTAGCAGTCATTTACAAGGGGTCCATGGCGCATAATTGTCTTCCAAAAATAGTTTTACAAGCTGCTTTTCCTAAACTGCTGGACTCCTCTAGAAGTCTGGTGCTGGACCAACCAGCCTTGATGGTTGTGGCAGGCAGAGCTGCTGGAGAGGGAACACAAGCACTTCAAGAAGACAGGCTTGGATGCGTTTGAAGGTGAGCCCCCTCCACAAATAGTTTTGCAGGGCCGGCAGACACGGCTTACCATTAAGTAGTCCGAAGGCGACTCGTTGCATCTTCCTATTTGCTTTGTCATCAACCCTGCCACCTCAGGTTTTCAGGTAAGGTGTTCAGTGACCAAGAATGCAATCATGGCAGTGTCACCCAATATATCTGCCAAAATGCACCCCCCCCCTTCTGGATACATGGACTAAGCTTGCCAGAACAAGCATACAGCCGGGCTCAGCAGGAGATGTCCATGCAGCTGAAAGGAAGAACGACCTCAAGCTCTTAGAGGCCGGTGAGACGACGGGCGGCAAGAGCCTCATACCTCGAGCCGCAGATGCAGACGACGAGGATGAAGGGGAATCTTCTGACGATGACTCAGATGACGAGGTCAATTTCCCTCCTGCCCTTACTGTCCTTACCCCTGTTGCTGCTTTGGAGGCCCAAGTGTCTGGGGATGGGCTGGGGATCATTGGGGACAATCAATTAAAGCCTTGGCAGCTGCATTTGCCTTCACCCTGGACATGAGTTCCACTCCCGTTCGAACAAATTCAAACGAATATTGAGCATTAGTTCATACTTTGGCACCTTGAGGTGCTGAGGTGGGGGACGTTGCCCGTGAGGTGTTAGAACCGTTTCCTTTCTGTCAAGCAACAAAAGCTTACAGACAGAACATCAAACTTTTGTTTTGCTACGTGAGAAATGTCCATGCTTGCTCTTGACTGGATGCTCAAGAGGTGTTTGAGAAGAGAGGCAAGGTGAAAATGACTTTGAATAAGTCAGTGTTGCAGGACGACGAGGCGGAGCTGCTGGCAGAACTGGAGCGCATAAAGAAGGAGCGGGCTGAGGAGGCTACCAAGAAGCGGAAGGAGGAGCAGGCAGAGAAAGAGGCCCAGCTGAGGGAGGAGGTCTCCAGGGGGAACCCACTGCTCAACCAGCCAGCGTCCTTCCAGGTCCTTTCTTCAATCCACCTAGGGGCCCATCACATTCTGTATCACCATGTATGATTTGCAAAATACGAAAGACTTCGCAATTGTGAAATATCTTATGGGTCTTCAATTTGGAGATTCTATGCAATCCTCAGCCTGGCTTATGTGACCGGGGCAAAATTCGTAAAGATAGCCATCTTCTGGAATATTCTGTCTCGTGGTACGCCAGGTAGGGACGGATGCAGAGGCAAGATGGGAGTGGGCGCAGCAAACAGAAGCTTATTTATATCTCGATCGAAATTTGATTCAGCATCCTCCTATAACTTCAACTCCAACGTGGATGCTGTAAGGAATTGTGCTAAATTGGATGTGCGGTGGTCGCGCAGGTGAAGCGGCGGTGGGACGATGATGTGGTTTTCAAGAACCAAGCTCGGGGAGAGCCCAAGGCGCAGAAAAGGTTCATCAACGACACCATCAGGAACGACTTCCACAAGCGTTTCTTGAATCGCTTCATGAAATGAACTGCATTGTGGCGGGCTGGAATTTTGCTGTATACTTTGCGTACAGGACAGGGAGTCAGGACTTGTGCATTCATTTCTGAATTCTGTCTACATTGATGAGGTGAGAAGTGAAGCGGTAATGCATGGCAGACTGCTTTGCATAGCAGAACAGGATCTTGGTATTATGGCTATAGCGCGTCTTTTGTACCACACCGAAGCCCGAGGATTGCAGGAAAGCAATTTCCTCAATGGTATAATAGCCGTTGGGACTGTTTGCTCAGATTACAAGATTAGGCATGCGTATGCTTCGCATCTCCAGCATTCACCAACCAGCCATGTGATTGTTGGTGCGTAAGGTGTGCCTGTATGTGCTTGCTGATGGGTGAAAGGCATCTGCAAGTCCAGTCTGAAATAGCGCCTTCCATTCATAGAAGGGTTCTTGACAGTCTTCCTTCACAAACAAACAGCACTGAAAACAGTACTGAAACAAAATGTCCAAGTTGATGTCACACTACTTAGCGTTAGATTAAGGTAAAGCAAAAACATATGTGACATATGCGACCACTCATTTTCGTCCCTTACCCTTCTATCGCATGCAGCCCTTTTGTAGTCTGCATGATGACAGGGACAAAAACATGCTGTAGGGCCTTTACCATCAACATTGACCCAGGATCAATCCCAAGCAAAATAAAACAAACCATTCCTTTCTAGGTACAGTACATTGTTTGCAGTGCAGAAGGGACCAGGGCACACTTCAAAAGTCTGCACTCGCAGGACTTCAACAGAGCCTAGGAAGAAACCTGGCCATCTAGGCACCACTACCTAGCTGAGACTCTTGGCTGGACTACATGATCCTTGTAGTGACAATAGTGCTCTGCACCACGGCAGCTCCTAAAAACTTTTGAGCCAGCCTGTAGGCCAGTCATAGCACTTCACTCTCTACTTACATACTAGCTCTCACATATTTAGTTGACATCCATGGGCCCAATGCACAGAACCAAAAATTTGAGCCTGGTTGCCATGTCATGGGTGCAAATTGTTATTCTTACCAGTTGCCAATAAGCTCTCCAATTAATGTCATGCAAACAAACTTGCATGGAAGGCAGTTACCCATTATCATAGCTTCACATATCTTGCTTCACATATCTTGATCGGCTAAAATGAGTTGGTAGCCTTGTATGTTGATCTTTATCGTGATCCAATCTCAGAAATGGGCCGTACTGCACATTTTGTCTTGTCTTTGCCTTTCAATGGTAATTGTAACTTTTTCCAGCAGCCGGAAAGGGCTTGTATGCTCAGTGGCCACCCCCACCGCTGGCAATTCCGGAGCTGATGCTGTGGAAAGGCGCATAAACCTACAAAGATGCTAATTTGTGAATCATGTATCAGCTGCCTGCCCAGCCAGGTGGAGGCAAAATCATTCTTTTGGAGTTGGCATTGTTGGGCTTTGTATCCAAAAACCCTACCCAGGAAAACATGCTAAAGCAGCCAAACATCAGGTCCCATTCAGTTGTTGACAGACGACAACATCTCTCCATATAGGCCCCTCAGGATCGCGTCAGCTACGAGAACGCCCAATTGATTTTCTTCAGCTAAAAACAAGAGCCCCCCCCCCCCCCCCCCCCTCGGAGAAGGCAGACCAAACTTGAAAGGAAACATGGATTCCCATTCCCAGTACTGTAGTGTAAATTTAGGTTTGCTTATTGTGAGATGTAGCCGGGCACCAAGAACATCAAGCCATCCCTGTGTGACTATCCATACATCAATGCAGACCTTCTGGCCGTTTTAGGCCGAAGCTCCTACATAGGCAATCCTTCTCGGCTCACCTTGACTGCATCAATGATCTTGGCAATGCTGCCAATCCCAGCCGCAAGAGACACACACAGGCATAAGGCACAAAGTCCATTCAGAAGCCACCTGCAGGTCTTTGTCTCAGACTTCTTGCTGCAAGGTTTGAAGGATGCAGATGAGCGTTCAAACATATTCATCGGTGCAGATCCCAAGTATGGGCAGGAGCAAAGCACGAATCGCAACTTCAAATGTCTGGAAACGAAAGGACCAAGTCACCAGCTGCAACTTTTCAGGGAGCAAGTCCGCTAGTGGCTGGGCAGCCTCACCATTTAAAGGCAAATTTAGGGACCTTGTGAATGACCAGATGCAGCTGGCAGGGGAAGTACACCTGCATGTGTCCATGCTGTTCAGACGATGGACAGTTTCCCCTCGGGCAGCTTTACACTCTCTGTCCTCTTGGAAGATACCCAATGAAACATTTCTTGACCAAGCTTGGTGCATATTACTCACGATTACGCAATTTTCTGCATCCCTGCACATTCAGGATGGCAATAACTTTCTGTCCAGTAACATGTCCGATCATAAATGGGATTCTACATGTATGTTGAAGGACTTACGGTCAATGGGAAGAATGCGATCGCTCCAAGCAAGCCCACAATAGCATTGAAGAACCTGCAGCAGAGTCTAGGGTCAAGGGTGCATTAATGTCATCCTGTTCCAAGGACATTGGGATGTCAGAAGATTAGAGCCGTAAACGTGTTCCCTATTGATCTAGCCCCCCCCCCCTCCCCCTTCTCCCTCTCCCTCCTTGGGTGTGATCTTCACAACAGACTTGACATGATCCAAGAATCTTCTCTAATGAGACTGAAAACTGTCTCCATATTCTGCCAATGCAAGGTCACATCATATCATTGACCAGTGTCATATTGACAAAATAACCAGATTGCGAGAATGGGAGGTGGCGAACTCACGGCAGCAGACAGGCGATGACAGTAGTGAGCACAACGATGGCAGATCGGTTGACCAGCCTGAGAGGACTGATGGGCAAGACGTAGCCGAAAATGTTTAGATTGTAGCAGCAGTTCACTATGTAGGACTTTGGAAAGAAATGGCAGGCATAGCCCTCCAGTGCTTGCATCACTGGCTGCATGTACACTTGGTAGCCTCCAATCAGGTGCCTGCACATGGGTAATCGACATCAGCTCAGAAGCAAGCTGATTAGGTCCTGCATGTTTTAAGATTCAGAGCATCGGTGGCAAGCAGTCTCGGTCATAGACGGAAGGCGTTTTTTCTGAGAACCCTTCAATCACCTTCCATGACCTGCTACTCTCTGACAGGCCCAAGCTCTGCATGGGCTCCATGACAGCAATCGAAATTCTAAACCCCCAGAACCCATATCCCTTCACTTCAAGCGGAATGGAGCTTGTCAGTCGTCCAATGCACTAGTGTACAGCATTTACAATGAAAATGGGGAATTATTGGAAAGAGAGGCTCACACAAAGACGAAGATGTTGGCCAGTGTGACAAGCCAGTAGGGGTTGAAGTATCCGAATCCCGTGAGCAAGTTTCCAGGGGAGGCATTGCCAAACGCGGCGTAGGAAATGCAGCCCACGGACATGTAGAACGCAGTCTGCACACATCCAAGGCCTCGGTCATCACAAAGCTGTCGATCTTGAAACGAATGAGGCTGCAAGAAAAAGCGTGCAGCCATGCCTCCTGTCTTGCAGATGGCTACCCCTTTTGAAAGATCTGCATTGGATGACAGGGCCTGCTGCAGATAATTGGGGCTATAAAACGGCAAGTAGAAATCCCCAAGCACTGCTCCCCTGTGTCTTTCCTACCCACTCGCAAAATTCACCATTGTATGGCTATGATCTCTGCTTAGGTGTTCTCCATCAACATTCTTCCGCCATGTGCACGGAAGACATTCCGCACACAGCTGGGCGCAGCATCCCTCAATCACAAACAAAGCCCATCATAATTGATTGTATTACTGCCTCAGTCAGCCTCCCGCCTTCATCATGTCAAATTCCCCAAAGCTGTACGACCCTCACTGTGATGGAGATGGAGATCTTGGCCGCCTTCTTCATGTGCGTAGTCTCGCTCCTGGGCACCTGTAGCAGTGTTTTAGGTCATCCTCAATGGATAAGGGTCTGGTGTGAGGTCTTCCTCCACAAACCTCATTTGTGCCACAAGATTTGAACTTGGCACCTCAGATCGCCCAGGCTTAAGATCGAATGTAATAGTGTTTTAAGTCATACTCGAGGGGGAAGGGTCAGGAGTGAGTTTCCACAATCTACTCGCAAATTTTGAGTTAACTAAGGAAAAAAAGCGCACCTTTGGTTCCTGCTTCATGGTGTCTGTGATCTCGATCAGGATGATGCAGAAGCTGTAGGAAAAGGCCATGGACCCCAGGGCCACAAAGGTATTCCACGTGGCGGAAGCGGGGGTCTGCTCGGCCGCCATGCCGAAGATGGTGCCGTAGTCCACGTGGCCCTGTGGGGCCAAGCATAGTTCTTAGATTGTGTTTCTGAGACCACACCATTCTTGCCATGTTTTGGTGGACTCAGGGAACCACAATCCCAAAAGCCAACACGTTTGTGTTAAGAGTCTCAATTTCATGTGTGGGTTCATGAGATACCTCCGTCTTTCATGGGGCCAGTCGTATTTCTCGTGTCCTCAGTACTGGAGAGTCCCCCCCCCCTCCCCCTTCTCCCTCTCCCTCCTTGGGTGTGATTGATGCGCTCTCTACCTCTCTTTTCCTGGACAAGTCCAGTATGCTTGGTCATGTTTATAGCAGGTACTGAGGGTCTCCAGTGAGATACTCCACGACAGGCAAAGTAGCTTTGGTGATACCTGTAGTTGCAATTTCTTGTACCCCCATCCACATTCATAGTGCGATAGGCTTCGGCCAAGAATCCTGATGTGAGCCATGTGACCGCCGCAAACCTGCACACACGACCTTTTCAGGTCCTTGCATCTTGTGACAGGGGATGCAGTCCAAATTCGTCTTTGAAGAGCAGCCAAAGGGGTTTTGCGGCTGGTGAACCAAAGGGGTATGGAAGGGGTATGGGACTCACAAAAGGAGGATGATTGGGCCAAAAATCCAGCCAATCTGCAAGCCACAACTGATTCAGGTCACCAGCTACTTGAGTTGCGCCATGCTTTTTGCGCTTGAAAGTGTACTGCGACGACTGTCCATCCATCCATAGCAACGACACTTTATCACTTCTGAAGGTGCTGGCCCCTCTGGTATGTTGTGGGCCAATGGCATTGGCCCCTTTACTCTCCAGTATGGCATGCGTATGGATGTCCTCGGGCTGCCACTATACTTGAATATTCATGCATACAGGGTCCTCACCGTGCCAACAGCATAGCCCAGAGCCAGGACTCCACTGCCGATGACTGCTGTAATGATATGAGCAGTGGCGGTCCTGTAGTTCCCTGCGGGTACAGTCAGGGAACCACAATCAGGATTGTCATTGAGGTAAACATTGTTTAGAGGAGGAAGAAGGAGAAATTAGTGGGGCCGCGGCAATCAACTCCTCAGTGAAACAATAAAATTGCAGAGAATGAAAAATCAAGTACAGAAAAAAGACTTTCCATCGAGCAGCATACTATGTCCACGGTAGAGATCCGATGCACAAGGTATAGAGCACTGTCCTTCTGGCGAGCCAGCAAGCCATGTTAGTAATGTGGGCGGATGCTTCCGCGCTCGATCCGTTCCGATCGCTTACCATCACGCCTCGGAGATCTCCCGTCGTCATCCGTGTCGGTGATTGGCTCTGCAGCCTCGATTTGCTGCATCTTCATTGCGTCTCCTCTGCCTTCGGAGCCAAAGCTTGAAGAGGAGCTCATGCTGCTTGTTGATCGAGCAAACTCTTCAAGTTGGTAAAACTCTGGATGGGACGTTCTTTCTGCGCCGACTGTAAAGATCTCAAGTGACTTTAGAAATATTACTGATCAGTAGCTGACGCAGCTTCTTCATTTCGGTGCTGCCCTAGAAGCAGTTTCAAAAATAACATAACATAACACAACAGCACATATCAATCATGTTGGCTTGATAAAGTGTAAACGGCTTGACAAGCAATCCCAAACTTGGCTTCAGGCCATCACAACATAAGGCACAGGCAAAAAGCTGAGCAAGAGCATACCACAGCTTCGTCCCCAAACAGGCAAACATTCCCAAACGGACTTTTTGGGTATTGCCTGAGCTGCGTCAAGAGCAGCATCCACAGCCAAGTGGGCTGTTCGCCTGCATTCCCGGGAGAAGTCCAGGGTTTGCCATGGGGTGCTGCCCTGAACAGCAGCGATTGTGCAACCCGCCGAATACTGTGACAAGTCCACTCTCAGCGGGAAGTGCTCAAGGGCTTCCTGCTGATAGCTGTGTGGCTGTCCCAGCTGCTGGAACAGGATTCTGTGCCTCCAGTCCTTGAGAACCCTCCTTCTTCTGTGCTGGTTTCAATGGTTTGACAAGCAGCCAGCAGGGGCCGCCAGCACAGAAGACCAAACCATTGAAAGCAGCACAATACAGCCGCAGTGCAACACTTCGCTTTATGTCCTGTGTGCAACTCGAGGCTGCTCAGCATGACTTTTCACGCCCACCTCAGCACATCCAGATGATGGAAGTACACAAAGTAGAACTTATTGGCAATGGCATGCATGCTGAACTACATGCCCAGCTAGAGATCAAAATGTCACAATTGCCATCAAAGCCTCTCTCCCGGCAACATTAACCATCCTCAAAAAGCTCTAGTTTACATACTTCTAGCACCTGGGTTGCATGGGGGTGCATAATGCATTTGGTAGAGGCATCTTCAGCAGCCTCAATTTGCTCAGTAGTCTTGATGCGAACAATTATCTGCAATTGTGCCTGCTTGCTGCAAGGCCATGAAGGCTCCCGATGAAGATTGTGTCCTACTGATGGGTGATTGTGCACTCCACTCAGCAGGACCAAGAGAAGCTGCTCATAGAGCTGATACTACCTCGCCATCCTCCAAAAGTGGAGCAGCAAATAACACTTCCTCCTGCCAACATCTCTGGCACCACCTCCGCTCCGCTGCGATGTCTCATTTGACTTTCATCCCCTATGCTTGCGAGTCCAGGGCTGTCTGCTTGTGCCCTCTGATTGCATACAGAATTTGGGAAGGCCAAGCAATTTGAAACTACGACCCCCCAAATTCGTCCAGGAAGAGTCATGCAGGGCCCTCGACAGGATACATCAGAACAAGGACTTTCCCATCAGTCAAGTGGTACTCGGTGCACCGGCAATGCACTGGATCAATGCCGCTGGCCACTTTTATGAGCAGATCATGCGGTCTATTATGGCGCTACTGGCACCCTTCCAGGATTGGGTCAAAGTGCAGCCAAATCCCTGTTCCCCCCGGTATCTTGTCGACCTGGCTCACCACTGTCTGCCAGACCAGGCCCCTCTCTACAAACAGCCCAGCAAGACCTCCCTGCTGACTCTCATCCTGGAGGTGAGCCATTAGCACCCTGATGGACCGGATAAATTGCTCAACGTACTCGTTGGGGGCGTTGGTCTGGTGCAGAGCCACTACGCCGACTACCACCTGACTCCTTTGGACACCGGCAAGCGGAGGATCGAGTAGTACATAGCAACCTATACCAACTGCCGCGAAGAGTCGTACGTTCAGAGGCTTTGACAGCACACTGGAGATAAGACTTAGCTCAAATAGAGGAGATCGCAACATATTGTGCGAAGCGCTTGCAACTAGTTAAGCTGGGTGTCTCCTTCTATGTAAAGTCCTCCTATTTTGCAGGCAAAGTAAAGAGGGAAAAGTATGCAAGACAGACAACCTGGCAGCAGTTCGAAAGCAGAAACGACAGCTTTGCCCAACATCATTCAGTATGCGATGTATGGCCTTAGTCTGAGCCTTAAGAACAGCTCTGGGGCCATGAAAGTGCTAGACGCCACCTTATTGCTGCGGCACATTAAAATAGTGCAGCAATCACGAGAGCTCGTCAGTGCCATTCGCTCGCACACAACCCAGGACAACATTGGGGATGCCGAGAGCGCTCTTGACTCGTCCCTGGGAGGTCAATCTCGCAAGCTCTCTAAATTTGACGCTAAGAACCAAGAACTAGAATTATTCCTGATGTGGACACCTGAATGCTTTGGCCAGCATTCCTTCTTTCGCAATTCCACCATTAAGAAAGCTTTGTTCCAGGCAATACTAAAAGAACTTGGGCTTGCCTTCTCTCAGTGACTGACCTCAAGAGTGCCATTCAACAACCAACTTTTGGCTGCAGGCGCTCAAACACACCCTCACACGGCAGAGAGGGAGCTGTGTCAGTCAGAAGCTACTGTCACACTGCTTGTTCTCAAGGTGAGTTGACCTGCCTCAATTGACAAGTGGATGCTGAATCTGGCAAAACCACCTTTTTGTGTCGACTTAGTGTCAGTTGAGGGAACGTACTTGGCAGAAGAGCATGTTGTGGCTGGCTCATTAAGTATTGAGTATCACTCAGGGCACACAACCTGTTCTGCAGGACCTTGAGAGGCAGATTACACCCTTGGAGCAAGGCTCAGATGCCGCAGAGCAGCTCCTCAGCATTGTCAGAGATGTGGTTTTCCAAACAGCACAGCTACCACTGATGACCCTGGTGTACTCCCAGACGTTTCACCAGGTAACAAGGAGATATACTTGCTACGCGCAGATGCTGAGGCGCTATCGCTCCCTGATCCTTTCCCTCATGGTTACTTGGTAAGGGATGAGAGGGGGCAGCTTTGATTGGCAGAGGGCAGCTTTGACTGGCAGGTCGAATTTTCACAGAGCAAACAGGCAAATTACAAGGTTGCGTATCTGTAACCAAGCTACCGTGCTTACAAGTTCTCATGCAGGCATGGCAGGCCCGAGACCTATGTGTCAGCGTTGCCACCTCCATGGTGGCTGCCAACAACTGCTTCAGCCTCTTCAGGATGGCTGACCAGTGCACCCTGCCCATGCTCCAGAGCGTCTGCTTGGCGGCTGGGCTGGCAGAGTTCTCACAGGTGTGTTTTGAAGCTCTTTCTGCTTCAGGATCATATGTAGGCTGCTAGAGGTTTTATAATCGAGGTGTGATCTGCTGTCGCCTCCATTTGCTTGGAGTTGAATTGCGAGGGGAGGGCTTGCCATTCGTGCAGTAACTTTGTCAAGGGGTACCAGAATCAGAGCATAGAAGTTGAGGAACTTTACCGCATATATGAAGACAAAAAATTGATGTTGTCCACAGCATACCTTACAGGTATTGCAATTCACGTGTTAATGTTGTCTGCGTTTACAGGCTGTCAAGGAAGACGGCACAGCCTTCTGCAGCTTGGACCTGGGCCAGCTGCTGAAGTTCCTGGAGCACGATCACCTACAGGTATGCCTTCTTTGAGTCCCACATGAAGCTGATGGGAGGCCTCGGCTACTCATTTTTTCATTGATCTTTCTCAGCGCATGATCTCTTCCAAAGATGAGAGCACAGTTGCATGAGAGCACAGTTGCACTCGTTCTGAGTACCCAACACCTACGCCCCATTTCCAGCTCGGAAATATGGCGAAAGCTGCAACACTCTAGCTAGGATGTCTTTATCAATGACATATAGCACCTACTGAGCATAGAGGCACCATCAAGTTGCTGACAAGTCTACATGCAAAATGCTGTTCTGAAGGGGTGCGCATGGCCTTGCCTGCAGGTGCTGAATGAGCTGGAGGTGTTCGCCGCTGTGACCCAGTGGATAGAGTCCAGTCTGGACATTCGTGCACCGCTCCTCTGCGTTCTCCTTGGTGCAGATCACTCCCACTCCCGCACCCCATACCCTCCCCAACCCTATCACTTGTTGCTGGACCCGAGTACACCTACGGGACTTTCCTTTCCTTGCTGTCAGACCTTGGTGGGTGCACTGTGCTCAGCTCACTGAGTCCGTCCTTTCAGGATGCTTCCTTCAGGCAGCCAGCTAGGATCAAATCGGCCTTACATGCTACACAGCAAAATCTGAATACAACAAAAGAGGCAGTGAAAGGATGGCAGATTTAAAAGCGACGATTGTGCAGAAAGCGGGGTCCGCCTGGAGCTGATGGATCGAGAGCTGCTGGCAGAGGTGGATGCGCACCCGCTGGTACCCTTTCCCCACCCACCCATCCCCTGCCAATCTTGACCTTCCTCCTTCCCTATCGAAGGTAATCATTTGCAACCTCAAGAAGACCATCTCAACATAACATCCCTAATGCTATCAGCACAATGTCATTGGCCAATCCACCACAGGCGTTGAATCTCTTGCGTCTGGGGCTTTGCCACACACACACCGCATCGTAATACTTTTCCAAGTTTTTGCATCTGCGGAAGCGATGGGGAACTGCGCCTGTACAGGTGATCCAAAACAAGGAGGCCTCAGGGAAGGTGGCTCGCACGTACATGCAGTGCTGCTACGGCACCCTGATCACCGGCCAGGCACTACAGCCCAGACCCCGCTGCTTACCCCCGCCCCCAACCCTGGTGCATGCGCCCTCTGTGGGTAACCTGTCGGTGGCGTCCTGTGAGTGGCAGAGCCCAGGAGTGTCGGAAGAAATACTCTCCACTTGCCGCAAGACCAGGCCGTCCGGTCTGCACACCATCGAAGGTAAGCTGCCTTAAAGCTTCCCCTGTCTCAGGATTGTGACTTGTATGGCTCATGATAGGGACGGATGGTTCCAAACCTGATGGGCTGAGGATAGTATGGCAAAGATATGCTGACATGTCTCGAGGCAGGTCACCCCTCGGGCTGAATGGGCCAATTTCTGTCTCCTGGGTCACCATTGTACACTCAGCTGCCAAACTGGCACCCGTCAGCAGGAAGTTATTGACCCCTGCAAATTTTCAACGGCTGTTGGAATCAGACAGGAAGGAACCACAGCAGCATCGCTCGGGGACCTGCAGCAAATATGTTATGTGGTAAGCCAGATTTGATCACTCCAAAGCATGAGATGCTTGCAGAGGATGGCGCTTGCGACGATGACAACACAGCTGTAGCCGCAATCTCCAGCAGTGGCCTGGCCATGAGCTGCATCCGGCAAGAGAAGAACATCAAGAGGAAGCTGGCCATGCGCAGCCCTGATCCCCAGACCCTGGACACCAGCGTCACCCCCGCCCTGAGGGGGGTGGTCGCTCGCGAGGGGCTGGTCCCCAAAGATTCCGACACCGACTGCCCTGTGCCCTTCAACAGACTCCCCTCAAAGCGCCGCCTCTTCTAGCGGCTCCCAGACTCCCCTTGAAACCAGACGTCCGCTTTGAAGACACATTGTGCGTCTCGAGTTTATAAAGCAGCAAAGCCCTTAATAGGAGGCAATTTTGACCTTGAACACAGCCAAAGCACTGCACAATTGCACATGTTTGACCTCATCACAGCTAAAGCACTGCAAAACTGCGACCCCTCTTTTTATTTCCGGCCAATGCACTGCACAAATCCATAGACATGTTTGATCATGACCTCGTGTCAAGTAATGTACAGATCTGATGGTAGGAAAGTCTCCTGCAAGAGGGGCGCTTAGGCCGGCTTTTCTATTCACATTCCAGCAAAAACTGTCACCTTTTTATAATTAAAGAAACAAGTGATGCACAAACGCCAAGAAACGACGCCAAATGCGCTAGTTGAATGTTTCAATAGCTTTCAATGCTCAAGATAGGCTTGTAAAATAGTATGATCAGGATCTCAGGATGAAGTGCATGTAAACATGCTGTGTCAGGGGAAGGACAAACAGTCTTATGTCAGAGATGAGGAGCGTCACTGTGATGAATGTGGCAACAAAAGACAGCATTGTCCTTGCTTCAGACATTGTGTAATCACTGTCTGCACTTGTGATTTATTACCTCCTCTGATTTACAACAACGTACAGTGTTCTGCACCAGGGTCTTCTGACACACCATCACAATGGCTTGCAGCACTGTGATGTCCAAGATTCGGCATGGCAAGTACTTCAGCCCACAGAAACATATTCTCATACTACAGTACAGCATACATTAAATAAACAGGGTACAGATTCTTCACCGCCATTGCCTGCGCAATTCTTAGACTTCACTTGCGGTGCGCTTCTAGTAGCGAAGGAGTGTGGCGCTATCTAAGCTTGCTGTTCCAGAATATTCAGATAGGTCTGAATTGCGTCGCCCTCAGCCGTGACATCAATGTCGTATGCTGCCAAAGGATCCTCTGCAAAAGCCATGATCCTTCAGTGCAAACAGACCTAAGGCTTGTCTGAAATTTTTGCGCAGAAATATAGTGTGATGCAGGCTCTCCACATATACACAGGTTTTTAGCTTGCCAATTCAGACATCCATTCCCAGCATTATGTAGCTTTACAGGCAAGGCCACCAGTTTATTTGATGAAGCCTACCTTCCACTCCATCTGCTATCTGGCTTTCCAGCTCTGTATCTACAACTGCTCTCGATTCTGGTGGCTCTGAGCTGCTAGTGGGGCCTGCATGATCGCTTCTTCCATCACCTGAGCACAATCAGGCAATTATGACCTAACACATGAAAAGCAGCGTTTCTACCCACTACCACACCACGCACAGGGAGACCTGAAGCCCCAGGATTATGACCCGTCTATTGAGT
Source organism: Chloroidium sp. JM (assembly GCA_004335615.1). Taxonomy (NCBI): domain Eukaryota; kingdom Viridiplantae; phylum Chlorophyta; class Trebouxiophyceae; order Watanabeales; family Watanabeaceae; genus Chloroidium; species Chloroidium sp. JM. The sequence continues at coordinate 282,621 of QAXI01000410.1, forward strand.
CATTCCTGAATTCCTCTTGAGTATCAATCAAGACCCACCCGAACAAGGTTGGGGCTGGGAAGAACGAGGGGTGTGAGAGTCTCTCCAAGTAGACCTAATCTGACTTGACAAATGTGAACATCGGCAACATCCCAACATGGCAATCTTGTCAACCATCAGCCTTTGACATACGGTATAGCCTGCATTCAATGGCCACTCCTTGAAAAGTCATTCCCCAGCTCCCCGGGCTATCAATCTCAGGATTTGAGTGGTGTCCTCTACTGTGCAGAAAACTGTCTTTTTCAAGTGACTGTACAGATTGGCTGCCGAGGGGTGAAAGCTTTGAGGGGTCCTTGCTGTACACACAAGGCAGGCTGTGTGGAGGAAAGTAGATCCGGTCATCTGGCATAAGAAGCTCACGACTTGGCTGGCTCCGGTCCTCAGGTGCCGTGGCATGGCCAGACAGGATAAATTCCACTGCAGCCTGCAATTCGCAGTCCCCTCCAAGCTTTGCAAGCGCTGCATCCACTTGAGCGGGCTGGAAGTCCAGAGAGACTAGCTGCGCCCGTTTGTCGTCCAATCGCCTCTTTTTCACCTGCTTGCCATTGCTCTGTGTGGTACTGAACGGGAGGGGTTTTGGATGTCAATTCAAGGAGGCCTGCGAATCAGGGAGGAAAGGGAAGCAGAGAATGGCAGGGGAGGGCAGGGATTGTCACGCTCATAATTGTGTTTGTCTGCAAGAATGCACCAAGAGAGAGCTGGTCTGACTCACCCCTGTTGAAAAGGTGAAACCTTCAGTTTGACAGCGCAAAACCCTCGTAGGCTAGGACTCTTTTACATCCCCTCACAGGGCTGAGCTCACAGCTTGAGGTAGCCAAGGTGTCCATATCTTTCATTCTCAACGATTGGCACCTCCCCTGACGCGAGAACTGCCTGACAGGTGTGGCTTCTTCCCTCAGGCATTGCAAGGGAAGGGAAGAGGCTACCTGCTTCTCTTCGTCCATCAATATCTGGCTCTGCAGCGCATCCCGAGTCTCCTCGTTGGTCAGCAGATCCAGAGCTGCATCCCCACTGTTCTCAGTCTGCCAAGCAGCCCCTTGTCAGCCACTCTCTCAGTATTCCGTATACACAAATCGACCCACAATATGTTTTCTTGTCTGCGAGTATCTGAATGGCGAAGCTTGGCAGGCCAGGAGCAATATATGTGTTGAAGAACAAGCGCTATGAAGAAGATATAGTAGCCAAGCATACCCTGCAGCTGCTCCATAGCCTCCATGTTCACGGGGTCAAAACGTGATGGGAGGTGGAGGTGAGAGGTTTCTTATGGTTTTGGGTGTG
>QAXI01000410.1:303499-325195 GCA_004335615.1 Chloroidium sp. JM
CCCCTCCTCCCCACAACACACACATGACCTGAACACTGGCACCCTTTGCTATATGAAGGAAGGCCCCTCATTGCCCATGGGCAAATTCTTTGATAGAAAGTGCCCGAATTGCTTAGACAGCCAAGAGAGATTTGGACCTCTAGTGCTCCCCGCCTTGCATAGCAAGAAGCCCTGCTTCATGACAATGAAACAAGTGCCACACAAAGTTCATTTCTGACTTGGAGGTATGTGCTTTGCCGTCCCTGTATGTATGGAGGCCCTGGTGAGATTGATTGCTGTTGATCTGCAGGAGAGGATGGAAGCCTGGAGGGCATGAGTGACGAGGAGGATGTGGAGGAGGTGCCCACCCGGGTGGTGTCCTCTGAGGTGGTTGTCAACGTCAGGGCGCGGGTACCCTCTCCAGACATTTTCTATAGTTTTGATTTATGTGAGGTCTGATGGAAATGTCAGCCTTGTTAACGCAGCAACGGATCTCAGGCTGCAAAGGAAGGGGAGAGTCTGTTGGTGGAACGCGACCGGGGAAACAAGCGACATCATGTAACCTCTCATTGCATTAATTTGGATTATTTGGTTCCGATTGGGAGATTTGACTCAACCGTCAACTTGAGAAATTGGGTTCCAGATGATACCACAAGGCAGACCCCAAAATGCAGAGTGCAGAACATACACAATCTGGCTGACCTATGAAGTGTGCAGGTGGAGTCATTCGATTTTGAGGGCCTCTCCGACTGCCACAGCATATCCACCATCCTCACCAATGTTGCTCCACGCCACCTGGTCATCGCTTACTCCACCACAGAGGTGAGTGTCAGCATCTGCGGTGGCTTTTATGAGAAGAGCTTTCTCTACATGCACATCATCGGGGGTTCTTGGGGGAGATCTTCCTGTATGTGCACTCCATGCAAGGAATGAATCATGCCAGGGCTGTTCTGTCCCAGAAGTGACGTTCTGGGGACTCACTGGGCCAACCCACCCCTGCTGAACCTGCGACGTTGGTGGAATAAAGCTACCACTGTATATCCTCCGTCTTAAACCCCTCCTCCAGATCCCTGAGGGTGCGCCCCATTCTACAGGCAGTGAAAAGAATGGTCACCTCCGGCGATGAATTAAACCAGCGCAAGACCGTGAATTTCAACAGTGACAGCTTACCATGCATTTGACGCAATGCAGGCAAAGGACAGCCTCGTGAAGGCATGCAGAAGGCAAAAGGGGCTGCAGTGGCACATCCATGCAGCAGAGCAGGTATGCTTCAGATAATTCGATCAGAAACATATGCCAAAGGCCACGTCCCCTTTTTTCTGTAATGCCAGCAGATGGTTGCCTTGTTGACAGCCCCAACACTGAAGGCTGGTGCACATGATAGCACCAAATGTGCAAGGCCTGCAGATCTTGGAGGCAGAGAGCAAATACGGCACGGATGCCTGAGTTAGAATTCAATCATTGCACACACATTGTTACACAGGGTCGAGCCGTGGATGCTTCCTCTGGATCCTCCAGCTACCGTGTCAGCATATCCGACCAGCTGCTCAAAACACTGCAATTCCGTGGCATGGACAGCTACAGGCTGGCATGGCTCAACGCCGCCATTCACCCTCCCGCAGAGCAGGCACCCCCCATTCCCCCTTTCCTTCCCAGATCTGCTGCATTAAGATCGATATTTGTGAAGTGATGAATCTGTGCGGTCGCCCTGATAGACCTTGTTTGCCTATGCCGGCCAAATGGATCAGCTTCGACCCCCCAGATCTGGTGCTTGTGCTCTTTCTCCAGGATCTTTAAAAAGCACAAATGAATCAAGTGAGTTGTGGTTGGACTCTGTACAAGCGTGGTTTTGCTTGTCCCTTTTTTTATCCAGGGAGCTCGAATTTTACATGAGGTTGTATAGCCCTTCCTGTGCAGGGTGGTCTGCCGGAGCTGGTACCAGCTGACTCCCTGGGGGCAAATGAGCAGGAGGGCGGTATCTTCATAGGTGCGTGCTACCAACTTCTTGTTGGTTGCGAGCTCCCTACCAACAGTCAGTAATCCAGCACATCCTGGCCCGGCATCGCACCACCCTCTTCTCCAACAAGACCCTGATTTCCGGTACACAACACAGAGTGTTCAGCTAGAGTGGTAGCCGGCTTGCAGAGCTGTTGGGATACTGAAATAAGAGGGAGCGTTTAAGCTCAAGTCTGATCTGTCGAGGCCCGCGCAAATATGATGGCATGTGATTACAGACAAGCAAGTCAAATGGACTTCATGCAGGAAATGTCAAGCTTTCGGCTTTGAGGAAGGCGCTGGGAGAGAAGGGCATCAGTGCAAGCTTCCATGGTGGCATGCTGGTTTGTCAGAACCGGATTGTTGTCAAAACAGATGGAGCAGAGGGCCAACTTGTGCTGGAAGGCCCACTCTGCCCCGACTACTACACTGTTCGGGCAGCCATTTACTCGCAGTACCACGTTTGCTGAGAGAATCTCTTGCCTTTCTTGGTCCTGAGCAACTTTAATGTATGATCGGCTGAATTTATGGAACTCAATCCATGTCCAATGCTTTCCAGTGTAAATGTGGGATGGTGAATGTACAATACAGATAGGGAGGTGGATGATGTTCGAGGTTTTTGTCTCAGATATGTCACAAGCTGCATTGCTTGTATCTACTATGTTTGAATTGATGAAGAGGCGAGGCCAACAAAACGGAATGGGGGGTGAAGATTTTGGACTGGTGAAGAATTTGTTGAAGTGGTGATTTGTGAATTTGACTGTGAATTCTGTAGATTGCCTGACTCAAGAGGAACCCTTCCCTCAATCCGAGCCAAACAAAAGCAAGCAATGCAGTAGGAGGAAGGGCTGATTGCTGGGGAAAGGAAACATTTGCACTGGAGCAAGCATGAGTCAGTAGGGGAGGGTACTAGAAATAAATTGACGAAGCACTGCTTTCGTGTTCAGCTTTTACGATGACAAACGTTTCACAGCAATCATCTTCTACAGGTGCACAAAACTACAAGTTCCAAGGACTGCCTTGTTCTGCCAAGCATGGCGGGTTCTATATGTTCAAATCAGGGTGAGGCATCAGCTCATCAGCAAGAATTGACTTAACTTACAGACATACATACACCTCAAAAGCATTGAATTGCTGCAACCAGAAAAGATTGTTCTGCGAGCAGAAAAGAATAGTGCTAGCTTGTTGCTAGCAAGCGAGGGAGCTACATCACGGCAAAAATGGTACACAATTGCCAGTCCAAATCATTCAAGACATTCTTCTCATTGCCTGTGCGTCTGCGAAAATCGACAGTCATCTCACTGTGGTGCTACAATTTGAGGCCCCACGCCATATTCTGCTGCTGGCTGACGAGGCAGCGGTGACGTTGGAGGGCCGTGCAGCTGTGTGCCTGTATCGATTTGCCAACCCTCAAGAACCGCTGTCATAGGCTGAGAAAAAAGCAAGGACATCTATGCCAACAAGCAGGCCATCATTTTGCGTGCCATCAGACATTAGAGATATCGGAGACAGAAATTGGCTCATGAATGGCTGCTCTGGCCTCCTCAAGCGATGTGTTTGTCAGACGCACGGCTTACAGTGAAAGCAGAATTTCGAGCTGTGGTGTAGAAATGAGGCATAATCATGAGGATGCATTGACTTCGGGCATTAAACAACTTTCACAGGGAGATGGGAGAAAGGCACCCAAGCATTTCCCTCTTCAGAATGATAACGGCACAGCAAGCATAGACCACTGTTGAAAGCACTGGAGTGAGTCGTTGCTCACAAAGGGTACCAGCTCTTCCGTCAGAAGACTCACCGTGCTGCGGCTGCATTTGCATGTTGGCAAACGCAGACATCCCCATGTACGCCGCACTGGTGTGAAAATTGGAGCTGACGGGGAAGCCGCCCGAGAAGCTGGGCAGGCGATTGAAGTGCGCGCTGCTGTTGAGGGACATGATGCCGGGGAAGGGGGCGCCGTTGAAGGTCGCGTTTGGGGGAAAGTGCACGCCGTTGACCGTGCCGCCCAGGTACTGTGGGGCGCTGTATGCTGTGGGGGCCGGGGAGTGGTTGGGGAAGCTGGCCTGGGTGTTGTATTTGGGGCTGGGGTTTCCGGTGAAGGTGGCCACCGTGATCTGAGTGGTGGGGATTGCCTTGTCCTTTTCCGTCTTGACCGCAGCCTGCACAAAAATTTCTCACTCAGCTTTGAAGCTTTAGTTTGGGAAGGGTGGGGCGGTGGGGCAGCGGGGGAGGTTGTTTGGAGGGGGTGAGGGGCGGACTTGGTTTGGCTGGGATCAGTGATTCTTAAATGTGTGGGACATGATTGAATGCTTCAGTCAGGCTCATTGATAGGGTGCACTTCTTGCTGTGTGCACTGCCCTTCAATCCTTTTCACAGCATCCCTACCCACCCCTCCCTTTACATATCTCAAATCCTCTGAACCTCTTCTGCACCAGCACTGCTGCCCAATCCAGCAGCCTCTCTCTATAGATAGGGATGGGTGCAACATTGAACACCATGATTTGCCAGCCAATGCAGCGGAGGAGAGCCCAATGACATGAATACCCCTGTTGCTGGCTGGCAGGCTAACACTGACATCTAGGCAGTCATTTCCTACCAAGAAAATTGATGGCATCCATGTTGATGTGAATCCCTCGGCTCAAGGATGTGTTCATTAGGTGTTGGTCTCACCACTGGTACGTTTTCGAGGGCAGGCTTGGGTTGGGCGGCAGCCTGCTGTGGCTGCTTCTTCATGGCCAGAGCGTGCAGCTCCAGCAGGTGCTGCGGGATGCCACCCTGCTCCTTGTCTGAATCGTGGTGCTCTGCAGAACAAATTATTCTGAATCAGTTCTTATCCCCCTTGACACTATGGATATAATCCACTTCCTCTACAAAACGGCGCCGTCTGGTGATCCAATCTATGATGGTCTTGACAGAGAAACCAAAATCTTCAGTGGTTATGGCTGAATGACGGGCTGAACCGTCTTAGAAAGTGTTTCTTCACCCTCTGGTCAGACAATCCTGAGCCCCTTGTCAGTCTTGTGCAGCAAATGACTGGATGATCTGGAATTGACCAGTAAGGAGGTCACCTTCTGGGAAGTCTGGAGCGCTCCTGCTCTGACTCCTCGAAAGCTGCTGAGGGTGTGCCTGCAGGTGGGCTGTGCTGGCGGAGTTGCGTCTCTTGCGGGCGCTGCGTTTGCTGAGGGGCAGGCGCGCCCTGCCAGGAGAGCCGGATGGGGCCCGGGGAAGCGCCCTGGGAAGTGCCCTTGGTGCCCGCGGGGCCAGCCTTTGGGGTGGGGTTGGTGCTTCGCATTCGTCCGCCAGCTCAGAGCTCTGCCACATGGGACTCACTTCAGGCTGGACAACGATATATTGAAGGACATGAAGTCCTATGGGGTCTGATTCATGCAGGAGGTGGGTCTATTTTCGCGGAATTTCCTCCCTTTTGTGGTAAAACTTGAAGGTAGCCTAGTTACGATTGTGCTGGGCACAGAAGGCGACAGGCAGTCCTGCAGGCACGGCCAAGGTAGAGAGCCAAGCGCTGACCTGTGCCCAATTCCGCAGCCGCTGGACAAAGTCGTACTTGTCCAGGTTTCCATGCTTCTGCAGACCACAGACTCTTCAAATCTTCCCCTTCCACAATCGGCAGATGGAGACTGGCAACAAATCCTTGAGGAAGGCCCTGAACTGTGGCAATTTGTCCTTGGACAGAACCGCTTGCCAGAAAGCAAAACGTCTTCTTAGTCCACATCGCTGCTGAAGTGATGGGCACTGCAGCTCCTGACTGGAAAGCCGGTATTGTCATGCTGTGGGTCAGGAAGTTCAGGGTAGAGGAGGGCAGACACCCGCATGAAGTCGTCCTGGGAGTAGTCTGTGTTGGGGAAGTTGAGGTTGGTGTTCCAGGGGCGCAGCTTCTGTGCCGCGCGGTCGTAGGCCAGGGCTGCAGGCTCGGCGCTGGGGAAGGACCCCAGGTGCAGCTGCCTCCCCTTGGACTGCCGCGACTCAGATGACTCCCTGCAAGGTTGTGACATGGCTGTCAGATGCTTTGAGATGAGTCATCAGACGGTGTGCCAAGTGAATGATGAGAATCCATGTATTTTTGGCATGTACCCTGCCTGTGGCAATTGAGAGTGCCGGATCAAGCTGGCGTTCGCACGGCATCTGGCATGCACCAATTGTGCAGAATTATTTGAATCTGGCAGTGAGAGTGCGATTGTACTTCATGGAATTGCAATTGGAGACAAGTTTGTGCTTTTAGCGCAATCTGCAACATTGTATTAGGAGCAAAGCATATGGTGGGAGTGCAGTCAGTGGGGTCTCACCAGATGTGTGCCTCCCATCGACCAGTCCTCTTGTACTGCAAACACATTGCTTGTGAGGAATAGCGCTTCTCACTGTGACAGGGACTGCATAAAGAGTGTGTAAGGGTGTTGAACAGAAGCATTCGTTGCATCTCACCTGTGTCACACCCAGGTATATGCTGCACACAAAGAGCACGTCACTTCTGCTGAACTTTATCATGGTCCAAAAGAGTATCAACTGTGAGACTTTGTGGCAACCCTGCTGCAGAGGCAGGGGAGGTGCAGCATACCTGGTGCGACTCTTTGGGCCAGATCTCCTCTTCATGCTGACTGTGCTTCAATCCTATTAGCTGCACTCAAAGAGCTCGGAATGTTGAAGTGTGCGACGTCGTGAAAAGTCCATTGAGTTGGTGCTTGTGACATATTATATAGGAACAAGGTCTCTTTACTTGGCTTGGTGGCAGCACACCTGATCGCTGGAGCGTCTCCTTATGCTCTCAAAATTGACGCCCCCTTGTCTGCTGCACTAGAACAGCGTGCGTCAGACACATCCAAGTCCTGCCTTGCCTTTGACAATTGATCACATATGTACCAAGTCTGCTGTTGAGATGCTGCGCACGCTCCAACCTTGATGCCTCCATGCCATCTTTCGTCAATCTTGGACAGCACCATTCGCATCGTGCACCAGCTCTTCAGGTCAAATCCTCCGACAATAGATGGGCTATCTTGTTCTATGTTCCCATCAGCTTCTATACCATGCTGGCGAACGGTGTACCTCTTGGATGCAGTATCGGCCCGTCGAAGGAGCCTTGGAGCCTTTGAGCCTTTATTGAGCGTCCGCCAGTGAGAAGGTACCCAACCTGCAAGCAGCACGTCGGAGGGATTCAAACCTGGAAGTCCGCCAAGGTAGATTTTCGATCCAGGTCTAGGCTTGTGATTGACCTGCTCTGCTAGTTAAATAGGAATTTCTCTGCTCGGAAGCACTCGCAGTGCTTCCATCCCTCCCAGTGCTTCCAAAGCCAAGAGGATATTTTGCCCTCGTAAAAACCACGCCCAGCGATGGTACTGATGTGTTCGCAGAGCGGCAATACATGCTATAGACGAGAACGGAAGGGCGCAAGGTGCTTTGTCTTTAAACATGTTTTGGGCGGTACGAGTCATGCGAAGACGCAGGAGCGAGGGAGTGTCACTCACCTGTGCTGAGGTCAGAGAGGATAGCTCCGAGTGCTGGCGAATGCTCACTTGTCCTTGACGCTGTAAGGAATACCCAGGACTCAATTAAGGTTGCTTTTTTAAAATTTCGGCCTGGGACGGGGAAATTCACCAAACCCTAGCAATTTTGAGCTCGATTTTTCCCCGAGTTTTGAAGTGGCCGTATCACACTGGGGATGCGTTTGCGTGCGTCCTACGAGATTGACTTGGTTGCATTTGTGTTCAATGTATCGGCTGCTTTGTTCTCCTTGTCAGTGGGCGTGGCCAGCTTTATGCCTGAATATCTTACATTGATAGCCTTTTTCCCTCTCTTCTCATTAGACGCAACTCAGGTCTGTACTGTCACTGCTCTACGAGCAGACACCTCTTCAATCAAACCACAATCCAAATCAATACACTGGCACTTTTAAGAGCCGCAGAAGCGAGACCTACGCGTTCAGATTCACCACTTGGAAGTCCTCCCACAGTGGGTTTGCCCGTCTACTCTGCTGTCAGGTCATATTTAGCATTGACATTGACGAGCCATGAGTGCTGCCAGGGCAGCATTCATAGCGAGAACAAGTCAAAGCAATCAAATAATCGGTACGGAATGGGGTCTGCATGCCTTGTCTCAGCCACGCTAATTTATCTGTAATCTTGCGGCACTCTATCGACCTGCACTACATTGAATGGACAGACACGCATTCAATGGGGCAGGCTCAAGATGTAATGATGCCTATGAAATGAACGACTCAGCTATAACAAAATTGCAATCTTTGTCAGGGCTTCCCCCGCTTCTTGTTGGAGACCCAAAAGGTGTCTGGGTTGAAGTAGAAGAAAAAAGGAGTCACTCAATGAATAAGCTTCTCTCTGTTCACTGTGGGGCAACAATGTGTCACTGGTACATCACAAAAAGTGAACAGGTATTTTTGTAAAAGATTGTCAATCTCAGCAAATGGTGTAAGGCCGAGGCGCTACATTCGTCACTTGTTGCGCTTTCTGCCTATGTGTGAAGGAGTTTTCCTCAGGTGGAAGTGAAAAGTCAGCAAACGCTGTACAGAGTAGAGCATCTGATAAGAGATATCAGGATTCGTATGTTCAGTGTACTAGCGGGCGAAGGTGCGTTGCCACACAGGGGACACGCGGTCGCTGCCGTACTGGTAGGTGGACCACTGCCTGTCCAGGTTGATCAGGCGCTCCTCCTTGGCGCGTGCCTCCTGGTCGTCCAGGTAGTTCTGCAGCTGGGTGCGCCACCACATGTCCTTGCTGGAGGGGGTGGGGGACTCCAGGAAGGTCACAGGCTCGATCTCGCCCTCCGTCTCCTGAACATCGCAGAGCATTCAGTGAAGTCATACTTGAGCTCATGGCAAGCAGATCTGACTAGGGGGGCTTAGGAGGGGCCAGGGTCTCCTGTAGGATTTATATGGCAGCAGCCGGTACGGGATGAAAATCTCCGTAAGACTTCAAAATACTGTGTACATCTTGCAGCCTTCTACGATGAACAAGGTGGGAGAGAGAGAGAGAGAGAGGCAATGCATGTCAAATTCAACGCTCCTCTCATCAATAATCTGGAAAATGAGAACCTAAACAGAAGACAAATTACCCAGGAGGGGGTCATGGCAAACAACAAGGCGAGGGGGTGACGCATGAAAGGGTGGGGATTCCAGGGTCGCACCTTGTCTGCCTCCGCAGCGCACAGCATGGCACGGGCCACCAGCAGCTGGCGGAAGTTGGGTTGCTGTCCACCCGCCTGCCGCTTGAGCAGGTGCACGGAGGGACGTGCTCCGGCGAACCTTTGCTGCAGGACGCGGATTGGCAGGAGGCCCCTGGCGGCCAGGATGTCCAGGCCGTGGCTCCTGGGGCTCGAGTCATCTGAAGGGCTCCCTGCAAGGATGAATTATGTGTCAAGTCCTTTCATTTTATCCTTCACAGCAGCCTGAGATTGGTTCCGCCTCCTCAATGACTGTGTGACCCCTTTCGTGGACAAAGAGGCATGTGGACATGGTGCCCCTTCCCCCCTCTTCCCCTCCACCCTCGTCTTTCCTTGGGGAATTTCAGAGGCAGCCATACAGGCTGTACTAAGCCTGAGGTTTCTGTCGTGCAGAGGGAATTGCAGGCTGACCTGAGTCAATGTCCACCACAGCTGCGTCAGATGACACGCGCAAGACTCGATTTCCCTGCATACCACCAGCAGACCGATTGAGTCCCATGCACCAGGAAGCTTCATTGGGCAGGCATGCATAACCTTGGCCTTGGCCATTGGGAAGACATAAAGTGGATGGGCCGCAGGCTGTCGGGGTAATCTGGGAGGGTGTTTACCTCGTCATCAGTGGAGATGTCACTCCTGACAGAGACTGAGTCCCCGATGGCAAACGGGCTTCTGGTTTTGCCGGCAAAGTTGTTAAAGTCGGTCATCAAGTTGGGCAGCACATCGTCCACCTCATCCAACACATCCTGGAGAGCCAATTGCCACCAGTGAAACTCTATGCTTGATCCTTGATGCATTTGTGAATCGCTCATGGAGCCTTGTCAAGGTGTTTGACTTCAACCACAAGTGGTCATGCTTTGAACAGCCACTTGCCAACCCCCAACAATGCCCCCAACTGAAATCAGAGAAACGCTGTTAGGCATTCCACTGAGACACTCCTTCTCAATCTTGGCTCTATCCACTGGCTTGCCTATCTATGCACATGGAACAGTTGGCACAGTGATTGCCTCACCATAAATTCGGCATCGCTCATGTCCAGCAGATCGCCACCATCCCGCAGGCTTGCCATCTTATCTTCTGTTTCCTCCCTTTCCTCCTCCTCTTCCCCTTCGCTGTCCTGAAGGGTCTCCTGCTTCTGGTACTTGATGCGCTTGCTGGTCCTCACTGCAGGCAGAGCATGTAGACTCAGGGTTTTTGGTCCATATGGGGATTGCCTTCTCGAGAGATACCTGCTTCAGATGAGTGTCACCCTTACCTTCAGATCTCAATACTCGTGGAATGACAGTCAGAACTACTGAGGCTGATGAGCGTGGATGGCAATCTCAACCCGTTGCATAGAGAAAAGTCAAGCCAAAAGAAAGGATGAGTGCAGCTCTCACCTCCAGTGGCCAGGCGGACTGTAGAGGGGCTGGTCAGCTCCTCCTCAAAGTCTTCGTCATCCTTCTGGGCCCTCTTGGTCTTCTTCTTCCTCTTGGGCACAGAGCCCGTCTGAACACCCGCGCCTCCGCACTCCTCTGGAAAGTTGACCTGCACACAAGGTCCAGGGTTGTTCAGCGGTCGTGCCCCATGATCTGCTAGCCTGCTTGTAGCTTTAAACCCAATGCATCCTTGTCAGTCTATCCCTCCTTCGAAAGAAGAGAGTTTCAAGTATGCTCACCTCAGCTCGGCTGCCTCTGTACTTTAGGGCGGCCCGATCGAATGCCCTAGCTGCTTCCTCTTGAGTAAAGAATGCTCCCAGAGCTATCTTCTGACCTGCAGGAGGTAACAGCAAGTCAGCAAAGATGAGGGGAACAGCTTGGTCTTTTAAGAGTCGGTCAAGCAGTCGGGAAAACAGGAAAGGATAAGTAGGAAGAAAGTTTTAGGTCACTTGCCTTTGATTTTTATATTTGCCCGATACTTCCTGCACAATGATGTGAGTTAGGCCCTAAGTACAAGCAAATTTCGATCCAAGGAAAGTAAAGTGGAGAATGGCGATGCTGCAGTGGTACAGCTTTGCTTGAGAAAGCCACGACGAAGGCCAAAGGACTCACTGTGTGGCTGTGTGAAGCGAGACACCCCTGGAAAGACACAAGTCGGTTAAAATCAATTGTGATGGAATATCACTCAGCCGCACAATTTTCGTTTTCATCAATTAGCGATCATGTATGGTCGGGGAGGGAGTCCGGTGAAGACCCTCATGCATCCTTCAGTAGTAGGAGCGACAAACCTATATATGCTTGATTTTATCTTTGTTGTCTCCTTCTGACGCGAACTGCATGAGAGATATGCGTCAGTTCCTTTTTCTCGACCGTCCTTTCAAAACAAGAAAGCTTATTTTCCCAGCGAACGATAGAGCACTTAGAGGGACTTTCATCAAGCCTCCTCGCGAGGGGAAATAGCAAGTCGCTACCTTTTTACGGCTTCGCTCATCTCGGCGCCGGCAACGTCAAATAGCGCTCTCTCAGCCACGCGACCTCCGAATACGAATTTTCTTGGAAAGTCCAACCTCGTCAGCCTTGAAAGAGTCCAGGGAAAGCAGTATTTCTGATATCAATGCGCATGAAGTATAAAGAAGCAATAGTCATGATAAATCATCATTGATGATCATTCCTGATCATCCACTAATCATTCCAGGAAAAATGCGGAGGTGTCAGCCACGATACCGCAATCAGTAGGGAGCTTCGGACTTAGTACTGCCGAAGCTCCTCTGTAAGCTGGTACAATAAAGAGAAAGACATAAAGCTCTTAATTACTGTTATGTGTTACATGCTGTAATATCTGAAGTGCTGGCTGTAGCTGTATACATAGCACTCAACGTCTTTCTTAAAAGGAAGATTGGTTGTCCTTCAAGGTCAAGTACTCAGCAAGAGGCAAGGTTGCGCATGTTAGTCACCGAAGACCCTTCAAGGGCAGTTCTGCATAGTGGACTTCTTGAAATGTCAGCTGCGGTCGGGCAGGTCCAGCTTGTGCCTTCCACCAGGCACCTGCGTAGCATGCATTGCATAGCTTGCCCTTTTTCACTCATATATTGAAACCTTGGTTCATTTGTGGTGTCCACCTTCAGCCTGTGAAATCTGCGCAGTGTCGGGCCCCCATATCCCCACATTCAAAAAAATGTGCATCTGATGCCCTGAGTGAGGGCTAGACAGATTGGCCATGTCTCTGAGACTGGATCCATGCCCCTTGTCTGCCTCTCATTTATGCTGTGTCAAATTCCAGCAGTGTGGGGATAGGCAAGCCACTAAGTGTGTATCGAGGGAGAAATGGTGATGCTGACTTACAACCTAGCAGAGTTCTATTTGACAAACTATTAGCTACATGAACCCAAGCTTAAGATTCTTCTTCTCCAGCGCCACTCAATCGTGGCAGATTTGCCACATGAACTGAACCTATGGAGTGCGCATCACCTCGTCATTGCAGCTGAGCCTCTGCCGCTTGCTCACCCCCTGTGCACCTTCTCTTCCTCTTGGTCTGGGTCCTTGTGCTGTGCATCCGACCGCACCCTCTGCCCATCTGCGCCACAAAGCCGGGCTGTGGTCATGCAGCTCAGTGCGCCGTGAGGCAGTGCTGCTGGCATGCAATCTTCCTCGATCATTGGCCAACTGCCTCACCAGCTTGTCACAGCCGAAACACTGAGGCCTGTTTCTGATGAATTCTCCCCACTAGCATGATGTCGGTATGAGGTGGGAAGGCTGGACCCTACCTTTATCGAGATCAACCTGCCCATCATGGGCTTGCAGCTGCGGTGCCTCCGCGGTCGCCGCGCCCCTGTCCCTAAAACCCTCAGCTCCCTCAGCACCCTCTGTGTCCACTGGCCATGACAGAATCCATCGGAAGACTGCAAGTCAGATTTTGTGAGAGACTGTGCACGGCGTACCTCGCACCTAGGGAGCTCCCATGCAGGCCTTGATTGGCTGACCTGGCGAGGTTGCCAAGGCCGGCTCTGCCTCCACCGCCATGCCCAGTGCCTGGAAGACGCGGTGTCACCGCCAGTGGTACTTGGCAAACTCCTCCATGATGCCCCTGCCTGGGTGGGCATACAGGGATTCCAGCTCCTCCATCACACCCCTCTGCACCAGCTCGTCCCTCGGCATGGCCATGACGTGGTTCTGCCGCTTCCAGAAGAGGATGACCTGAACCTCCATCTCCCGCTCCTCCTGGTAGAAGGCAGCATCCAGCACTCTTATACCTCTTGCCTTCATGCCCTGCGCATATGCATCCCTTACGAGCTAAAGGAGGAGGCCCTGAAGCTTGGCACAGATGAGCATGTACAGGGATTGAACAGGTGTCAGATAGGTTGCACAAGGCCAGCGGCTAGTCGCACAATTTCCTGCAGGTGATCATGAGCAGGACAAAAGCTGCTGCCTTGGACTCACGCCGTGCTAGATCTCCTTCTCTTCGTATGTCTGCGCCTCGTGCGTGGCGGCAACCGATTCTGTCCCGGGATTCCAACTAGCCCCGCAGCCTGGCGACGACAAACTGCTGCTAAATCCGATCGTCTACTGGGAACAGGTTGCAGCCAACACCGCTTTGTCAGCGGGTCGTCCGATCGTCCAAGGCTGTTGGGAGAGAGGAGCGATTCAGGTGAGAAAAGGAGACGTCTTGTCGACACTGTTGCACATGGCAAGCCAAGCTTGGCTAAAGCTTAAGATGAGTGTACACCCTGTTATGTGCACACTAACTCCAGGAGAGCAAGGGCCTGCCTTGCGCAATAGCAACCAGAACAGGTTGGCTGCATGCAGGGCATGGAGACGGGAGGGCTGTGTGATGCCTTCCTCCAGGAGGAGAATGAGCTGTAGGCCCAGTTGAACCTCTTCTGGGACCAGCTAGACCAGATCGTAGCCATGCCAAGGGATGAGCTAGTGCGGAAGGGTGTGATGGAGGAATTGGAAGCTTCAGCCCTAATTGCCCACCCAGGCAGAGGAGGAGTTTGCCCAGCTTTACTGGCATTGGCGCCGCGTCTTGCAGGCGCTAGGCATGGCGATGGAGGCAGAGCTGGCCTTGGCGACCTCGCCAGGTCAGCCAACCTTGTCTGGTAACTTCTTTAGGTTCCACGTATACCTCACACAGATCCTCACAACGTCTGAGACACAGTCTACCGGTGGATGATATCAACGCCTACAGCAGTGGGCGGTGCTGAGCCGCTTGGAGGCAGGGATGCAGAAGTAGCAGGACTGCTGCAGCAGGGAGCCCACAATGGGCAGGAGGATCTCGATGCAGGTAGGGTGCTGTTCCTCCGGAGGTAGATGCGAGGGTATCTCCCGCCTGGCGCACATGAGAATCGAGATTGGGTGTTTCAGCTGTGACAAGGTGAGGAGGGTTGCCATCGCGTAAGGAGCACTGCATGCCAGCAGCACTGCCTAACATCTCACAGAGCTGCATGACTGTAGCCCGACTTTGTGGCGCAGATGGGTAGAGGGGTCGACCGGACACTATGAGGATCCAGAGGATGGACAGGAAGGCCGGCAAGAAGGTGCACAGTAGCTAGGTACTGGGCTGTTTACATCATTGTCGCGATCTGTGTCCAATGGGATAAAGAGCGTTCCATTTGATTTACTTGACGAGAGTATTGGCTTTGTTTTGACCGCTCATGGAGAAGCAAGACCCCATAATACTTCTCAAGACACTCACAGATCTGCAAATAGGGGATATTTCATCTCATAGTAGGTACCTCGGTTCCCAATGTTCCACCTTCCCAACCCACGGGACATTTTTCCAAAGCAGCTTCAAGCAAATTCAGGGCATTCTGCTCAATATGTGCTCAACATCAGCTGCCCAATGCCACCACTCTGGCTTCCACCAGTCTTCAAACGTGAATGCCTCTGGTCAAGGTCCCCAATCGATGTCATGCTCGACCAATCCTGTGCTCGCAGCCTGCAAGACAGGCAAAGAATGAGGCAAAAAAGTGCTTGGTGGCATGCCAGTCGTCTACAATTAATCATTCAAAGCTGCCTCAACAGAAGTTGATGAATACATCACCTTCGACGATGCGGCCCGTTGTGCAGTTGCCGGAGATTTTATGGACAGAGGGTTTATATGGAGCTTCTTTGCAAGTCGCATGCGGGCGTCTGGAGGTGATGCCAGCTTTCCACTGTCCCTCCGCTTCAGCTGGCTCTGCGGGATCTTGTCTATGACCTGTAAGATAGAGATGAGTTTGAGCAGGCATGTTCTGAAGGCCCTTCCTGTTCATGACATTAAAATGCAAGCTAAGGCACTGCTTAACGAGGCAAAACTGATGCAAAAGCACCTCAAAATAGGCACTATCCACACTCATGATATTTATTGAGCAGTGAATTGCCTGGATCCGTCTGGAGTCTTTTCTCCTCTTCTCTTCGTCCCACATGCCCCTCATCTTCTTCCCTACACGGGTCCTCTTCTCATCCAGCTCCTTCTGCTTGGCAAGGTAGGCATCTTTCCATTCATGCGCTGCGGTAACAACAGTGGTGAGTGCTATTGGGATGAGGAACGATTCGAGCCCTACAAGACAAGGAACTCAAAGATAGTTCATGATGAACAAATCTTCTCACCAGGTCTGCCGATACAGCTGCCAAACTCCTCAGCATAGATCTTCCGCCAATAAGGAGCCAATTCCCTGGGATCCAGAAGTCTCCCTCCAGCCCTGTGGGATAGCGGTGAAGCTTGAATACTTGAGAGATTTAAAATTCTTGCAGCACTTCAATTTCAGGAGAACAATTGACCTTGTTGCGGTCTCTATTCGCAGCAGATCCTCAGCACTGCAAGCCTCGAGGACCGATGCCAGCAGATTAAGGGGCAAAGCTCCGATGTCTCCTGCATGTATCGGTCCCTTTATCTTCTGTCTACGTTGAATATGGCATGAAATTAGAACTCAATTGGTATGGCCTCAAGAAGAGGACATGCCGCTTGGCCATGCAGGTGTCAGTGGATAAAAATTACCTAGGCAAGTCTTGTATTTGATAAGCAGCTTGCTGCATATCTGTTCTAGCGTGAGCATGGCGCACCCTGGGCCATTTTCTCCGACTCAGAAGACAGTTCAATTTGAAGAGCCCTAAAACCTGCTACAGAAAGGCAAGTTCTTTGCCTGCAGAATTTTCTGAGCAACATATTGGACCTCTCTATAGCGTTGAATCAGTTGCTGGACATTTTCCTGTTGCTTGTTAAAATGGTTTCTTCCAAACTTCTATCAAAATTTCATGACCAACGACCATGTCTTTAAAGGCAGTCTTGCCTCTTCAAGCATAAAAGGTGGGTCGATGTAAGTCTGTGCTGATACTGATTGGCGAAAGGTACTCACACCATCATGAGCAGCCCCTTCAGCCAAGCAGCGCTCTAGTACTAGATGCCTCCAGCAGTCCTATCTTATTACCAATCCAGTACCTATGCATTTATGTCCCCGACAACCACTAATCCACAGACCACAGACACATGGTGATGAGAACTGCCAACCAAACGGAGACTTCCCGCAACAATTGCGCCCTACTTCCTCAATCCAGAAAGCACACTCCCGGAGCCCACAACCAACAACACAGCTACAAATCCCGGACATCCTCAAAGTCCTCCATGTCGTGATCCCCCAGGTCCTCCTTGGAGCTGCGGGAACCCCCGCCCCCCATGTCCGTGTCGGTGTCGGGCGTGGCGGGCCGGGCGTGCGCAATGAGGGGGGCACCCAGATCCCCGGGCAGATCGCTGCTGGTGAGGGGGTAGGACGGCATCCCCCCAGACTCCCCCACGTCCTCCCATTCCGTTTTGTCGGCCTCCTGGAGGTCAGCCTCGGGTGCAGGGGCGGCGGATGAGTCGTCACGTCTGGCTGCTGCCACCAGCTCTTGGATGGACTTCCCTGGCATGGCCAAGGGAGACGATTGTGTCTGAAAAGTCTACATGGATTAGAAAGGCCCTCACATCACAGAGTGTCTGGAATTGGCAAGTCAGATCCAGAGTTCCTGCTGTGGGTGTATTTAAAGATTTGTCACTTTTTGTAGGCACATGAGCAGTGCAATTACATGCTCTTCAATCAGGAAATATGCAGGCATCCTGCAGATTGTGCTGCATTGATGCTGGTGCAGCAACAATGATATCCAGAGCCAGGGGAAAGTCACCTGCATCTTCCTGGGCCTCCGAGCGGCGCCGGTAGAAGAGCACGTAGGCCGCGTCCGAGAGCACCTTGCTCTCGTCCACCTTGTAGGAGTGGGAGTCGTCGAAGCAGTACCACTGCCCTCCATCGTCGTTCAACTTGCAGTAGGCGGTGTAGTGGCCGCCGCCCAGGCCCCCGAAGTGGTTGCTCACCGCGAACAGATCGTACAGGGGCACCACATCCTGTGATATGTTAATGCCTTGATCGACACTTCTGTTCCTGGGCAGCCAGGTGATCTCTATCCCCCCACAGCTTGTGCCGGCTGGTGTGGATTGAAACCGTCAGAATGGAGTAGGTAGCAATTGGTATGATCTCCTTCTCCCCCCCCCCCCTCTGATGCCAAAATGATTCCATTCTCACAGGGCAGCCAATCAGTGCTGAATGGAAGGCAATAATGGTCGACCGTGGGAAGGGATGACAGACGAATCAGGGGTGAGGACCATCGTCACATTGACCTGAGACTCCATTAATTCTCAACTGTCAGTCATGCCTCATTTGCATGCATTTGAAAGACCAACACTCAAAGTTCTGGGCACCTTTATATTCAAGCTGGATTCCGTCCCAGAGATATGCACACAAGGAGACAGATTCCGAGGATATTCTCCAAGAAAACTTCCTCAGGGCAGCGGTACAAGCAAGGCAGACGGGAAGAAATCCCACCTGCTTCTTGAGGGTGGCGTGGGAGAGGTCCAGCCCCTGCAGGGGGAAGTTGACCAGTGCGTCAATCTTGTCGCGGAAGCGGTGGGAGTAGGAGAAGCGCTTGAGGTGGATGACCAACACCTCTGGCAGGCTCCACAGGTCCAGCTTCTTGTGCGCCTGCACCATCTGCTTGCACCTCTTGCACGACCAGCTCTCCGAGTCTTCTAGCCGCTCACCCTCCAGGAACGCCTGCACATTGCAATTTGGTCATTGTAGGATTATCCTGACCTATGAACACTACCTTACTACTTCATCATGTCTTGTTAGGAATTAATACTGGGGGGGAATCTCCTGGGGGGAACGCCGTTCCCTGCATGGTCCACAGCACCCGATTGTGATCCTCGCAGAACGGCACAATGACATTTCAGAGCCATGAGCGGGAGAAACGCACGTCGATGCACTCGACCAGTTTTATGAGTTTGGGCCCAGCCACCGATTGCCGCTTGGCAAACAAAAACAATCTATACACATCAGGTGATGTATTGGTGATCAGGATCTGGGGGTGTAAGGCCTCCACAAGGGGCGGAAACCCCGAATGGTCCACGCCAACAGGATTTAACGGCAAGTTGACGTTTCGGAACAAAACAGAAACGAGAGGAGCGCACGTCGATGCACTCGTCCAGGTCGTAGGGTTTGGGCCCGGCCTCCCGCCGCCGCTTGGCCTGCCTCACGCTCTCGTGCACCTGCGGCTGCTCTATGCAGTCCGGGTCGTACTGCTGGCTGGCACCCTCCGTCCAGTCGATGGCGAAGAACAGCTGCCCCTCCTCCAGCACCAGCTGCCCGCTCTCGCCCCGGGAGGTCGCGGCGTGGATGCTGTAGGGGGGTGGGGCGTCGGTCTCCTCCCCCTCCGCGGGCGGCTGCGGTCCTTCGTCTGCGCCGCTGGTCTCCTGCATGGGAAAGACGGGCTTTGATCGCCATGTGGAGTTGCTTTCTGGGGCTTTGGAGTGCTAGGTCGCCTGGTATGGACTGGGTGCCATGTGGTATCAGGCTTCTTTTGCACCTAACGACTGACTGGCTGGCTTCTCTGAGCACGACTGTCACAAAGATATCTGAAAATTCTGACTGACAGCGTCTGTTGTCAAGTGCAGGGACCTGTGATAAGGGGCCTTCGAGGCAGGGTGCAGGTTCAAGGCTTTTTAAAAGCAAGGGATGAGCACCTGTGAGATGACGTTCAGTACACAGTCTTTGTTGGAATTTGGATGACTTCTGGTACCTACAAACCGAGGCAGAAACCCAGCCTACCTGCTTGGCAAACATGTCGAAGGCAACCCCATTGCCCTGCGGAGAGGTGGCCCCCTCATCGGAGCTGTGGGAGGCTGCAGCCAGAGCCCCTTTGCGCGGAGGAGGCAAGGGGGGCCGGGGGTCGTCCTCCTCTGCAGGGGTGCATGGGACAGGGGAGGCCTGTCCTGGCGGGCTGCCAGAAGGCGTGTGCTCGAGACTTCTACCCCCTGCTCCCTGGGCTGCATTGGGGCAGTCCTCAGGAGTACCCTGTGGGCTGACGCTGACAGCTTCCGTAAGAGACCCCGGGGGGCGTGATGTGCCGCCCGGGGAGGATCCCTCCAGGTCCATCTCATTGTCAGCCGCACCCTCTGCAAAAATATGATTCCATGACTGAAGCCAAGGTCAAATTGAAGGAGAGGTTGGTTGTTGTGAGGGATTGGTTGTCGTGAGCACTGTGATGGAGTACAACCTGTCTTACTGATTTCAAGGTGCATAGCACGGGACTTTTGGCAGTAGTGGGAGGGCAACTTTCCTATTCATCAATGCATCTAATCCCAGAACGAATTCAAATCAAATTTCAATGAAGCTTTGTCCTGATGAATTCTACAGATCTCGATTGCAATGATTGTCTATTGACAGGTGCTTCAACGACATGAGGGTTGCCAGAGTAATCAGGTGTCAAACATGTTTTCGTGCAGTTCTTGCCACAGGCCCCTGACCACAAGATTTTCGTAGCTGGGCGTTACCTGCTTTCCCAGGCGGGCCAAACATCCTGCTCTCGGCTGCATCCTGCTCCGCTTTGATGGTCTCAGGTTCCGGAGGCGTGGCAGTGCCAAAAGTGAGGGGAGTGGCGACCTTTCCCCCCTCTTTGCGCCTGTTGCTGGCCAGCCTTTTCCGCTTGAACGGCCTGCTTGCAGTGTCACATCAAAAGCAGTTCAATGGGTATTGATTTGGATCAAAGATTGGAAGATTGAGGGATCCAGCTACGATGAGGCCTACAGGCTGCAATCTGATTGGTGGTGGACACCCAAATTCGCCCGTTCAGCTCCATTGAAGTAGGGAAATGAAGATACAGTTATCTCAGATCTACAGGCAGGACAAGCGTCAGCTCACTTCAGGTCTCCCGTTCCTTTCGAACTGCTTGGCTCGTACAGCACATCCCTCAATCTGTTCTTGTGCCTTCAGTTCTGTCGCCGCCTGATGGCAAGCAAATTGAAGAAAGGGATATATGAACAATCAATGCCACCTCAAACCCCTTCAACCCCAGCAAGACGGAGAGATGTAGAAAGTAATGATGACAGAAAGTTGTCGAGGCGACTGATACAGAGACCGGGAGTGGGAATTCTCAAAGAGGGAGACCTGAGTGCAGACTCGACAGCAGTGCCAAGGGGTCCCTGGGGGTCCAGCAGCTTCTCGGCAGCTCCCTTGGGGCCCACGTCTGTGTACTCCTCCGGCAGCCACAGCAGCAGGGGGGCGGCGAACAGCTCGTGGGTCTGTCTGCTCCATAGGTGGTAACCCCCACGTTTTGCCGGGCGCCTGCATTCCGTATATATTTATTGTTGCCTCCGGGATTTAGAGATCTGAGATTCACCAACTCTATCGAGTGGGACATACCTCATTGACACTCCAAGGATGGAGGAGCAGGGGTGGAAAGAATACATGAGGTTGAGGGCTCCTGACTGCAATTTGCTCTAAGAACGGACGCACAGGGATGAGTAAGTTTCAGGGGAGGGGGGAAGGGGATGGATTACTGCCACCTCGGAAAACCTCTGTCTCCATGGATTGTTATGAGTCAGATAGAGAGGTGGGGAAATATGAAAAAGGAGGGTGTGATGTTAAGTCATAAAGAGCGTACCTCTGCAAAAGTCGCGTAAGCCAGTGCTGCCTCACAGGCCGGTGCTCCCCCTTGTGAATAGAGGGGTTTAAAACGGTGACGGGCCTGATGATGAGAGAAACAAAGTGGAGAAAGGGCATAGATTGTCACGAAAGGCCCCACCTCTGGAAGACATGGAACTCAGTCCCCCCTGAGGCTGGCCCTGTCTCCCGGGAAGGGTACTTGTAGGCCAGCAGCACGTCATTGGGCAGGATCTGGTCGGCCAGGGGCTCTGCCATGTCCACATACTTGCGGTGCACCTGAGGAAAGTGGATGGGTGGATGGATGAATGAATGGATGAACTTGGAATGGGGAATTTCCCCAAGGTCCAAGCACGTCAATACCTTTTGGCTGGCAGATGACACCAACCTCCACAGTTGGCGGTGAAATTGAGTGGGGGGGACGGCCCCAATCCAATGTGAACACACAGTATGATCTTTGAAACAACAAAAGAAAACGTGCATTAACGCGACACCAGTGCCGAGTTGCGAAAGCGTGCAGGTGATCACCTTGCCGCCGTGGATCTCTACCAGCAGCAGCAGTGCACTGGGGGGCTCCTCTTCCACGCCGCACACGCGGGCCAGCGCCTTGTACAGGTCCCCAACCGTGCCTGCCCACAATCCCGCCCAAAGTCATATTGTGTGTGTGTGTGGGGGGGGGA
>QAXI01000410.1:325797-337533 GCA_004335615.1 Chloroidium sp. JM
TTGCCTTCCATTCAGCACTGATTGGCTGCCCTGTGAGAATGGAATCATTTTGGCATCAGAGGGGGGGGGGGCTGGAGTAAGAAAGTTGTTCTCGTTGCGCTTCAGACTTCTTCAACGGAATCTTTCTCTGGAGGAGTGCAGAGCAGAATGCTTCCAATGACAGCTTCCTCTCATCCCCCTTTTCGATCTTTGCGAATCCCATGCCCCCCTCCCTATCCATAATCTGCTAGGCTGGAGCACCCTTTCTTGACTGCTTCGCTGTACAAATCAGACAGAAAACCCAATTGGATCTGTGCAAAAACCAGCAATATACATGCAAATGCTTGGCCAAGGCAGTGGTTGTGGGGGAAGGGAAGAGCTACACCTAGTTTCAGCACTTCCAGTGCGTACTTGGTGGGTGGATTCGAGCCGTCCATGCACACCACAGTGACTTCCAGGGTGCGCATCTTGGCCGCGGGCAGGGGCAGCGACAGGCAGTTGAAGGTGTCCATGGTGACCGAACTGAAGTGGCAGTCCGGGCACACCAGCGTCGACTTGTACATGCCCTGTGTCCAGGGTGCGAATGTCAACGGAAAAGCGATGTCCTGAGGGGGATTCTGAAGCCCAAAATGTGATTTTGGGCCCCTTTCACCAGGTATGAGATTCTTGCCACGGAAAATTGAGGGAGAGTGTTTGTGATTTGTGCATCTGCAACGAGTCCAGCAAATGGTCAAAAGCCAAAATTTCCCGAGCATCTGCTTCAATTCATGGCAGTCCCTAGCCTCATCAGCTATGAATAAATCTTAGCAGGTCTTGTGTAATTCCATGACTCATTCATCAATTTCTCCCTGTCTTCCTCCCTGAGTTTGGGCTCCTCTCGGCATGAATAATGAACGAGAACACACTTTGTAACAACACATCTTACCACCACATCCCCTCTACACCACACCAATGCCAAACGATCCTCAAACAGCAATCATGGTGGGAGTGGCCTTCACTCACCTGGAAGTGGTCGGCGATGAAGGAGTCGTTGCGGGCTCTGTAGTTGCGCCAGGCCTCCTCCGCCAGCTCCTCGTCCGGTCTGCCATTGGAGTCGGGGTACTCTATGTATGGCTTGTTCTTCACGCGGTTCAGGTCCTCGTGCAAGCCGTCCAACAGGAATGCCAGCAACTCCTGAGATGCAATTAAAAAACATTCAAAAGCACTGTCAGGGGGTGGAGGGGGGGATGAGGGGAGTTTGAGGGCGTTCAGGTCCTCGTGCAGGCCGTCCAACAGGAATGCTGGCAGCTACTGAGGTGCAAAAAACCGATCTCAAGGACTACCAAGGGGGAGAGGGGTGGGGGTCTGGGGGGGTAGGTGGTTCAAAAACTCGGACACAATCCAACAGGAACGCCAGCAGCTCCTGAGATGTGATCACCACTCTCAAGCACTGTCGCGGGGGATTCAAATTCTTGAAAACACCATCTGAGAGGTACGCCAAACAGCTCCTGAGGTGCAAATCTCCACCTCTCAAGGGTTACTTTGGGGGGGAGGGGGGGTCATTCTTGCGGATTCAGGTTCTCATGTAGGCATTTCAACAGGAGCAAAGCTGCAGCAAATCTCTCCATTCGAATCCCATCGATCACAATTCGGTGCCGCATCCCCTTGTGCTTCCGCTGCCTGTAATCCGCATGCATGCGAATGTTTTCCCTTCGTTTCAGACGAATTTCTTTACAAGTGCGTTCTGTGTATGAGGGGCTAAAATAAAAGTGAAGACTGGAGAGGGAAAGGGAGGAAAGAGAGGGAAGGTGTGAGGGGAGATGGCCATGCCTGACTGTCGTGCTGGTTGTAGCCGGCAAAGTGGGAGTGGAACTTCTGAACCTGGTGCTTGAAAAGCCTGGGTGCAACCGACTTCACTCCCGCCTGCACATTTACGACCAGGTTTCATCGCTTTTTAGGATCCCAAACACAGAGCGCAGCCAAGCTCAAACCGGTGTCATGCATGCAGAAGTAGCTTCCTCTATTCCTTAACACGGGCAGATCATACACACATTGAAGGACTGGTGGAACATCAACTCTGATTTTCAGCAAAGGCAGCACATCTGTTGGATGCCGGTGATCTGTTTTTTGACCTTTTCCCTATATGAGAGCAGCCTTGACCCCCACGAGCGGCCCCCCCCCCTTTCCCCTCTCCCCGCCCCTCCCGCGATTCCCGCCCTCAGTGGGCAATCCAACCCCAGACTGTCCACACCCTGTCACATAGGAAACAATCTGCCCACCCCTCAACCCAGAAGGGTGAAACATTGCACTGTGGTGTGCTTTTTTGAAGGGGAAACATGCCATTTCTGAAGGCAATACATTTACCTGGTACATCTTGGAGACCACATCTCCGAACGCCTCCGCCAAAGTCCCCTTCTTGCGCGGGGGTCGTCCCCAGAGTAACGAAACTTTGCCCCACAGGAACCAATCTGGCCCATCCCTCAGCCCAGAAAGGTGGAAGACTGCAATCTGCTACATCTTTTCAAGAACGCCGTGCTGTGTGTAGGAAGTGTGGCCACCTGGTACATCTTTGAGACCAGATCTCCAAACGCCTCCGCCAACTCCCCCTTGTTGCCCAGGGGGTTGTCACGATTGAGGTCCGCCTTGTAGGCCTCACTGAGGAAGACCCGCAGCAGGGGCACGGTGTGCGCCAGGCACTGCACGCTGCTGTTCATGAAGCATGTGTTGCCCAGGTTGCCCAGGCCTGCCGTCCCGACGGCTGCGTTGCTCCCCTGCAGACGATTTCATCAGAATTGAGGGTGTATTCAGATCACAACTCACGAGATGTGCCGTAGATCATCTTGAAAGGCAGGCATTTATATTGTTCATGAAGCACGTGTTGCCCAGGTTTCCCAGGCCTGCTGTGCCTATGGCCGCATTACTCCCCTGCAGAGGAAGACTCTTGGAATGGTTGCCTGATTGGATTGCAGCTGGCAAAACATGCCGCAACACATTTTTCTTGGACGTTCATGTTGCAACCTTGCAATAGTCCCATCTGCACCCTCTGATGGGCTGTGCACCTTCCAGCAGTGGTCTCCAAAACAGCTTCTCTTTGGCTCCAGTGGAGTTGCAATCTGAAGCCCTCCCTCACATAATCAATAAGATATCAAAAATGGGGTAATGTCAAGAAGATGCCTGAGCAGCAGCCCTTGTGCCGTCACGTGAGCAAGCAAAGCCAAAACAGTAGCAAGAGCTTCTGCAAGTATACCTGCACGGCTCTTGATGTTTTTGGAAGTCCATTGTTTTCAGCCTCCTCTCTCGAAATAAAGAGGGTCGAAAAAGGGTGTGTACTCCTCCTCGGGGGCCCTCACACAACCCTTACCCTTGGGGCCCCTGGTCGGAGGTGCGGTCTCAGCCCCCAGGAAGGGGGAGGGATGGGAGAGGCTGTCACCGTGGTCACAACATTCTTATAGGAGTTGCCGTTGTAGAAGCTGGAGCCAAACGTGGGGAGGGTGGGGCTGCTGAAAGTCGTGGCTTCCTTCTTGGGAGGGGTCGGGAATTTGCCGCTGGCATCCTGCAAACCAGCCAGGCCCTCCTGAATTTGCATAATTGCTGCGAGATGTCCAGTGAGTAGTATGAATGGAGAAGCGGGAAGTACAGGAAAAGGAAAAGTGAGTTATGTGGAGGGGGTGAGGTCTCTGATAAGCCAGTCGCGAAGTTTAGGAGGAGGAGAGCCAAGGTGCGCCTGGAACCTTGGGCCCCCATCAAAATCGGGGTGTCAGAAACAAGATGTGTTGTGTCATCACCAATCAAGATTCCCCTTGGAAAGTTTCATGGATAATGAAACCAACGGATCACGTGGGAGGTCCAGGAAATGAAGCAAGGGGGATCCTGGGTTCTGCTTTCCTTGACGAGAACACAGACAGCCCACAAGGGACAGTGGGCAGATTGGTATGGCTCCCTCCCTTGCAGCCAATTGGAATCATCACTTGACATAGACCCAGCAGGTGAAGACGGTGTGCTATCCCAACTCACTCTCATAATTGTGTCATACTGAGACAGGAAAATTGGGGGGTGAAGAAAACACGCACCTTCTCCAGGAGCATGAGGTCCTGGTGATCCACTAGATTGGAGTTTTGGAACGGTGCCTCTAAACCCCCATCATCCAGTGGCTTCTCGCTGTAGTAGCTGCCCTGGTAGTAGTCCCAGATCTGCGTGTCTGTGGCCGCCAGTCCGAGCACCGCGCATGCAGCAGCTTTCAACTCTCCCACGGTCCCCTGCAGAGGAATTATCCCCACCCTGAAAGGTCATAGGAGTCGCACACGACATGAGCGCTCTGGCAAAGACTCCCCAATGATCCCCTGAAGCTCATCCCTTTAAAATATTTTGAGGGCGGCATCGGCACAAATCCCTTGGCACTTCAGAGGTTCTCTGCAGTGACACCCCCATTATGTTTTATTTTCAACGCAAGCTTCTCAAATGAGGCTGGAAGCTGCATGGCGGTCGCCTACAGCTCCCCAAGTGCTGGCCAGACCTGCACATGAGGTCATA
This sequence comes from Chloroidium sp. JM, assembly GCA_004335615.1. NCBI lineage: Eukaryota > Viridiplantae > Chlorophyta > Trebouxiophyceae > Watanabeales > Watanabeaceae > Chloroidium > Chloroidium sp. JM. The sequence continues at coordinate 330,286 of QAXI01000410.1, forward strand.
GGCTGTCCTGACCTGTTCAATGGATCACCTGAGTGACACTCACATCCCCTATTGCTTTTGAAAATCTGAGAAGACTTGCTTGCACGCAACTGGGAAAATTGCAAGAACAATCACAGATCCTGAAGGGAGATGACTCACATCTAGAGGGACTTGGAAGTCCTTGGGAGCAGCCATGGGGTCCGAGGAGCGACGGATCTTGAAATGCTTCGCCTGGAAGTTGGCGAAGGCTCTGTTGCCCGGCAGGAGGGTGCCGGTCACGGGGGGCCCGCTGCCGGGGTACCATTCCTCCAGCAGCTTCCACGTGAGGGGCGCCTTGAAGGTGAAGTCCACCCCCTCCCTCAACGTCTCTCCGAACAACGTCTGTGTGTCGATGGGACCCGGCCTCTCTGGTCGCTGGTCCTCCTCGATTTTCTGCAGCCAGTGAGATCCCATTCGTACATTTGCAGTCTTATGTCCTTGAAGAAAACACCCGTCGTGACTTTCAGAAACTCAGTCACTTGCACTTTGTGCGCTTTGAGGCGTGGAAATCTGTGGGAGACAGTCCTTCCATCGCATCAGGAAGTTAATACTTTGAGTTGCAACATGCATGGATCCTTTGATCGAAGGTATCCTGGGACTCTTGGGTTATTTCTGTCTCTTGGGGTTCTTTTCTATGTTTTCTCAATCTCAGCTACTGTACATCCTGGAGGTTGCAGCTAGTCTAGTCTGGCCACAGTCACCTCTGCCCAACATTGTGAGAGAAGTGCATTTCAGGTGAGAAAAAGCAGAGTAAACACAAGCGCCTGGCATGGTCCCTGCCCAATAAGTATAATGCAGACAATAGGACTTGCAAGTGGGGATGCGAGGACTCTCAGAACACCGCCAGCCACTTCCAAGCCTGCGGCACTCTGTCTAGGAATAGGCCCACCTTCAGCAAGCACTTTTGTTTTCTATTTTTGATATCTAGATACAAATATTGCGGGACATGCCATACATACCTGTATGGTTGTTGTATGCTTGCCTTCCAGCTTCAGGCCTGTGTAGTTGCACCATCTCTTCCACCAATCAAACGGTATGACGTAGCAGACGGTCCCTGCCCGCTGATCCGTCTTCCAGAACGTTTCTTCGAGTGTGATGACCGCCTCTGCTTCCTTAGAGGGCTGATCTGGGGAGGTCTGCTTTGCTGATCCTGCATCGTTTGAAAGGCCGGCGAAATTATTACGACCTCCATCAAGATTCACATCATCCAACATTTCCATTCCCAGTAGGCTAACGCTCGCCTGGAGGCTTTATGTCTCTTTCTTCGCACAGCAATTTCTCTCCTCACCCCGTACCCTAGAGCTAAAAATTCCATTTCAATTTGGAATGTATTGAAATTTTCAAAACACAGAATTTCAAATCTGGTGACCTAGGAGAGTACAGGCCAGTCTGACGCTGGCCAGGCGGCATGGCGTCAGGGAAAGCTGTCTTGTGGAATGTGTTGAGGAAGTATGCATTGTCTGCAGTGGTTCTGCTCTTTTGTGTGTACTATGCCTTTGATTGCAGCCAACTGATTGTCTTCCCAGATTGGTGATTCAAATCAGAATACAGTGGGGCAATTACAGTGAGGCAGGACCGTGATGGCAACACAATTTCACGCCAGCATGCAATGCAGCACTGAACATTTTTTTTGTCTTTGTCGCTGATCTTCATCCCGCGGATTGAGACTGCATGACCCCTGCCCTGAGATAGACTCTCCCATCCAACAAGAGCACTGTGCCTGTCAATTGGCAGGTTCCAGTAGTCCCTGTCTAATATGCATAATGATTGCATGGCCTCAGCAGTAATTTTGCCCCCTGGACACTCCCGCACCCTGCTGCCTTAGCAACCCCTGCCATAGACTTCCACAAATGACAGCAACCCCGTGGCAGCTTCTCACGCTTGCACACCAGCAACCTGCCGCTTCGGCAAATGTGCCGCTTGGCAAAACATGCCAAGTCCCCGAGCATCTCCCGCAGGCAGGTATACCGGAGGGCCGAATGATCCCCGTCCGCCCTGGGAGGACCTCATGTGACTTTCTTCTGGACCTTGACCTTGGCAGGTTGCTTCTTGAGGGTGAGGTATTTGATGGTGGCTGCTGCCGAGGCCAGCAGGAAGAAGGCACCGGCAGTGTCCATCACCAGATTGATGATGTCGATGTCCTTCACCGCGCTCGCTGCACCCACAGACCTTTTGAAGATCTCACAGCATGAGCCCTCTCTTCGGGTTGGTCTCCTCTAACCACATTCCAGCTCTTGCCAAATCAATCACGCCATGCCGAGTGATTAATCTGGCAAGAGCTCAATCGTGGCAAGGCAGTGCTGCAAATTCTGACTTGATGCCCCTACAGGGGATTTTGGCATGGCCCAAATTATGAATTCTGAAGAGCCAAAGAGCACGCACTTCGCGCAGGTGCAATAATGCTGGCATGCTCGGCTGCAGGCACGATGGTGCGTCGGAGGTGGCAGGAAAGCTTATTCTGGCGCAAGGACTGACCTGGATCTAGATTTAATTTCTGGACCAGGAGCTTGGCGACCGACTGGTCATAGGGCGTGTGGACCGGGGGGGACTTCATCAGCAGGGCTGCGCGGGCAAGGGGGTTGTTCCATGCATCCAGCACTGCCTGCAATCATCATTTCAGAGCACTGGTCTGTAAATCAGCTCAATTCACACCTGGAATCCGATACTCTTCTGGCCTGAGCATATCTTGGTACGCTGCCTGTTATACTTCCCGTTTGGCGGATTGCGCCTTGGCCCCTCAACATGCCAAATTCTGGCTTTTTAAGCCCAAAAGCTGTCAAATATGACAGGCAGCAGCAGGATGGCATCAGACTCCCTTCTAATATGACACTGCAGGTGTGGAAAATATCCAGCAGCAGGCAAATCAATCAGAGAAATGATAATCTCTTGCTGACACTCTACAACGAAGAGCCTGCTTGTTGCATTTCACTGGGAAATCCCAGAGCTGAGAAGCTTACTGGACCAGTGACTGCTTGAAATGGAGGTTCACCTTGCTTCCTGCAACAGCTGCTGCAAGCGCGAAGACCCAGAGGAGGAAAGGGCTCTCCTTGTGAGGCTTTCCAACCCCCGATGCTGCAAAGATACACATGAATCGGCGGTTCCGGCTATTGATTCAATTGGGGACATGAATAGCATTGCAGTGGGGCACAGATGGATTGATGCTTGGTACCACCTGTAGCCGCTTCAAAATGATTCACAACTCTTTCCGTTTATGATCCTCTTGACAAGACATGGACCGAATTCCATAAGATGCAACACTCCGGTTCCATTGTCTCGCGAAAAATCCCCTGTGGAGTTTTGCATGTTGACAGTGCTGTTTGAGAATGCTTTCATGGAGCTTACCATAGGCATACAGTAGAAAGATAACCACTAAGCCAGCCACGCTAGCAACGTATCTCGGGTCAATGTGTTCGCCTGCAACTCAATACCATGAGCGGAGGGCCAACTTGTATGCCCAGCTACCCACAATTTCTGCCACATTGTGCGAGACATTGAGACATCCAATAAGCGGTAGCCATGACGCGACTGTTCAAGCTCTGCTGAACAGAAAGTGAGCAATGAAACACTGTCTCTGCCGCTTCCTGAAGTGCAGGGCGTTTATAGAGCCCTACCATATATCAAGACTGGGACGCAAACCAGGGCTGTCTTGAAGAATCCATACAGTCCCTGAGCGCCACAATGAAAGGATCATTGCCAGGTGCTTTCGTCTACAGCATAAACTGGAGTGCAAAGCAATAGCAACTATTTTTCACAAAAATTGAATGGCTTTGCAAATATGAGAATTTGAAAAGCTCACACCCAGACAAGCTAGCAGCTTGGAGTCCCTCCGCACGTCTGCCAGCTTCTTATATCGAGAGTCTATGGTCATTCGGTAAACACCATCTTTTCCCGAATCCACCATTCTTGATGCAACCTTTACTTTCAGATAAATTCCGGTAGCACTTCGAAGGATGTGGATTTAAGAGGACGTAATAAGAAGACTGAAAGCTTTCTACGATTGATCTGCTTCCTTGCTTTCCTTGCCCTTGCTTCGATTTCAGTGAGTCACAGAATCGAGGTTGTCACCAGGCGCACACTTGCCCTCTTTGGTAATCATCTAATTGCTTTCTAGGAGTGACAAAGCAGTATCCTGCGCAAATTTGTTACTCTGTCAGCTTTGTGTCGAAATTTCCGCTCAAACTCACTCTCCAAACAGCTTTGCATCTGCCAACTCAGACGAGCATTGAGCAAGCAAGGGACCCTTCTTAGCAAGATTTGCAGGGCTTGTCATGCATTTAAAGGATTGAAGCCGGGAACTGGCAATCTCCCAGTACAATGTCGACCAGCGTCTCCCCTCTGGCCAAGTACAAACTGGTAAGATATCACGGCCTTAAAAGTTTTTAATCGTCGTGCATCCGATGGGTAGCACAACTTCACTGATCAATCTGATGTGCCATCGCAGGTCTTCCTTGGGGACCAGTCAGTAGGGAAAACCAGCATTATTACACGCTTCATGTACGACAAATTTGACAACACATATCAGGTAGCTCATCGACCTCAAATTTCCCCAAAAGTTTTCAAATTGCGCCCAACCAGCCTAGGGCTCACCAAGCTTGGGCACTGAGACACTTGCTCACATCGCAGGCCACCATAGGAATCGATTTCCTTTCCAAGACAATGTACCTCGAGGACAGGACAGTCAGGCTGCAGCTCTGGTGAGCCTACGTGCACCACGATTTCCCTGAAAGTAGTTGCCTGACAAAGTAGCTTTTTCGTGCCATTGAACGGGCCAAAAGAGGATCTTGCCGTCATGCATGTTTGTCGCGGTAGTGAAATAGAGCGTGCAAGGGGAGTTTTGGTGAAGTGAAGAAAAATATCTTGGCTGAACAGCACTCTTGACAGCTCCGCTGTTGGCCAGCGGGTTATGTACAGGGGCTGCAAGCATGGAAACTTGATCGAGGCTATTGACTGGGATGCAGGGATACGGCGGGGCAGGAGCGGTTCAGAAGCCTCATTCCCAGCTACATACGGGATTCCTCGGTGGCGGTGGTGGTGTATGACGTCTCCAGTAAGCACCTCTTCCCCACCCTCTCCTGTTTCCCACCTGTGTCTTCGTTTTTGTCTGGCAGCTCAACAAGTGTGCTGCGAGGCCCATGCACTATGCACCTCTGTGCGAAATTAAAGGGTTTTGTGTCCCGCTGTACTTGTTGATTGGAGATTGAGAAGTGCAAGGGGACATTCTATTGGGAGGAGATGTAGGAGAGGATTCTTGGCGCTCCTAGCTCTTTTTTGAATTGCCAGCACGACCACAAAAGCTTGTTAAACTTGTTCAAATTCAAATCCATGATCCATGGCCTGTGATCGCCTTCAATTTGCATTTTGCGATGCTCACAGGATCAACTGTGACATTGACAAATGCCAGCAGTGAATAGGTGTCTCGAAGGGATTGTGTTCAATCAGCCCACGACAGAGAGCCCCGGAAATGAGTAGTGGCACAGACTCGGAAGCTTTCTGATCTTGCAGAGCTCTTGGTCGCATCCAGGGATAGCAAGTCCTGTCTCCGCGCAACCGGTTGAGGTCCCAACACAATCAGTCACGCTGGCAACCTCTGGGCATCTGGCAGCAATCAACTGTTGCAGGGATGGCAGGCAAAGCTAACATTTGTGCCTGTGTGACAGACCGGCAGTCCTTCGTGAACACGGCCCGCTGGATTGAGGAGGTGCGGACGGAGAGGGGTAGGGATGTCATCATCGTGCTGGTGGGCAACAAGACCGATCTGGTGGACAAAAGGTACTTGTCCTGCTCTATTTTTTATGGAAGAGGCCTTAGTCCGAAAGTACACACGAAGTGTCAAATGGACACCTCATTTTGAGGTCTCCTGTGAAATCAGTCCTTCTGCAGCCTGGGGAATCTGTCATGCAATTGAGGATCACCTCATCGAGCACTTTTTGATTGAAATACTTTCATGGCTCATATTGTTCAAATTGAGCTACGAGATGAGTCCTCTTCGTGTGTCCACGATTGGCTAGGTTTAAATTTTTGGTGACTTACAAACGCTTGCTGGCTTCAATACCTGGGCTGCTGCAGGCAGGTATCAATAGAGGAAGGGGATGCAAAGGCCAGGGAGTTCAGCGTGATGTTCATAGAGACCAGCGCAAAGGCAGGCTTCAACATCAAGGTGCGCTGCCTGAAGATCCCATTGCCTGATCCTGCCTTGACTTGTCTTTTCCAGTGCTTGCAGATGAAAGTGCAAAATGCCCCCTGGAGGTCTCCAGGGCACTCCCACAGGCTCTCCTCCTTCGGGTTTACAGACTTATGGAGAAATCAGAAAATCCATTCTGACTGCAAGCCAGCAGAATCAGTCTACTCAGAAACTGAGTCAATCCTAAGATCAGGTTCCAAGAATTGTCTAGGAACAGCTACAAATGTGTGACATGGCCTGGAAATTTTGAATGCAATCATTGAAGAAGATTTGAAGCCTTCCGTATCCATATGCAGGCCCTGTTCAGGAAAATCGCAGCCGCCCTGCCAGGGATGGAATCTCTGTCAGCCTCCAAGCAGGAGGACCTGGTGGACATCAACCTGGCACCTGCCAACCAGAACAAGGGGGGCGCCAATCAGGCAGCAGCCTCCCAATGTGCCTGCTGATCCTGCAACATGCCAGGGCTGTGCAAAATTTACCAGGACACGGTCGGCTGCCTCCTGACTGAGGCTGGCGTTTTGGCAAGGCGGAGGGGCAGAGTTGCACTTCCTGGCCTGCTGTTCCTTGAAATGCAAAGCTCAGGGCGCGTTCAGCAGCTCGGCAGGACGTCTGCTAGCCAGCATATATGCCAGGACATCCTGGAAGCAGAATCAAATTGCCACGTGGTGGTAGAGACTTGTCGTTGTTTTGATACTCGGAACTCTCCCGAGGAGATGTGTGCGCCTTTGTGCACTACAGGGACGAAGGATCACTGTGCAAGCGTTCAGGGCTATGCCTTTATCGTCTGCGGAGTGAGTGGAAGAAGTCTAGAGGGTAGTCTGCATGTTGTCTGTGGCCAGGACAAAGAATTGCTGATTGAAAGTAAGATTCGAGTGGAATGCTAACCTTTCCTATCTGCCATGTTCCCGCTCTGATTTTGTCGTCCTGAAGGAGCCAGGCTGAAGGGCCCTACACCCTACACTCCACTCCTCAGCTGCTCTGGGTAAAATTGTGCACTGAATGGAAATGGAAATGGAGGGTTGGGGGAAGGCGTTGTTGGGGGGGGGGGG
>QAXI01000410.1:348284-360576 GCA_004335615.1 Chloroidium sp. JM
GGATGGAGGGTGGGGCAGCGATTGCGCAATCTTGGCAGCGCAGCTACCAGCCAGGTCTTCCCCTCTGCCTTCCTTGCTTCTCCCCTGCCCCATCAATTTTCATCCGGCAGAAACAGGCCCATCCGACAATCTCTGCATCTTGGCTGAGACTTCCAGGAGTCTCAAGAACAAATTGTTGGCTTTGACGCCTGGTAAGCAAGATGCAAATGACTTTGTGAATCGCAAAGAGGGAAGAGAGATCAGCCAAAGACTCCAAGGTTGCGCTGGATCCAGTCATGCTTCTGCAGTCAAGGCAGAGGCCTCAGACTGGTGTGATTCTTCTATGGGAATGCCATGACTCAATTCCAAGTGTCTCAATTCAGCATCCAGAGCACTGGCCTTTTCCTACCCCTGGGTTCTCTTGGGGCTACCCAAAGCGGCAGAAAGGGTGGTGAACATGCCAAAATCACAGGCAGCAAGTTCACGAGCGGATCATCTGCAGGGCTGGTGGGGTTCATGGGGTCAGCAGGGGAATGAAGCCAGTGCCCCCCAGAAAGCCAGGCTGGCGGAGGAGGATGGCGCCGTGGAGGCACTAGTGTCCTCCGTGCCTGAGCAGGAAGGGGTCCCCCCAGAGAAGGCCGTTGAGAGCTCTAGGTGGGACCGAAGATCTTGATTCCTCATTTGCTTGCATGCTCTGATTTTTTTCAGCCATGCTAGCATGACAGAAATCTCTGCAACAGCTGTACTGCTGTGTGCAGGAAAGTTTGTGTTACATTACACTTACATTTAATTGTCTCTGAATCCGTAGCCACATGTATTGTCGAAGTGATTTACTAACCAAAACAAGAACATAAGAGTAAGTGCAGCGTTACTGTCTCAGCTCATCTGCATATCAAAGAGAAAGGAAAAGATAAATTCTACAGATTGATTGCCCCCCATATCTTGCTAAGAAATTGAAACCAGCAATCTTAGTATTAGTCTTTCCCTCCTTGTTCTGAAGAGAATATGACCTTCTGTAAACGGCTTGGCTGCATTACCCTAGACGTCTTATCAGTATGACAGAGGTCTAATTGTCTGCCGCTTTTGCCACAGCAGCGGTTCTACCCTCGGCATAGGTGGCTGCTGCCAAGCTTGGGCAGCTCAGGAATATTGCCAAAACCCATGCTCAAATCGCTGGCGTCTCAGCAAAAGGACTGGAATTCTGTGTAGGGGTTGGTTGCGACGCCTGGGGCAGCTGCAGAGTGTGGCGGCATCGGCTGCCACCTCTGTGGGGGGCGCTGCGTCCTCTGTCGTGGGGCAAGCCAGCCCACTGCCCACCTCCATCCATTTCGGCCGCACCATAATCTGGCCAGCGGTACCCCCCAAACCCCCCCATCCTGGCCCATCCCCCTCCTCGTCCTCGTCCCCATGGCCCCACATCCCCCTCGTTCCCTCAACAGTCAGAGCTTCATGAACCAAAGATGACCTGGAAGAAGCAAAGCCACCAAAGGAAAGAGATGCAGGTGCACTCAAACGGGGAGGAATTGGTTTCAGCAGTGGACAGAATCAGCAGATTATAGCAGACGTTAGGAGAGGAGAAACGGAGGCCTCGAATAACAAACCAAGAACGGAGGTCTGGCCAGGAGATCTGATGCATTGATACAGCATTCAAGGCAGAGATTTGCGTTGGACCAAAGGCGTGTACTACATTCGAGAATGATGGGCCCAGACGGTGCATCTGGAGGATTGGATCAGCATCCCAGTAGAAGATGCAGAGCAAAAAAGGGAATCGCCTGATTGTGCAGCTGAAGCCTGAGGAGGTTCATCCAGAGCTGCAGAGTGACGTGAGGAGCCGCCTGCTGGCCAATCACCGGATGCCTGCCTACCGCCACAGGTACCCAATCAATGCGAAATGATGTTCCCTGCGGTGCAAAAACGTGGCATTATCTGGGTTCTCCAGAATGGTCAGATGCATTCAGAGTTCATCTTGCCTGCCCCCCTGCAATCCTCTTACACAGTGCTCAGACCATTCTGAAAGAATTTCCATATAAAGGAGAAGTGTTGGCAGGCGTAAATACACACACAAGACATTTCCACTGGTAGATAATCACAACTTCTGTAGGGAAGCCCTCATTGTACAACGTTTTCTTTCAGGATAAGCAAATGGGAGGAATGAGAGACCGTTGTCCAATCATGCATTGCTCGAGAGAGAAACCCTGCATGCCGGACGTCTTAATCTTTCACCACATGTTGTCTCTGTTGTTAATCAAACAGATGATATGGCCCTTTGAAAATCACATGTTTGGTTCTTTCTTTCCAAGCAATGACCCTTGTGAAGGGCGCTCACACACATCAGGGCGATTCCTGGTTTGGGACCTGGGGGCCAGGACTCCTGCACAGCCCACTTGGCCCAGGATCTGCTACCTCAGGCTGTCATTCACAGCGCGGTGGCGAGCCTCCAACCCCTGCCACCTCCACAGTCCACAGCCAGCCCGCAGAACAGGTTTGCAGCTCTCAAACCCAGCCCTCCCTTGTGGGCGCTGCTGAGCAGGCTGATATCTTGAAAGGGAATATCAGGTGCGAGAAAACATGGCAAATGGGTCTGCAGGTACACATGGAGGTTAATGCAATCCTGACATGATAGCTATGAGGTTTTGGTGGGGTGCGTAGCCAGGAATCCTGACGGTAAGAATAGGAGCGCTTCCTGCAGTCTTGAAAGAAACCCAGGCTGACAGATGCTGCGCCTGCCTGTGTTTGTGAATCATCAGTGCATGGACTGTATGAAGCCAGTGTACACCCCCCTCCCCTCCCCCCTGGGTCCCGTCCCTCCCTTCTCGCCACAATTGAATGTCGCGCTCTTTCGAGAGCCGCAAGTCACCCCAATTTCTGCTCAGCAATCATGGAGGGCTATGCTTCTCTCATGAACCACAAAACCACAACTCAACCAGCCCTGCCTTCTCGGATGCTGTGTCCCTCAGCATACTTTTGACTGGTCAGGTGGTCATGGAGGGCCATACCCTACGTGGGCGGAGGTGGGGCCACAGAGGCTGGGCAGACTCTGGGGCTGACCATCAGGGGGAAGGCTCTCACGAGCCTGACTCAGGGGAGGATTTTGGCGGCCCAAGGGGGGAGCTGGTACCCGGTGAACCTCCTGGGGGCTGTGATGCCCATCCCCAAGCCCCCACGGAGCCTGCAGGTACTCGTATACACTGCAAAGCAGCTTGTACAAGTAGTAAAGGTTTGTCTGTACGTAAGTTCTTGACTTTAGGAGTAAGCTTAGGCAGCTCGGTCGAATTTCTCATGAGTCACGCTGAGTTCTACCCAATTCGGAGCTTACAACCTCTTCCTGCAGCAATGCCACCTGATCTCTGTCGCTGAAATGCTGGAATTGCGATGAAGGGATGCGAAACCATACCTCTGAGCACTTCTTCTTGAGTATGACCTCCCACTGGATACTGTTTGAAGGAGCATATCTGGAATAGCTCAAGGGTTTTAGAGCGCATGCATCACAGTCATGGTCAGTTATAGGATGGGTTTTCCTCTTGAGGAGTGTTGGCTCCTTACGAGGAACAATGGCTCCTCTTTAGAAATGCTGGGACCCTGTAGAAGCCGGGTATTGTGGACTGGATCCAGAGCCATTGGAGGGAAGAAGACTCAGAGCCGTACCTCAGGGCCTCAGTGACCATGCCATTGGCTGCGGCATCCCAGGTGGGCATTCCCCTGCCCCCTTGTCCTTGGAAAAACCCCCCTGTGTGCTCTTCATTTTGCAATGAGGTGACTGCTCATCTTCAGCACTTCAAACCCTCCAAAAGCCATCTATTGGCCGTGCTGTTATGGAATGAGCCATGAATTATACGTGGCGGTCGCATGAATCTTAAACTCTGCACAGCAATCTCGGCATTTTGGATGTCGATCAGCACCAGCGATACCCCTTGCTTGACCCAGTAGGAGCTCTATGCAGTGCCAACCACCACAAAGGCTTTGCCAAAAAGCATCAGTTCCATGGAGATGTGCGTTCCAAAACAACATATCACCACCCACTTGCATGCAGGCACGCTACTCAGGGCAGAGATCAGGCTTCACTCCAAACTCAGGCATACGCCTTGAAAGCAAAGTCCACAGTAGAAACCTGCAGCTTCCCATACTGCTAGACACCTGGGTGGGATCACCAACTCGCAGCTCGGTGCCTGACCCACTGGGTTCTGGGGTCAGAACGGCCACTGCCTCTCACGTCTAATGGCGACTCTTGTCGAAATTGTGCAGGTGTACCACGGCAGAGAAGGTCACGGCCTGGATATCCACCTGCGGTCAGACATGGAGGACCTCTCGGCCCACCTGCGCGTGTGCGTGCCCACTGTCTGGCTCCTGGGATCCTCCTCAGCCGCCAGCCGTCACGTCATGTCTGCCCTCGGCGGGCCGCCGGGGAACCCCTCCGCATCCACCCCCTACCTCACACCTGCAGAGGTAGGGCAACTAGCCTGCACGCACTCCTCTGCTCATGTTTGCTGACAAGAACAGGCCTCCAATCCCCTTCCTTCCCAATTCATCCTCCTCCTACATTCAAATTGAAATCCTTTCTCTTCACAACAGAAGTAGGATTCATACATCGGTGCAACCCGTTGATTGCTTGGAAGGTTCGAGGGTAGACAGGCCAAGCGTCAAATGCCTCACCTCCGTGCATCATGCTGCTGAGGTAAGCCTAGAAGGGAGAGGATGGACAGGTAGGGAGCTGGAGAGATGGAGCTCAGTACTTGGAGGATGCATTCTTATGGTGTAACGTCCAGAGTGAAGCTAGAAGACTACAAAGCGGGTCTGGGAGACTCTGTGGCGTCTTTGTAGTCCCTCGGGTATCTTGGTATCCAATAAATCGATCTCAAAATCATGCTGGCGGTCTGCTGCAGTGGACTGGAAGTTTGGCATGTCTGATGGCTGGCTCTCAACTTTTATTTTTCGCTGCAAATCTTGTTCCAAAGACGTAGCCACTGGGAGCTATCACCTCGTGCTTCCATTGAGGGAGGCAATGCAGTGATACAATTGTTCAGCACATTCTCATTGGGTTGACAAAAAAATTTCCATAAAATGCAGATCATTGTCGACGGAAGCAAGTGGTGCAATCTGCTGGCGGCCCCCGTCACCACCCCCACCCTGGCGTTCGCCGCCCTCACCACCGCTCTGCCGATGAGCACGGCCGCGGGAGGGTTCACGCAGCCCAGCGGCCCCATACGTGCTGCCTCCCAGCTTGTGCAGGTCAGCACATCCTCCTCTGTTGAGGATTGGAGGCCAAAATGCAATAGCAAACTTCTCTTTGAGGAGGTGCGAAGAACATCGAGATCGATGAATCTTTTCCATCCTTGCTCAAATCCAGATATTCCAGGGTAATGGTTGCAGAACTTCAGTGAGAATACGCGCTGCCTCCCAGCTTGTGCAGGTCAGCAACCCTTGTGAGCTGGAAGTTGAGATGTGAAAGCAAAGTTCAAATACCAAGTGAAAGCAAAGTTTGAGTACCAAATAGCACTGAGGGGACTTTTTCCCATCCTTGCTAAAGCGTAATTTCTCCAGGGTGATGCTTGCAAAGTTACACTACACAGAGGATGATCCAAGCTGGACTAGCAGAAAGAGCAGCTGCCAGGTCACTGCAGGCTCGCCGATGATCGATCAGACAAGCGAACTTGGGGCAAGCCAAATAAGTGATATTCAACACAGAGCAGTCAGCACCTGCAGACTGAATGGCCTGACATACCAAATCTAACCCTGATGGCACTGGCGCCCTGCACAAGATTTCAGACGACTCAGTCCACAGGTCTTTCGTTGCTGAATCGAGATTTGCTATTTTGCTTGCGTTGTTGCTTCTTGGACTGCTGCAGCCAAAACCCGCTTGCTTGCGCTGCAGGGTTTGCAGGCTTGGCTGGCTGGGCCGCAAGTCAATCTGAGGGAGGGGGCCAGCAGCTCTGCCATAGTTCTGGCCTTGGATCAGTCATCTCCACCGCTTGGCCGCCTGAGGAGGCTGACTCAGCAGGCAAGTGCACCCAGGGAATGGACGCCCCCCCCCCTTTGGCGGCCAATCAGTTTGTCTCCATATTTGAAATACGGGGAATTCCACAGCGCTTGATGACCACGATGACTCAAACACTCCAGCAGCTGATTTTTGAGTTTGGATGTGGTGGTGATCTTTTTGCAAGGCTCTGCTTGGGCCTCAAATTTTGTGTTCCCCCCCTCCCCAGCATCCATGATTACTCACACACCCGTGTGTAGAGAAGTGTGACACAAGATGCTACAGGGAAATATTTCTGCTGTTGCGCCACGGGGAAATATCCAGCATTACTGATGGACATCTCATCAGAGCACAGGCTGGTGTGTCAAAATATTACTTCAAGGCTGCTGAATGTGTGGAAGGTCTAAAACACTACTTCCAGGTCCCTGCACACAGCGTTTGATCCGTTTGTACAGGCAGAGAGGGCGGGTGTGGACATCATTACGGTCGAGGTGGGCAGGCAAGAGAAGGATCCAACTCTAGATGCCACGCCTGGCAGTGTAGCCACCAACGTCCAGGGGATGGGCCTTGCAACAGTAGAAGATGTGTTGGGCTTGCGTCAAAAAGTTTTTGAAGCCCTCAACAAGCATCACGCCCCTCCAGCCGTGCTGCAATCCAAGTTGTAGCTAGCAGTGATGATGCAATGACCATTTTGTGCATGACACATTGCATTGCCTTTCTTCTGTAAGTTGTAGCGCTTTGATTGAACACCCATTGAAGATTATTCAGACTTCTCTGTCTGATGCAAAGTGGACAAGTGCGGTATTTGGTTTTAGAATCTGGAGTGTAGCTTACACTGCCACCTAAATTCACATATCACTGTCTACACAGCATCTCGCTGGATAGAATCAGCAGCACAGGTTCTGGAAATTCACGTTCAGGGAAGAAACACGTTCACCCACAACGCCAAGGTGCCTTCATCCTTTCTATATCATTTGTGTCCTCGATTAAACCTGAGCTTCTTTGCCATCCCCGTCACAAAATGGTAGTTTGGCCCCCTTGCCCTAGAGGTCTGATAGGAGGGCAAGGCTCTAAGTTCATACAGAGACTGTAATGATGGAACAAGTGACTGCATTGAAACAGCCTAGCTACCCTGCCAGGCATGAATTCATGTACATGTCTCTAAATCTGCAGCTGTGTTCATTCCTTTGCAAGAGCAGAGATAGTCTGCCGTTGTCACTCGCAACTGAATCAGGGGGCGTATGTGACAAACTGACTCTTGCTATCAAGTACAAGCGATACTGGGCCAGTCTGGTCAATTGCCATCAGCCTAGCTAGTGGATCATTGACATGACAGCATGAAACAGGCTGCATTTCAAAGCGGAGGCACAAAGAACTGCCTTCCAGCCTGATCCGAAAGCATCACACGCTCGTTCACGGCCATCCCCTGGCACTCGTTCCTGAGCCCCGTGAACAGCGGCGAGGACAGGTAGCGCTCCCCGAAGCTGGGGAGGATGACCACTATCAGCTTTCCGGCGTACTCCGGCCTCAGGGCAACCCTGACCGCTGCCACTGCCGCCGCCCCGGATGAGATGCCGCAGAACACGCCCTCCTCCCTTGCCAGGCGCGTCGCCATCTTTATGGACTCCTCGCTGCTGACCTTCGGCCAACATCAACGTCCACTCAGAGCACCAATTATTGCTATTGTATTCTAACGTCATTGTGTGTCTGAATCCGTAATTCCTGGCTCCAAGATCAAATTCCTGGAAGGTCAGGAAGCAGCTTGGTCGGCATGGAAATTGAAGGGCATTAAATGCATGCACTTCATTGAGACCTTGCTGCTGGCCATCACTTCCTGGATTATGATCTACTTGGTGTGGGCAAATTCAGAAGAGGGGGCTAGAGGACATGACATTGGTGGTTGCCTGGCGATATAGAAACCACTCTTGGTGCTTCCTAGCACAACAGCTCCAGGCAGCCAGAGGGGTGCGCCGGCTTTCTGGAGCACTCTTTTGTTTTTGACTCTCTGTTTGCCCAGATCCACCCTCAAGTTACAGATGTCACTGTGCAGCCAGGGACAGTCTATATAGCTGCCAAGGTGGTGAAAATGACCATGGACAGAAAGGATTTACCTGGATGACTTCATGGTAGATCTTGGTGTTGAGGACGCCCGGCACGAAACCTGCGCCGATGCCCTGGATCTTGTGAGGCCCCGGATTGCCCCCCGAGAGCACCGGGCTCTCGCTGGGCTCCACTGCAATGATGTGCAGGTCCGGGTTCTGCTGCTTGAGATATTCCCCTGTTCCTGTGATCGTGCCGCCTGTGCCCACACCACTGACCAGCACATCCACCTGCGTCAATCACACAATTCAGATGGAGTGTCTTGCTATGCATGTTTGAGCAAGGTGTAATCCATTTTTGAGCAGAAGTGTTCCTCCTCAGATTGATGATGCGATGCTCCTATGTCAATGATCTCGGTACGTGATCTCAATACATTCAACAGTCCATCATGAAGAACGTGGAATGGACACTCAGGCAAATTGTACCTAGCTGCAGCCCCAATCTGCAACAGCAAACCAGGTGCACATGCGTTAGCAGCCTCCCCAGGTTCAGTTTTAGCTGCTTGAGAGGACCTACAGCTTTGAAGCAATCCAATGAGAACTAAAATTGGGATGTGCAGTGATGAGATTGTACGGTGAAGGTCTTACGGCGCCCCACCAGGAGAGGGTCAAGCTAATCAAAAGATACATTCTGATTGGCATTGCTGGTTGCAGAGTTACATGGGAAAGGTCCTTGCCTTGCCAAGGGTGTCCCTCCATATTTCAGGGCCTGTCGTCTCCCGGTGCACCTCTGAATTTGCAGGGTTCTCAAACTGCTGGAGGATGTAGGCGTCCTTGGTCTTTGCTGCAATCTGCTCTGCCTTGGCCACTGCTCCTTTCATGGCCTGCGCCACCCATGCGTTGGAACCTATACACAAGTATACTCTTTCTCCCCAAACCCCTCCCCCTTCACACCCATCCCCACCCAAAATCCCACCTACCCACAAATCATGAACGTCTGGGCAATCATGGAGACAATTATTCAATCTTTTGAGCATGATTTGTGTCATCCCCTGTCCCCATACTGGACAATACACGGCCCCCACAGCAGCGTAGGAAGCAAGCACAGCTTCAATCCTCAGGCCGGTTGGATACTCTGTGAAGCTGAAATGCAGGGGAACGCAACAGAGCAGGAAGCTGCGCAAAGGAAAAGATGGGAGGGTTGACAGCGCACAGACCTTCGCCGGGTCTGTGAGGATGAGCTCCGCTCCGAAGGCCTGCAGTAGGATGCGCCTCTCCAGGGACATGGAGGCTGGCATGGTGAGCACCAACTTGTAGCCCTTGGCAGCAGCGATGAAGGCCAGCCCTATCCCCGTGTTGCCGCTGGTGGGCTCTACCAGCGTGGTCTTGCCTGCGGACCGTCAACTCTATTATGGTGAATTCATGTGTCGCACAGGTGCCCTTTCTAAGAAGACAGACCCTGGGGGGAGATTAGTTGAAGTGGAGGGGGGGGGAGGAGATGCCATTTGTGGACATGCCAGTTGAGGGCCTTCAGAATCTCCGCCGTGAACATCGATGCTTACTAGATACGCAAAGAGCATTAGCCCGAAAGAATGTGAAGAACAGAAATCCCCCCCCCCCTTTTTTCCTTCCTTCCGTAAGCATGCTGTTAAGGCCCCCCAGAGCGTGTGAGCCTGCTGGATGCGTCGAGAAAAATTGCAATGTCTGCAAATGATTGTTCGCAGCTTTCATGGCTGAATCTTTATTTAAACGGATGTGACGCTCCAAAGCTCCCCAGCAAAGGCAAGTTGTAGATTGCGAATGGTCACCTGGCTTGATCAGGCCTTTCCTCTCAGCATCCTCTATCATGTTGAGCCCAATCCTGTCCTTGACACTCCTACACGGTTCCAGTATTTCCAGCTTTGCTGCAATATCTGCCCCTCCAGAAGGCTTTAGCTTGTCCAGGTACACCATCGGCGTATTGCCAATCAGCTCGGTTACGTTGTTGGCTATTCCAGAGAGCTTGGGGCTGGCTGCATGTCCAGTTGTTGCAGCTGTGTTGACGTTTCTCCTGTCTGATCTGCTGAAACGCGCCTGCATTCCATACTGCAGTTTGATCACTGTTTTGAACAAACGGCGTAAGCAGAGGCTCAAACAGAGTGCTTGCATTTGGGCGAGCTGAGCTACCTGGTGTGCCAATGGAGCGAGGCCATGATTGTGGATCAATGGGGCGCAAGGACGACCGAAAAGCATTGTTCCGGCCATTTATCCCTGCGTGTAAGATATATTTTCCTTTTGCATGTGCCTCCTGCAAAAGGGGTGCGCCCCCTAAGACAGGGAAGCGAAGTTTCTGAATTGGTGCCAAACGTGTGCCAATTGGCTCACGGCAATCGCTTCATTCGCCATGCAAGTGGGCATATGGGCCAAGGATCAATTGCTGGCGTCCTCCCTGAAGGTGGGTTTCATTTCAACTCGATGACAAGTCCTCAATAAGCAGCTCTGCCTGTCATTCACTTCGTCGAAGCAACCCTCCCCCACACGATCTTCAGCTGGGTCATTGAAACACTCCAAAACATGGATCTGCTGTGCTGAAGGGGAAGGTTAATGGCGGGGAGGCAGAAGTCACCATAGTGGAACCCAGGGAGCTGAATCAGCAGCCCACCTTCTCGCCTGAGAGGTTCAGCAGCAGGCTGACAACTCGCCGTATCGGCCAAATCCTGCTGGCTTCCCCGGCCTTGCCCTCCACCCAGACACTGCTCCACCTGAATTTCTCAAAACTCCCGGATGGGACGCTCTGTGTGGCTGACGTCCAGCACAGCGGCAAAGGTACAGCCGATCCTTTGTCCATAGATACAAATTACCCGAATGATAATTAAGACTCGTCAGTCTGTAGTCAACAATGTGACAGACTTGTCTACCTTTTGGGTCCTTTCAAGAACAATGCCTTCAAAAGTCCTCAGACTGGGCTCATCAGACTATACAAGGTGCTCACTTTAAGGCTCACGATTGTCTGTAGCTTTTTTTCTCTGGCAATGCATGGCTGCATGTGCACTCAAGACAGGGGAAGGATGTGGCAGTAGGTGCATAAGGATTCTTTTGGACACCAGATGGCTTGCATGGAGGCATGCGCAAATTATTGCGAGGGCTATTAAATTGGCTACAGTGGGCTTTTTGATGCAAATCTGAAGGCTGCGTATCAGAAACAGCTTTTGATCAAGGGAATTACCAAGATTTTCATTTGACAATGCTCTTCTCACACATTGAGAGTCAAACCTTACTTGATGTGCAGGCAGGGGTGCAAACACATGGACCTCTCCAATAGGATGTCTCATGTTCACTGTCTATAAGGAGCTGCGCATCTCAGGCAAGCCCTGGCAGAGCCAAATTTACTCTCAAGTCTTCAGATCCATTTTGTGCATGCCTGTATGGCAATATTGCGCTCAACAGATGACTTGCATCATGCTCAAGATTTACCCACGTGCAGGAGAGCGGCTCCCGTTTGTACAGTATGTGGTCTCGCTGGCAATTGTGGGAGCAATCCAGGACGTCTGCAAGCAGCACATTGGGGTGAATATCTCTTGCTATTGTCTGGGCCTGGGCCGGTGTCATCCCTCAGCGTTTCAAACCCTCTCCTGCCACTTCACGGATGCTCAGCCGACCGTCACAATCCCCTGAATACTCTGCAATACAATGTGTGGGGAGGCAATGGGGACAGATGTATGGGCAGGCGACTGGGAGAGGCTCAAAAGATACATAAAATTTTGAAAATTCACCTGCCTGCTGATTGCACATTAGGAGAGTAAAACCATTCTTCACAAGACACTGCATGCATCATATATTCAAGCGACAAACAGTCATCAAAGTTCTGTCACGGCGTGCTTATGATTCAGAATAGTGGGTATTGCTGATTGAGACCTGTTACAAGGAGGTGGAGAGGATTCTGTAACACCCTTAAACTAAGGACACCATTCTAATAATTCCCAACAAACAATGCCAGGACTCCCAGCTGGACGTGCGGATCAAGTGGCCGAACGACGTCTATGCCAACAAGCTCAAGATAGGCGGCATCCTCTGCCAGTCCGTCTACAGGGACGGCGTTTTTCACCTCATCATAGGCTCGGGTCTCAACGTAAATAACGAGGAGCCCACCACCTGCCTGGCTTCCATGATCAGGCAGCTGACTGGCAAAGACGTGACCGGTGGAATCAGCAGAGAGGTCCGCCTACAATTATGACACGGGGAGGGGACAAATTGTGGAAGCTATTGTATGAACTGGCGTCCTGCAAACGGCACCTGTGTGGATGTAGATAGGTCTGGGTAGGAA
>QAXI01000410.1:378895-409008 GCA_004335615.1 Chloroidium sp. JM
GGGGGGGGGGGGGGTGAATTGGGGGCGACAGGACCAGGGGTGCTGCATCCAGATGGACCAGAAGGGCTTGTCTGCCTGCAACACCACCTCAACAGGGTCCTGAAGCGAGAGTGTCTTCTGTGCAGCGTCCTCGGATCGGTCGTACGGCGACTCGGGGGGCCACAGGCAGGGGCAGGGGTGGGTGGAGAAGTGCATCCAGATGAACCAGAAGATCCTGGAGAACTGCGGGGTGGACCGCCAGTGGTTCGACCAGCCAGTTCAGACGCAGTACATCCCGGACTACTACGAGAAGGTGTCCAACCCCATGGACCTGGGCACCATCCAGACCAAGCTGGAGACCGGCAAGTACAGGGACCCGGAGGGGTTCTGTCGGGTTTGTTTCTCCCCCCCCCACCCCCCTCCTCCACCAACATCTGACGTCAATGCGGTTGTCGTTTTGGGTGGAAGCCAGGCAAACTCAAGCAACAAGACATACAAATCCTCTGGAGCTGGAAGACAAAACGTCCTCAGACCTTCTCCTGCCCTATTGGATAGTGGCGTCGCTCCTCTCCTGCTTGCAGTAATAAAGTACTGGCAAACTGGGCTGCTTTTTTAGACACTGCGAGGGTTTATGTGGGAGGAACAGGCCTTCAAAGCTATTCTCCTAATATCTTGATCATCGCAATCAGGAACGAGCGTGGAAACGACATGCAATAAGCTAAGAGCCTGCCCTCCTTCGGTCAGTCTCAATGCTTACACATTCCAGCTTGTATTCTCAATAGAGAGAATCTTACAGGACATGCGGCTGGTGTGGGACAACTGCATTTTCTACAATGGGAAGAATTCGCCGTACGGCAAGCTGGGTGACAGGCAGAGCCGCATGTTTGAGGAGATGTGGGCAGCCTCGGGCCTGGACACCGGCAGCAGGCATCGCCGCTCCACGGCTGGTCATGCCGCCATGAGGTAGACGACCCCCCTCCCCCCACCCCCCTCTTCTTTTCATCCACCCACCCTTTCTTCTGCTAGTGTCAGGCACTGTTGGAAACAAAACTGCCGGTGCAAGTCCTAGTGGGCAGTGATTTCAGCTCTCACCTGGTCTCGGGTCCTCAAAAGGAATCTCAGGATCCTAGGAAAGCAATCTGCCTGAGACTAGCAAAATGACCAGGTGAGATCCCTGGCAAGGGCACAAAAGTCACGCAATGATTACAGCAGAATCAGAGGGCTTAGCAGGAGCAGGAAAGGGAATATATGGGCAAATTGCTCCACATTTGAGTGACTATCTGGTTGAAATGGGGCAGAAGTATCCGTTAGCTTGTGCACGTTTGCATAAGATTTCCTCGGCGGCTGAGGAGGAAAGAGACGGACGTGTGAGCAGGTATGACGCTTTTGAGGAGGAGGAGGAACAGCAACGGAGCCTCAGGAAGATGAACAGCGCCCGCGCGCTCAGCACCAGCAAAAGCTTGCGCCACACGGAAGAGGTGCGCCATGCTGTCAGGACAACCAGTGTCTGGAGTTTGCTTTTCTTCTGTTGCACAATCTCCTGAAAGCTGAACACTGTGTTGTGATGGGCACCAGGCACAATGACCCTGTACTTGTTCCCAGGCTGCAGCGCTGAGAATCCAGCTTACTTCGTTAATGCATAGCGTCTGAAGGCATGCATGCTGCTGGCAGCATTATCTCATGCAGGTTGCAGGGTGTATCACATGTTCTCATTGGAACATAAGGGTGGAATTGTCAAGGCTGGGATTTTATCAGGGAGGAGCAGATGTTGGGCACTTTTTTCGCGCCTCACATGCTTGAGGGGAGTTTTCGAATCAGATCAACTGCATGTGCAGGCTGCAACAGTCCCGATGGACAGGGACCAGATGATGGCACTGGCTGAATGGATAGGCACTGTCGAAGCCGATGTACAGGAAGGTGAGATATTGCTCCCCCTTTGAGCGTCAAATTGAGCGCCACATAATATATTCCCGAAATCTGTGTCCTGGAGGTGCTGTTGCATCGCGCCCCTGGGTTGGGGGGAAGGGTGAAATTTGTTGGCATGCTTATCTCAGGCGAGTGCTTTGGAAAGCATCTGAGGAGTTTCGCTAACGGCGTAAGATTGCTGAGCTTGCGAGGGCCTTCTTTTCCATTGGGGCAGGGAAAGGGAATTGGCTTAAACGTTGCAGCTGACTTGCTGTGGAATTTTGACCCAATTATCCAGGGACATGCTCCAGTCATGGAGCAGCAGGCTGCCAATTTTGCACACATGGCCTTGACAGACCACTCTTCCAAAATGAGGCCGGTCAAATGGTAATATCCAAGATGATTGCCCTGTGCAGGCGCAATCAAGATCATCAGGGACCACGGCTTTGGCAAGGGCGGTGACGGCGAGGAGATCGAACTGGACTTCGACTCGCTCGACTCCGAGACCCTGTGGGCCCTGGATGACTACATGGTGCAGCAAAAGGGTGGCAAGGCAGAGACCCCGGAAAAGGCAAACAGCGGGTTCCAGGTGGAACCTGAGTCGGACTACGAGTCGGAGGAGAGTGATTTGTCGGACTAGGCTGCTGGAGTTGACTTTCTGGTGGCGGGATGGGGCTGCGGTTTCTGATGCGGTTGGGGGAACAAATGACAATGTAAAACTGCGTGGCAGGCAGCAGATTTCATAGTGGAGACTGCGTCATACCAGATGGGGGGCTTGGAGGTGTGAGCTACAGGGCAGCCAGGAGCCGACAGACGTACATTTTTGGGATGTTCTATCTTGAAAGATAGATTGTCACAGATGGAAGTGGCTCTGATGATGAAAGGGAGTGCTTTTGCTGCATCTAGGTCCCTGTTATAGGATTCCCTGACCAAACTTGCACAGTGGTACTGACTGAAAGATCTGTGACTAGCTCTGTTTAGGTGACAATGAATAATTTGTCGTTGCTGTCAATGTTGGCATCTCACCCAAAAATCAGCATGACTGACAATGGCAGCCAGCCATTCTTCCTTCAACCTCCTTGCATTTGTCTTCCTGTGCAAGCCTTCAAATTCACCCCAACCCCCCCATTTCAGATCTGACTTCAAATTTGGCCACCGCGTCGTTTCTATGTCCAAGGCATTGTATCACTCTGCCATAGCACATATCTCGTCCCAGCCAGCCATTGTTTGGAACGTGCTAACTTTTTTCGGATCTTCTGAGGTCAAGAGTTGGAGAACGCAGATGCTCAGCTGCGACGTGATCTTTGACCACTGAAATAGCCGCTCCTTGAGACATTCAAGCAGTTCTCTCCCCTATTTGCGCGCTGTGCACTTTTCTTGTCTGGAGGACTGATACATAATAATTACAACACCGGCAGTGCAAGGCATTCTTTGTCGTCGAAAACACCGTGATACCGATTGCGCTGCTATGCGAAGGCGCGCCGAGGTGAATTCGTATTCTGACAAACCTTCCATTCTTGGCATGGAATGCTTGAATACTGACAATATTGCATACCTGCCATGCTTAATCTCATCTGCTTGTCGTTCTGCATTATCTTGACTACAGAGATTGCAACACTGCGGAGATCAAAACTATAGAAGTATAAATTTCCGACTATGCTTCCTGGTTTGCAGTAGTGTTGAACTGGGCTCTTGAGCCAAGAATCCACTGCAGTCAGAATTGAGCTGACGTTCAAAGAGGGCCAGCCCAATTTGAATGAACGGCCAAACAAGGACTCACGTGCTCGGATTTCGGATCAGCGAGCTAAAATCAGTCCTCAATCAGCTCTCGCTGTCAACCTCAGGCAGAAAAGCCGACCTACAAGGCAGGATATTCCAGTATTTTGGGGAGCCGTTCAAAGGCAACCCTCCCCATCTGGCAGCCCCCAAAGAGGAGTGGAGGATCCAGGCTGCGAGTAGGTTCCCCTGCCAAATAACAGACCCCATCACAAAAGAGCCGAACCGTCCCTTGGGTGACATCTTTCCTGCCAACAGCCAAATGATTCAAGTGTATGGGACTTACGAGGACGTGAAACATGGTGTGTCAGGCCGGGTTTCTCTACAAACCCCCCCTCCCTCCCTTTCTGAAGTGAGCTCATCACATATTGTGCAGTCAGCCTCCTTGAGTAGACAGGAGAGGGCTGTTCCACGATTGATTCCCTCTCATTCATTCGTATTGTGTGTGCAGACAACATCGTGGCAGAAGTGTATAGAAAGTGGAAAGGCTTGCCAGCTCAACCGGAAAGCCAGGGAGGAGCTTCGGGAGGGGGTGAGGGGGAGCTTCCCGCGCAAGGCATTGGTTCACCATCTGGCCACCAGATGGCGGCGGGACGTACAGGTGGGCCAATTGATTGCACTTGCACAGGGATTAGGCAAGTGGAAGCAGTGTGCCGTGCCGATCTTTACCCTGGATGAGTTGTAGCCTAGATATACAATAGGTTGGTGTCCCAGCAACATGCCAGGCTGAGTTGTTTTGATCCGTGAAAGGCTATTTATCATTTTCTGGCCGATTAGGTCAGACTTTTCTCCTTGGCCCTTCTGAGCTTTAACATTATCTAGCTTGTCCTCTATGCCTTTGCATTGGAAGGGTGTCTGGATTCTCACAGTGACTCAGTTGTCCATTCTTAATGCAGAAGGGAATTGGAACCAGGGAGGAATTTTCAACCACAACTGGAATCAGAATAGAGCGACTGCCACGGGAACAGCTGCACCCTCCTCTGCTGGCCTGGTGGAAACGTGAGAGCCCTCCCTTTTCAGTGGCACGTTTGCACACAGAACGCCGGAGAAAGGGCAAATTAGTCTTCCATTAGATCTGAAAATCCTGACTAGAAAATGCGATCCCTGTGCAATGTTAGCTTTGAAACAGCAGAGATCCTCACAATTTACGAGACAAGAGAAAGACACGCCCCTTGCAGATCTCATGATGTAACTGCAACACCTCAGACGTTTGCACTTAATGCGGATGCATGCATCAGGATCAATGCTGGCGAGAACATGAGGGGTCCTGCCCAAGGGGGTGGGGCTGAGATGAGGGGTAGGGTGAACGGCAGAATGGCGCCTGTCTCCCCCACATCCATACAGGGGGGGTCCGAAATCCGCTGTGTGTGCGATAGCAAGCTCGAGAGAGGGACCATGGTACAGTGTGAGGTAGGAGACACCATATCTCATCTGCAGCGTTCCATCTTGTACCCTTTTTACCACATCCATTTCCTTTACCTCCAAACCTCATTATTATTCCCTTCCCTTCAGTTGCGTATCATTCTGGGAATGATACCTGAAATCTTGCAGCACTTTCTTTTGGCTTGACAGGAAGAGGAGGAGTCGAGATGAGCATCGTCATCCAGAAATAGTGGCTAGACACTGCCAACATATTTCGCAAATTTCGAATGTGAAAGCATCAGACTTCCTGATTGTATCCTTGCAATCCTGGAATCAAAATTCGCCTGGTGGCCTCGCACAAAAGTGCCTCTGGTGATGGGCAAATGATGGGATCAAACAGTCGGAAAAAGACGCACATGGGACCAGAAGGGGTTTGGAGGGATTTGAACCTGACGCCAGAGGTGCAGTCGTGATTTATGCATCACTGCTGTTGCTGCATGATTGCAGGGAGCCAATTGCGGCGTGTGGCAGCACTGCGAGTGTGTGGGCGTGTCAAGGGAGGCAATGCCGGAGCATTTCTTCTGCGAGCAGTGCCGTGCTGCATGGGCAGACCCCTTTTGGGAGGTGAGGTTTGCTGCATTGCAGCCATGATAGCCCACGCCATTATCCCACAGTGAATATGCTTCATGGCCATCGGTTTAATCATCCACAAAAGATGGGCTTCAACAGTGATAAAATGGAGCGGCAAATTTTGTATCGGATACATTGCTGTGTAAATAAGGCTGTTCCCTCCTCCGGATACTTACTTTCACAGCTGTCCTGAAACTCTCTGATGAGGACACGGCAAGATGCTCCACCCTTTTCCATGAATCTGGGCTGTATAACAAAAGTGTGGTTTCCCAGAAATATCATGGGGTATCATGCCGTATGCCAAAATCTGCTTCAGCGTCATGTCCTTGTGACCTAGGGACACAGTTATAGTAGTGAGTGTCCTTGTGACCTGAGGACATTCACAGCTCCACATCGGCAAGCATCTCGCGCCCTCGAACACCGTGGAAATAGAATCAGTGGAACCACCAAATGCTTGATCATTCAAACCTCTGGTCGCAGGTCATCAATAACCAGATCATGCCTCCTGGGCGCATGACTGCGTCGGGCGGCCCTGCTATTAGGGGGCCAGGTGGTGTATACGAGATGGAGCAGGTCCTGGACCGCACGTTCCAGCTGACCCACCCCCAGAACGATCTCTTGAAGAAACAGTCAAACAATTTCCAGCTCCAGGTCCCCCTTCCCCCGTCCCTCTTGCCCCTTCTCTACCACTGCAGCCAGACGGCTTATGGCATTATATGAAAATGCAATTGTGTGTTTTAAACAGTTAGAGGCCCGTGTTTTGAGCATTCAGAGGCCCGTGTTTTGAGCATTCAGAGGCCCGCCGCAAAGAGCAGCTCATAGAGCATGAAACCATTGGCCTACAGTCTGCTCGATTGGAATGCTGCACTGATCTGCCACTTCATTGTGCCAATGAGGATCTGGGAAGCTGGTTCCATCAAAGCCCTCTGCTCTGTTCTTCTGACAGTAGATGGGGGTTGCAGGCGGTGAGCCTGGTGTTGGGGGACCCGGTGACCTTCCGCTTCCAGTGGCCACGCAGTGCAGAGCTGCGCATCAACACTGTGACCTACCGGGTCTACAGTCGCCAAGCATCGAGCAAGGTGTGGACCCCCTGCTGCCAGTGTTTGTTCACCCTACACAAGGAATGACAAGAGCAAACGCATCTAACGTCTGCATTGTCCGGAGTGGTTGCAAGTGTGACTGCGCCAAGGAAGATTTGTCAGTCACCGGGAGCAGGCAGAGAGGCACGATATACATTGCTGCACAGCAAAGACGCAATGTACATCTCTAGGTGTTGCCACCCTTTCAATGTGTACTCTCACAGCGAGGGTCGACTCCTAAGATTCTATCATGGAATGCTCATCGATGTTTGTTTCTCAGTGCAACGACCGAAGGACATGTCCTCTTGAATATGAGCGCTCCATGTTGCAAGAAGTAAATGTTTGGCAGATGACAAGGAGTTGCGGTCTTGCTGTACAGGTGGGCAACAACACGCGGGATGAGCCTGCCAACCTCATGCAGACCGTCTTCCCCGGCAGGAACCGCATCCGGCTCAAAGTAGGGATTTGTTGCTGACCATGCTAATGACCTCCCACCCTTGAATTTGCTAGAGCTGGGGAGGGGATGATTTGGTCTTACTGGAGTGACAACTTGGCATGCTTCCTATTCTCCCAAACAGTATCCCCTTAACACTGTTGCAGTCATATGGAATTTTATGCCATCGGTCCTCAAGTCAGTCCTTGCTTAAATGTTGACAGGATACCAATGATCATTCAACGCAGCATATCTGAATGTGCAAGTCAGTCGATGGGTGCAGCTGAAACTATTTGACTGATACATCCAGCAGAATCGATCTTGAAGTGGAAACTCACAGCACCTTTGGCCGGTCTCATGGTCCAAATTACAGCAACAAAAGGTCCATTGGGTAGATCACTGCTGCATTCAGCAAGCTTACTTAGAGGCCATTCCTCTGAATTTCCTTCTTGCAACAGGCGAACGATAGCCGCAAAGTGGCCCTGGTGATCCAGCTGGTGAGGAGGCGGGACATTGAGGGGGTGAGGGCCCTCATGGCGCCCCCCGAGACACTGCAGACCGCCCTGCAGAGGGTGCAGCAGCAGGTGAACATGCATTTTATGCCCATCAAAATTTACCGCCTCTCCAGGTTTGAATTGTTCTACGGTATCTTGACTTTCTAATAGCAAAGTATACCCCTGCGTATGGAGCATGTGTGAGTTCATCTATTGCATCTTTTACGCGCAAGGGCCTGGAGATTTTGTCACAGCACAGAACCTGGCATGCTGAACGATCATCAATCTGAAGCACAACGAAATCCAGCACATGTTGCTCAGGGTTCCGTTCACAGACCTGCCCGAACTGTACTCCTGCCATGCCCTTCTGCCAATATCGGGCATGCTCAAGGGGAGGAGTGGAGATAGCAGCAAAGCTGCTGTAGGGGTGGTTAATGCGATGCCTCGCAAGAAGTGATCGCTGTCGCCAACTGAATTAGTCACACACGCGAGCACAATTCCCTAACCTGGGGAGGCATCAGGGGAAGGCGGGAGAAGCCACCATGTCCTTGCAGCCACCTGACTGGAATCACCGTGTAAGCACAAGGGCTGAATCAAACGCTGCAATGCCACAGGTGGGGGGAGACGAGGATCTGAGCATGGGGTCCAGCATCATCAGCTTGCGCGACCCCATCAGCGGGTCACGTGTGGAGACCCCAGCCAGGTTTCAGGTTGGTTTGCTGTCAAACTCTTAGACCTGCTGCTCCCGAATCATGGCCTTTGATTCGACTGATCTTCCCATTTCCCCTTGTAAACATCCTCGAAACTCCCCTCCCTCGCTTCATCATACCGGCCGTGAACTGTTAAGAGATTCACATCACTTCCTCTCGTGCTAGAATCTCGGGTCCATGCTATGTTGGAAGGTGGTGCCATGCCCTGCGACATCAACAAATCTCTTGTCCATATAGCAGACTGCGACATTTTTGCCTTGTCTGGTAAGGTACATCAGAGGCTGACTTGGGGGATTTTTCCCAGCTGCCCCTTGGGACACAATGAATGTCTTTTGGTTGTCACAGGGCACGAACGGTCTGGTGGCGTTTGACCTGGACACTTTCCTCAACATGGCTCAGCGCTCCCGCAAGTGGCAGTGCCCCCACTCCATGCGCCACTCCCGCGTGCAGGAGCTGCAAGTCGACACCTTCATCACTCAAATACTCGAGAGGCTGAAGGTGACCCAACCACTTCTCGGCTATTTCCCACTGACTTCGTCGGCTTTTTGATAATGGTGTCATGTGGCAGTGCTGAGGGAGGGATGGCATGCACCTGATTTTGTAGATTGAGGTATTGAGGCAGGGACATTGGCTGAATTAATTTCATGTCATCTGTTGACTGCCGTCCGCTCTCACAGAAATTTTGCAAGCAAGGCCAGCACATCACAAAAGAAGCAGGTTTAAAGTCCAGCCACATTGCTGGGTTTCCTCCGAGGCACCCAGGGGTACACTTCCTAATCCATCTGATATTACATGGCTGCATGATATCAGCAGGCACATGCAAGGCAAACAGGGGTCTCCTGATTTTGCTGACAGATTGATTCAAGCGTGTTTGGCGTTTGCTTGCTGCAAAATGGAGGGAATGATGGAAGCGCATCTCCCCCTTTCAACATGTTCTCGGAATTCTTCTCTGGCCGATATGCAGGACCTTCCTGACGTGATGGAGGTGGAAGTGTCAGCAGAGGGTGAATGGAGGCCCAAGGACGGCGGCTATGCCTGGACAAAGATATCCAATACTCTCGCCCCTCCACTGCCTGTCGCCCAGGTGATTGACATATTTCCATGCTATAATGAAATCCCACTTCTGTCAGGAGAAGCAGTAGGCTCCGAGCATCTTGTGTTTCACAGCTGCCGAATATCTCCCCCCCCCCCCCCCCCTTGAGCGATCTGTCCACCTGAGTTGAATTTTTAGCCTGTATTATCCGTCTCCAGCGCACGTTGCAGCATATATAGCTCCCTGGTAATCCATTTTTTTTGGAATTCGGGCAGCAATGATAAGTATATGCGGAAAGGATTTGCTCTGACATCAGAAATGGCATATGGGATGCGTCCTTCTGTGGGGAGCACTATCACACAGGCTTTAAATTGTGCTTTCTGTTTTGCTGTCTAGGGTCTTCTCTGCAATGTTTTTCATGCACAGAATTTCAGTTCGCCTTGTTTTGCCAGATACTTGACCCTTACCACCTTCCAGTGCTCACAGCCAATGTTCCCTGACCCCCTTCCCTGACCCCCTTAACCTCTCTCCACCTAACCCGCTCGCCCACTTCCGACTCCAGGTTTTGCCACATACAGAGCACATACTCCTGTATGCTGAGAAAAATAATCGCGGCAGGGAGGGCAGGACAGTGCGCGGAGGGGCGCCTTCAATCCAACCGGTCCCTCCTCCTTCCCCATGCCACCCACGAGCAGCTACGTGCCAGCATCCCTGTATGGCCCGACATCGACCTCCGCATACGCACCGGCATCACCCCCCTACCCCTCAAGCTCGAGATACCAGATGAACAGCAGTCCTTTCTACGGAGGAGGGTCGCCGCGACATTCTGGGGGCCATCAGAATCCAGCAGCAGTGACGGCCGAGAGGGCTGGCTGGAACCCTCAGCCCCCTCTGGCGCCACCAAACCTGCAGGCAAGATCTCTGTTTTTGCCTTGCAAAATGAGTCTCTCTCGGTGGTCTCCATCTATGGTAAATCCTGTCGCACGAAGTGAATATTTTGGCTAAATCACAAGTGCGTGGCGTCAGCAAAGGCATGCATACTATCTGGCATACTCACTTGAAAAATTTCCCAGAGTCCTGGTGCAATAGGAACAATATGCTGGGGATTGAGTGCCATGTCAGCTACAAAAGCTGAATCCCCCTGCAACTGCCACGAACTCGCTCTGCTTGGCTGAATCGAACTCCTGCTTATGGGTGTTTCTCTGCCACTGCTTCTTGCACCTGCAGAAGGTGTGGGACGCTCAAAAGGCGGCAGAGCAAAAATTATTGCTACAGTAGATTTGCAAGAGCTGGGAAGCTTTTCACAGTCAAGGCCTCAGCACATATTTAGGCTTCATTGTTCTGATGACCTATTTTGCAACTTGCTTGAACAAGGTGTGACCATATGTTGTCAAACAGGCTGGTCATAGCACAGAGGGTGAGCTGCCGCCTCTTCCGCCTGACTTCCCTCCGCCACCGCCGCCGCTTGACGAGTATCGGGGTCTAATCCCCATGCTGAGTGCCTTCTTAGGTAACTCATTCCCCCACTTGCCTTTGCATGATTGCAATGGCATTGAATTGCAGAGACTTCGAGTGGCTGAGCAAACAACAACAGAATTGAGAGCTCGCATCCGGGCATTTCGAGGCGATCGCGATGTAGCGTGCACCTGCATTTGTAGCTTTGCCTTGGATGAGCAATTCTTGATGCTTAAGCATGACATCTCTCCATCGCAAGTCAGAAGAGTGCTTCGAAGACTGTAGCATGACACCATCGCAAGTCAACAGAACACTTTGATGATCTTTGGGTGCACTGCAGACAACAGAGGAGAGTCAGGGAGCTTGCAAAATCGATCAAGCCAACCGATGCAGAATAATACGCCCATCATTGACCTGGATCCTTGATGACTGATGTGTATGCTGGCCGCTGCTTTGATTGACAATGACATAGGTGTGTGGTAGAGTAAGTCACAGTACCATAGTCCTAGATTAGCTTGTCTGACTGGTTCTGACCGATCACAAATGTACTGCAATTGAATAGTCTAGTTGCTTCATCGGCAAATCACCTTGTTGACAGATGAAGCATCTCTTAGTCAAGAAATGAGTTGCCCCCACTGCTGATAACTTGTAATACGATGCTTGCTGATCATCATCAAACTGAAACACGCGTGTCCAGCTGCTGAGGGGTAAGGCACAGATGGGATTTCGATCTATGGCCTAACGCACATCGTCTGTATTACCACCATACAGTCAGCAAACTTGGACAATGCAGACGCACTGACGTTGAATATGCAGGAATACTAGCGTGTGACAGAGAAATACAAGGACAGGACAAGGGTTGTTGGTGATCCTTCGGGCGGCAAGGTGCTCCTTATTGAGGCATGGGCCCAGGTGAATGCGCAGTGTGGGCTAGCAGGCGACAGTCTCTCTGGAGGCCCACGCTTTGCTGAGCGAGTGAACCTGCAATTGATTATTCCTGAATGCCATTGGTGAATACACTCTGATGTATCGTGGAGACCACATCACAATTGAAGCTCACAATCATACAAGATTCCCCAAGAAAACTTGGCCTACATACATGGTACCAAACCAATCGCCCCTACATGATAAGTTTTTTCCAAATGGACTGCAAGATTGTTAGGCATCCTTACCTTCTGTAAGGACTCGTCAATCTTGGAGTAGGCAGCTGCCGCCTCATCTTTCAGTTTCTCTTGCTCCAGTTTGCCCTCCTCTGCCACTTTGCAAGCGGCTTCGCTCTGCAGTCGAGAAGCGTCTCACACCCCTGTCATATGTCTTTGTTTCTGGAGATCCACTCTCAGGATTACGAATCTCTTAAATGTCTTCCTTCCGCGGATGCAACTTCAAGTCATATTTCCTCTTCATCTGCAATCTGGAGCCTCCAAAATCTATATCAGAGCGAGTGCTCTTGCGGCTGCATTGCAATAGAAAAGAGAGCAGGCATCCAGAAGTGCACACTGAGGACACACTTGGGTGTGTAATGCAATGTTTCAATATAGTGCTCTAGCAGAGCTCACCTCTGCCAGCAAGCTCTGGAGGCGTGCAATCTCCTGCCTCTTGGCCTGAACTCTGCAGCTGCGAGCAGCCTCTCTCGGGGAGGCCTTGGGCAGCCTGAACATACCGAACAAGGATGAGATGATGTACAAGGGAGTGCATTTTGGTGTGTGGCTTAGCACGCCCTTGTTGCCTCGTCATGAGCACAATGTTGCCCAATGATCCAAGCCTTCTAATTTGCCTAGCGTATCTTGAGCTTGCAGCACATACCAATGGCTGCTGAACTCAAGTGTACAGAAGGCAATGGCTGGACAGTGCTTATCATGTTCTTACAATCCAGTGGCCACCGTTTCTAACGACAAACAAGGAGTTTCTTGTCCTGTTGTATTCAACAATCATGCTAGATAAAGCAAATTTGGTGAAGGTCCCCTCTCTCCATAATCCCCCAAACCACATTGCCTGAGTCCCAGTGACATAGCCATACAATCCAAGCTTTGCTCAAACACGAGCCCCCCAACACATTCCCCGTTCTCCTTATCCCAGTACAAAAAGGCAGCACTGTGAGCCTGATCTGCTTGACAGCCCTTGTCAAAGATGCCCCCCTCCATCCCGTCCCCATCCCCTCTCAATCTTTGCCTACTGGCGATTTGCAGGCCAAACCTTTGCAAGCCTTCATCCAGCCTGCTCTCCCTCGCCAGCTCCTCGAGTGTGTCCAGTTTGCTGCTCAGCATGGTCTCAGCCGCAATGTCCCTGAACTCTGCCTGCACTCCAGACCAGGATCAGAGGGAATAGACAGTGCCTCTGCCAGAGTCCAACGCAAGCACATCATTTGCTGCAGCTGTCCCCAAATCTGCAATCTCGATCTGTCCATACACGACGCTCCCGTTCTCAGGCCGTGTTGTGCCAGAACTCTGCTCCTCTGTCATAATCACAGTTTTGCCTGGCTTGCAGTGACTCCAATAGCATCAGGAAGATGAGGCAGTACATGCTCTTGCTCGTTCAGGCTAGCCCATGAGCCAATGGAGCGGTGGCTTTTTACTGCCAGGCAGGTGGAGGCACAGGATTTATGAAATCGATGCATTCCAGTTCAAATGGCAGAGCTTTCGAGGCCATTGAGAGGGGCTTGAGGTCAATGGTGAGTGAAAATCTCACCTCTGTATTGCTGCAGATCTGATGCAGCACCTGAGACGTAGGATGGGATGTTCAGCCACCTCTAAACCTCAAGAGAAGCTTGAGTGGGTGTGCCTTGCTGCGACATCGTCGTGCACCTCAAACATTTTTTTGCTTGGCAGCATAAAGTTCACCTGTCTGTAGAGATCGTACAGAGAGATGTGCTGCGCTGCATCGAATGCTCCAAACAAAGCTTGGAATTCCTGCAATCAAGTGCTGTTCTTTGGAAAAGCCCAACCAGCTTAGATGCCAAAGGTCAAATCTGAACGCCGAGGGCGCTGACTTAATTGTCTGGATATATTGATGCCCGCACCTCAAAATTTATGCCTTTGGTGGCATTGAGGAGTGCTTGGGAAAGTCCTCCCTTCAACCTCTCAAATCTACCACCTCCTTGCGACATTGTGTCCGACAGACGAGTGAAATCTGTTTTGTTCTCTTCTGTGGGCGATAAGATAAGGCGTTTGCACAGATTTGTTATCAATGTCCCAAAGTTGGACTCTTGTGCCAAATCTCTGCTTCAAAATGCCCAGGTTGTCAGAGCAAAGTGCTTCCTCAGTGCCCTTCCCTTCTTTTACGATCACGTTTCACAGCTACGAGAAATTAAAAGTCCCATCATGTGGGAGACTATCGGTGGGCTCTCCCAACCTATGCTGGGCGTGATGTCGTCGGTCTTGGGGCCCATCAAACCTAGTCCGACGCCCATCGTCTACCCCTCAGGTCCGTGGTGACTTCGTGCAGCGCTTATCTCTCAGAATCAGCATACGTACTGCCAGAGTCAGTCTCGACGGTCACCAAGTCTTGCATGCCGTTTCCACACCTGCTTGAAGGGGGACTGGAATGTAGCTGACGTGCCGAGTCAACAAGCCAAAACAACTGTTGGTGTAGGCAAAGTACATAACCATGCGAGCACTTCTGAGCTTGAGCTCAACAAAGCCATCACTGCTCTCGACTCCAAAAAGAAGGCCTGGGCTAATCTGCCACCGGCACAGAAGGCCACCCTCTTCAGGGAGTGCATTGACACGACCCTTGAGGTGGGGATTGGCTAAGAGAATTGTGTTCCATTGCCGTGATTAAGGTTACGAAAACCTCACTGATGCCGAAATCAATTTCCTTGCCCGCATATTGTCACGTCAGACAAGCAACAATGGGTGCTCATCGTTATGGGAGGGCTGATCTGCCATTGGCATCCCCACAGAAGGTCAATGCTACCTGCGGCTTGAAAATGAGCTCTTACCAACTATAGTGTACAGGAGGGCCCAGGCAACGAAAGAATGTGTCAAATGCAGGCTGTGGAAGATGCAGCAAAACTCATGGCAGAGGCCAAGGGGCAGTATGGCAATGGAGTGGGGGAAGAGCGCAGTCTGCTCATCACCCCCATCGTTGCCCTCAGAGAATACGCCGAGGCTTTGGAGGCTGGGGGGCAGCCACAGCCGAAGAAGACGTACCACCGCCCAGACGGGCAGGCTGTCGTGGAAGTCCTTCCCAAAGGGTACCTCACCACCTGCCTTGCTGGGATAATTCATTGGGTTTGGATTGTGCACAATTGTGCACCTAGTTCACTGCGACTTGTATTGTGGCGATGCATGTGTTTGTGACAATGGGGCATTGGGGCAGGTTGTGCTTGCCTGAGTCTGTTCAGGCATTTCCGCTGAAAAGTTGGGCTGCTGTTGTGTACAAAAAGACATGCCTGTGTCACATGCAAGGGAAGAGGCTGGCATGACACTCATGCGCCCTCAGCTGCCCGACCAAAGCTTGCCATGCAGGATAGAAGCCATGTTCTTCGGAGGATACAAGGTAATTTTTGCCGTTGAACAAACGCGTATTTTCTGATGAGGAATTAATCTCTGAGGCAAAGGAAGAAAAGTGGTGGCTGATGCTGCAGGGAGAATTGTGGATCGAACCCGGCCAAGAACCCACTCAGGGGAGGATATACAGGGAGTTGGCAGAAGGCAAGACATTTGAGGGGTCAGTGGCGCTGGTGTTGGGGGCTGGAAATCAGGTCCGGGTTATACCTTGCATGGTCACCATGTACATCAATCTTATCAGCTCGATTTCGAACAGATTTGTGAAAATTGAAGGTTCGCGGTGCTGAAAAAGATGGATCTTGCATATTGTCAGATCACGGGACAAAAGCATGGCAGACTAACAGCCTGTTCTTGGCCTGCAGATCTCTGTGCTGCTGATGGACGTCATGCACATGCTGATTGCCAAGAACGCAGTCGTCATCTGCAAGTCAAACCCTGTCCTTGACTACCTTGGCCCCTTCATAGAGTGCGTCCACCCATACTACCAATGTCATGCCCAGCCCTTTAGCAGCTTGCAGGAGAGCCATTTCCAGGAACGGCTAAAAATGAATGGCAGTTGTTGCATGTTGGGACGGTGACAAGGTGGGGTTGCGAAGCTTCAAGTGCTTGCAGAGAATTTGCTCTGAAAAAGACCACCTCTGCATGCCTCCAATGCAGTTTGCAACGAACCTTTGTATTTTGAAACTAATCCAGAAATGGCGGAGAAGGTAGTTGTTGTCACTCAGAGACGCTCGTATAAACTGCCAAAAAGCTGCCACCTGGCTCCTGCGTGGACCTTTGGCTAGGAAATGCACGGCACACATGTATGATGATCTGCGGCATGCCCAGAAGGTCAATTCATGCGTGCAGGAAGTCGCTGGAACCTCTGGTGAAGGCAGGCTATGTTGCCTTTGTCTATGGTGGAGCCAAGGAGGGCTCCCTCCTGTGCAAGCATGAGTTGGTGGAAGCGCTGCACCTCACTGGGTCTGCCGCCACCTACGATGCCATCGTGTGGGGGGCTGACAAGGCTAAGGTACTCGCTGCACCCACCTTCTTCTGCTGAACTTACCTTTCTCAGATCCAAACAAATCGCTGTCTTCTCGTTCTCCCTGCAATTTTTTTTCCGCACAGCAGAATCAAGGACAGGCGGCACAATTACCTCCAGGAAATGTAGTGGAGGCATGTGGCTCGTGGTCCAGTCCTGCTTCCTGGTACCCGGACACACGCACGTCATGTAGGCTGAGTTTGAAGAAGGCTGAGCACATCTCCGATTAATGCTGATCGTGGTCGCCCCTGATCCAATATGAGCAGTACCTTGTTCAGGCTCCTCACTCCGTGAGCTTCAGCAAGGGTAGAGTAAACTGGCCGCTGACGAGTTTCGTACTCAGAACCAAATAGGCTGCAGACGTTCAGCATCATGAACACGCTGCATCTCCATCTCAGCACTTTCAATCCCCCTCAATGACATGCAAAATCCACCATCTGATGGGGTCTGTGATCTTCACGTATCATTGGAAATCTGTAGACAGGGAAGCCGGCCATACAGAAGCAGGTCACCGCAGAGCTCGGGTGCGTCACGCCGTACATCATCGTGCCGGGGAAGTGGAGCAAGAAGGCGATCGCGTACTGGGCGGACGAGTGTGTGGCGGGCCTGATCAACAACTCGGGGCACAATTGCACCAAGATGGAGGTGTTGGTCACAGCGGCGGACTGGCCCCTCAGGGAGGCGTTCGTCCAGGCTGTCAGGTATCACCTACTTCCTTATCCCTATATGATGTTTTCTGTTTTTGCCTTTGCTGTCCTTTCTGGACCCTGTGTATGTCTGTCCCTGTGAATTCACAGTTGCATTTGGTGGATGACAACGACAACATCTGTGCGGAGTGCATAATTATTTGTGCTTCATCTGCGCTTGCTGATTCAACCGTGCTCACTCTCGGTCGTTACGTAGAAGTAAAGCTTGGCAGGTGCAAATGGATTTCCTTTTTTGTTGGTCTACCTCTCCTTATATCTACAAGCAGCTGTTCTGGCCCAATCTTTCCTGTTTGCAATGGGCAATCCCTGTGACTGATGTTTCCTCCCAGGTCTCTGTTGCAGATTCTTGCTGTCTTTGTCACACCTTCCTTTCTCATTCCTCCATTCTCTTTGCAGGGACCGCTTGAAGACCATTCCCCAACGAGTGCCCTGGTACCCTGGCAGTGAGAAGCGATACAGCAACTTCAAGGCCAAGTTCAGAGACGCGGAGGAATTGGGCCAGGTAGGCAGCCAGCCCCCCGCGGCTTGCAAGCCCTGGCTCTTCAAAGCAGGCCTCACCCCGGATCAGGTATGCCGCCTCTCGTCCAAGCGCGTCACATACTACAAAATTCCCTCATAGAAATCAAGGTGTGTGACCGAAACATTGACATAAGCGAATGATCCCCTGGTTCTGTGTTGTTTTCTTATTTGGTCTGCCCTGCTGCGCTTGCCAAAAGACTCCAAGCAGGGGGGAAAGGGGGGACTGAAATGCAAGCAGTGCTGAGATGGCAGGAAACTTTGCTCAGAAGCCCCTGTGAAGCCAAAAGGCCCACAGCCTTCCTTCGCGAGGGAAGAAGAGCGTTCGCGTCCTCTCATAACTTCAATACATGACCAGACATGCTCCTCATGCATTTTGCCACATCCCCCTGCAAGTGCCACTGCTCTGGCCCTGGTATATGGAGGCAAGGCAGAGACTCCATATTGCAATGTCTGAGCCCAGAAATCGCAATGGTACTACATGCATATCTCCATCACCATTCAACAGCATCATACTTGCGAGACGCTGCCTTCCCTCTCTTGTTTCTCCGCTTGCAGTCCATTCTGCACCTGTTAGATGAGATTCGGGGTGAGGGGAATAGTGATGATACTAAGACTGGTCGATCATGATAGGTTTTCAAAAATTACGTCTGCAGGCGGACACAGAGACGGAAAACTGGTGCGGCGTTCTTCAGGAGGTGGGGCTCCCTGGAGCCGAGTTGGCAGCAGACCCAGCCAAGTTCCTGGAGGCAGCTGTCACCTATGCCAACGACAGGTCTTCTACTACATTCCCACCTTATCATACAGATGACATTGTCAGGGGCATTGCAGTTGTGTCTTGCCTGTATCGCTCCTTGGGAATGCCCGCAAGCGATTGCTATAACAAACATGGGCTGCAAGGGTCCTCCTCATCAGTCCCCATGGCTGGGAAGAATTGCTGCCCTAATCAGATTGTGGTCTGAACTCTGTTTAAAGGAGACATGCGACATCAGAAGTGAAGTTAACCTCAGGGCCACAAAACCGCACTCACCTGTCAAACCCCCAATTTCAGGATGCAGCTTTCATGATTCTCTCCCCTTTTGATTTGCATAGAACTCTCAGCCGCACGTGCAATCTTCTGCAGTACTGGCATGCTGCCCCATATCAAGCCTGTCTCATAGAAAATTCTATTCACAGGTGCTGGGGGAGTTTGTCATGCACCATTGTTTCCCCGCCCGAAACGGACGCAGCCGCTTTGGACAAGGCTGTGGCGGGACTGAGGTACGGGGCGGTGGGGGTCAACATCCCCAGCTTTGTGGCCTACTCCTTCCCCAAGCTCAGCTGGGGTGCCTTCCCGGGGAATGATCCCAAGGTGCGGCTCTCCTGTAAATTCTGCAGCAGTCCAGAGCCTGAAAGGCAAATGGAGCCATGCTACCTCCTGGTTAAGATTTGATGCTTGACTAATTTTCTGGCTTGCCAGCATCTTTGCATGCGAATTCACCACACCTGCCCATGTATCCACCCTTGCCAACAAGGTACCCGTTCTTGCTATCAATTCAAATCTGTGTTCACCATAGCATTTAAACGGGTTGTGCCCATCACCAATTCTGTGACCGTCATGAGGTCCTGTTTCATGGCAAGTATAGCATGAGCAATGTCACAACCATGGTCTCTTATCAGCATGACCTCAGCCCCACTCTGGGGGAAGACAATGGCGGAAGGTATGTGAGGCGGGCTGCCGCAGTTGCCTCACTGGTGGGGCCATGGGGCAAATGAAAGGAACCAAGGACCTTCAGCAGTAAATCTTCAAGACGCCCTCTGCAGGACATTGGCTCAGGGATCGGCTCTGTGCACAACACGCTGCTGTTTGACCACGTCCAAAAGAGTGTGCTGTACTCCAGCTGGATTCACCATCCCACCCACCTGTGGAGCCCCAGCGTACGGAACTTGGATCAGACGACCTGGCACGCAGCAAGATTTCTGGCATATCCGGGGGTGCTGACTCTGAGCAGCACAGCAGTGAGTGCTATGAGAGGATGAAGAATGCTGAAAAGATGTCCTGCTTTCTGATTAATATGCATGTTTCTTTTTCTTGCTTGTGTAGGCACTTAGTTACTTCGTCGCAGGAGAAGATGGAAAGCTAGATCAGGATGTCGGTCGTTTTGAGAGATAATTTTGGAATCAAATCAAAAATGTATTGATCAACGCAAATCCACAAGCGCTCAGCAGTAAAGAAATTTGCAATCCAGACAAGCAAGCAGGCCAGCTAAGTGTCATACAGGCAGAATTATGAATTGGCAAGTTCACTAGGTCGTCAGGTTCTAAAACCAAAGTTTGAAGCTGACTCCATTTGTTTTGTCATTGCAACGACATCTTCTTGGCAGACTTTCTTTTGGGATGGTATTTTCAGATCTACGATGTAGAGAGATTGGGCGTTCAACGTTCACCAATTGTTCACTCCAATCTCTTCAACTCCTAAATTAAACAATTTTCCCACACTTGCAGACTTGCAGAAAACGTCGACTCTTCAGCAGGAGAGAGCTTATTGCACAATCAGTGCCGCAGCTCCGCAACTTCTACATGGACAGGAGGGAAAACAATGTTCCTCCACAGACTCTCATGCGGGCGCAAAACTTTATCTACATCACGGGAGAAGCGCAAAGATTTATGCGTGTTTCAGGTTTGTGGAGTAAGTTAGAGGCCCAGGCACATGCATATTTAAGGGAGTCATCCTCGAGGCTGAACTCAGCCTCGAGGCCAAGCTCAGCTAGCTCAGATTCGTATTTGGCATAGAAGCGGGCATTGGACTCGTACTCAGACTCAAATTCAGCATACAAGCGGGCATACGAGTTGATTGCCACATTCAGAAAGTCATGTTGCAATCGTAAGCTCTCCAGAAGACTGCTGTCGAGGCTGCACAGATAATAATAAGCCATACACGCCTTGAAGACACATTTGAGATATATTGGGTCACCTGGCCATTGCCTATTGCTGGCCGCCCTAAATCCTTCGGAATCAAAAGAATTTTGTGTGACATATTGAGTTGCAAGCTCGTAAAACTTTTTGCACCTCCGAGTTTAATCCTGAGGGCTCCATGTTGTTGTCAGAAAATGCTGCCTGGGACAATTGCTGCTGGAGAAGCTTCTTCTCATGTGGAGGTAGGAGCGTGCTGGCAACAGAATCGTAGAAATTGAAGCAATCGTCGCCACGAACATCATCTCTACGAATACCTTATGTTTGATACTTGTTTGGCCTTCTTGACCTGAATCCAAGATTTGCATTCTCCAGCTGTTCCATACCAAGTCTGACAGACACCGAGTCAAGTTGTGGACATTTTCTGCTGGCCCACCATACCAAGATTCCCTGCATGAAAACGCGGCTGTGGGGCTCAGCCTGCACGATAATTGCGAGCATTGCAACCAGAAGATATAGACGAGTGAATTGCGATTCAGGCAAAGCAATTTGAAACCATCCCCAAGACTGAAGCAAAAACTCTCTTTTGCTACTCCACTCCTTATCAGCAACCAACATGAAAATGGGAAAATGGTCTGTCTTATCACAGTTCAAAAACACTCTGACTTGAAGCCCAGCGACTCATCTTGTATTAGAAATAGGATCTGATCAAAGGATCTTATATGAATTTGTGAGCGTTTATCAACCAGACACAGACAGAATAGCTTTATCTAGGAATGTGTCGAGAGATGACTTTCATACTTGAAGAGATAATTGGAAATCAGCAAAGATAATCTATGACTTGCGAAAGCTCACCTTCAAGACTTGACCTGTGGGAAATGCTCCGAAACATTGTAGAAGAATTTTAGCTTCTGATCCTAACTACCGAGTACTCAAATTTATCGCTGCCCGCATTGGTAGATTGTACACTGGTTTAGGTCGTGGATGTTCGGGAATAAGTCCTCCAAAATCGTCCAGAAGATCCTTCCAGACCTCTATTGGAGCCCCTTCAGCCTTGCACAGACGTGCTCCCAACACACCACCGACGATAGAGATGCAGAGTGGATGTGGATGACAAACCTCCAATCTCGAGCTTGCCACAGCCTTAACAAAAAGGCTCCTGAGTTCCAAACAAAAATCTCTAGTGTAATTTGCCAAAGCTTGGCTTGCTGCACATATATGGCTTTCAGTGCGCCTTTGATTGCCAATATGGTCTAGTCGCTAATGGGAAATATGCTTACCAGCAGGTATGGGGGAATGACACCTCCTGGCAGATTAGCATGATCTGCCAAAAGTTTTTCACATGCCTCTGTCATAGAGAAGTGTGACATGGCCACATCCAGGCCCACAGGCACACAATTGCCGACTCCATATAAGGAGTGACCTCCGATCCGAGCTGTGGCCACCAATTTCACCTATGTATCGAAGGGATTATTGCATTGTGTTCCTGAAACCCA
This sequence comes from Chloroidium sp. JM, assembly GCA_004335615.1. NCBI lineage: Eukaryota > Viridiplantae > Chlorophyta > Trebouxiophyceae > Watanabeales > Watanabeaceae > Chloroidium > Chloroidium sp. JM. The sequence continues at coordinate 400,895 of QAXI01000410.1, forward strand.
CAGCTGCCAGGGATAATGCACAAGTAGCAGGCCATCAGTTGAAAATGATACCCTAAGTAAAGCATGGGAGCGTTGTCTCCTGATCCAGCATCCAGCGCATTTCGAGTACGCATGGGCCTCTCGGCAACATTTCATCTCCGAAGATACGCATGGAATTAAGTGCCAATCGGTTATGATTTATCAGTTGTCTTAATTCAAATTAATGTAATGCTACATTATACATTATCTCGCCCTGCTATCCTTGGAATGATTGTTGCACCCCTCTATTGAGAAGAAACCTTGAAAATGGTCAAGATTCTCAGCCATGCTGCACAATGTGACAAATCCTTGCAACTTACCAGCTTTCGATTGAGGTCGAAGTGCCGAACGATGTCTCCGTCCCACACATTATCCACCACCACGACGATCCTTTGCACAATTGCTTTCTTGAGCACAATTTTTGCGCTGCTGACCTCCTTCGAACCATCCTGCAGTGTAAGCCATTCTTTGCAGCTGTTATGGCCTAAATGCGCATGCATTTGCGCATTTTGCTTCAAACACTGATGTTTACTTAGGAAAAAATAAAAACAGCACTCACTGTGGTGTCATTTGCAAGTGTAGGGAGTCTGTCACGCGATGAATCTAGTCTGCAGTTATCACAGGCTAGCACACCTCCCAACATGTATATTGCTTGGAATTCAAAAGAATTTAGGCCCTGTAGATTCTGCCAGAAATCGACAACTTTGTACACACGTAATATCAAGATGCATGGGGCCTTAATGAGGATTAGCTTTGAATGATACAGGATTTTCTTACCAGCGGAGATGTTGTCAATTACTCGTACAGTACGCTCTGATTCTTCAGAATCTCTGTATCGAAGTCTCGCGAGGGACCTATAATGTCTGGCCTAAATTGCAGCCAGTAGACAGGCAAGGACTCTGCTTCAATTAAGTGGAGGGCCACGTCTAGCGCCAAACACGTCTTCCCCACACCAAATTGGCCATCTATGATTGTTGGCTCCTCCTTTTCGAGAGACTCCAATACCTGAGGCATACGAGACTGGTAGTGAGCTTGACATCTGGTGGCTACACAGAATGTTCATGCGCAAGCACGACATCAAATCATTGTCTGTGCTGTCTCAAACAATGAAAGAGTTTTCAGCAAGGCATCCTTCCCAGCCGTGAGTACAGCTGTTCACCTTGTCAAAGGCTGCTTGGTCCCTCTGATAGTGCGGTGGTAGCTCCCTTGGCAATCTGTCACCCCCTCGCCTGTGCAGTTCAGCAGAAATCACTTTCAGCCTTTTTTCACTTGCGCAAGTTTTTTTCCTGCACATTCAAGGCTGTTCTTCACTGCCAACTCAACAGCATCTAAATGTAGGCTGAGTTTGCTGCCAAACAGTGAATGCTTCACCGCTTTCCAGCCTTTCTTCCACAGAGGCTCTTTTCTTGCAGCTAATTGGATTTTTGCCAGAACCTCCTTGCACTGCTCAAACGTGTGGGTGAGACCTACATACAAAGCGCTCTCAGGGGAGAGGGATAATTGGCTGACAGCCTGAACCAATAATTCCAAGCTGCCTTCAAGGCGCAAAACTCGTCTTTTATCCACTCTTGCTTGACTAGGTTTGCCTGCACGTCTTGGAAGCCTGCAAGTAATCTCGCAAGTCCTTGTATGAGCGCATTTACCGCAGCGATTTCACCCACACCTGTTACCATCTGTAATACCTAATCTTCAAGCTAGAGATTACGGAGATCACAATTCATAAATCCGGGCGTCAAACAACACCCTGGCTTTCGATTGCACGGCTGGCAATCCACACTTCATCCAGCAAGGAACGAGCAAGGCGCGTGGGAAGGAGGAGGAACAGGATGTTCACTGACTGATATCGCAATCAAATCATCGTTTAGAGGATACGCAGCACACTGTATTAGAGGCACATATCACTTTGAAGGCTGTAAGGGTGACCCGACCTTGCACATCATTGCGCGCATCGGGGATGGCATTGGGTCCTTTCAGGGCAGGATGCAGCTCACTCCAGTCGCAGATACCCGCTTGCCCCAGCTTTCGAGAGCTACAGCCATTTCCACAAGCAAGGTCGCCGCTGGCCAACGAGACTTGCGATGCATCACAGAGATCTAGAGTCAGTCAGAGCCGCAGGCAGCGGCGACGGCGCTGGAATAGCGTAGTAAGGGCAGAGTGCTACCCCATCTCGGAACCACAAGCAGTTTTCCCAGAGCACTTCTACTCCCAAGAGAGCAGCACACCCGAAGACCCGCCGACCTATGTCAATGCTCCCGGAAGAATTGTCGCCAGTGAGCTTTCCTTCTCACACAAGCTCAGTATGAGTGTCTCCAGTTGCAAAGAAGCTGAAGTGGCACTCTCATCAATCAAGTCTTCACATCCTGATGGAGTTCCAATCCTCTCATAGTTGTAGCCCAATTCCTCAAATGCATTTCCTGTTGCAGTTGGAGATATCCATGGCGACTTGCAGAAAGCCTTCATAGCTCTAGCCCTGGCAGGGGTTCTGCGAGAGGGCATTGGCAGAGAACCCATCTGGTGTGGTGGAGACACGACAGTGGTACAGCTTGGGGATGTGCTTGATCGAGGCTCCAGAGAAATAGGTGAGTTGTGCGTTTCTGGCAATGAAAGAGGGTGGAGGGGTTGTGTTAATGTTGGCTGCTGAGCTTTGCATTAAAGGCAGGAAGTCTCAGGCCTGCCATACTTTTGCCAGCTTCATTAGCTCTGCTCTTGCTGGAAGGCGATCCTTCCGTGCGTTTTTGTTAGGAAACACAGAATGTTTGCCTTTTGCAGCATGCTTGACCTATGGCTGCAGCTTCTGTTAGAGGTGTTCCGTGTCCTTGTGAGAAATTTCTGTTTTGCCTCATGTACAACAATTGCAATGCGCATTCTTGTGATGGCTTGGTGTTTTGCAGGCACATGTTTGAAAATTGAAACATTGTTGTCTGTTCATATTGGTGTCTCATCAGGAGCTCTGGAAAGCAGTCAGATTAAAGTACTGATAAGGCTCTGGAACAATGCAGGAGTGATCATGCTGCTGCGTGAGTTGGATGCACAGGCCAGGAAAGAAGGTGGGGCAGTCTATATGCTCAATGGCAACCATGAGACGATGAACATCTCCGGGAACTTCAGGTGCGAATTTGGTCCTGTAACCTTGAGACACTGTGCTTCTAAGAGGTCTTCATGTTAGAAATGCCTGATTTGCGATGCATTCATGGTCTTGATTGCAGGGAGGTATGGATGCTATGAGGCAAGATTTAGCAGATTCAGCTTATACAATCTAGCCAAACTGAATCTGCACAAAAGATAGGACCGCACACTTCAAGCAGAAGTTGGTAGATAGAGTGCTCTACAGGTCACATAATGGTGTGAAGAAGGAAGTTCAGGAAGAACTTCTGTGTGACCGACCCAACTCCTGGTGTTATTGCAAGGGCAGACGCTAGATTTGCAGCTCACCAGAGCTAGTGGTCCGTTCAATTGCAAGAGACAGAAGCACGGTGAAGACCCTTCTCTCAAGAGCTGGAACTGCAAGTGCAGGTATGCATCGGATGAGGGCATGTTGGAGTCGGCGCTGGTGGCTGGCCTGAGGGGGGCGGATGCCGAGAACAAGCACTTCCAGGTGCAGGCCAGGGCACAGCTGTTCTCCCCCGGGCACACCATGGCGCTGGATCTTGCCAGGAACCCCACAGCCTTGATCGTCAACCGCACCCTGTTTGCACACGGAGGAGTTTTCCCACACCATGGTGAGAACGCCCCCCTTCCCCAAGGGCTTCCCCTCCATCACAAACATACGTTGCCCCTTGATGCGGATGCAAAGCATGCTTCATTGGGCTTTGAGGTCTAGGGAGGCTATCGGCAGCATATGTGAATTCGGGAAGGAGATATTTCTGGGAGTCGCAGTGGTAATTCCAGGAGCATCGTCATGGGGCAAGGGGTTTGCAAATTCAAGGGTTGGAGGAGGAAGGGAATGGACAGATGTCCATGGTGATGGGTTCAGTATTTAGGGCACTGAAGTGCAGGGAACCTTGAGGACCAATTGATATGCACATGGTCAAGCTACCCTTTGTTCCCTTTCCCCAATGTGGGGCAGTAAGAATCTGACACATTTGGCGCCTTGAATGTGGCGCATGGTCTTGAGCTTTTTAACGAATGCATTTTGTGCATTCACACAACTGCCGCGATGGCTTGCTGCCTGATAGGAATCAATGAGTGGTGCTCTGAATACAGCACTGAATATTTGATGCACATGCAGTGGCGTATGGTCTGGAGCGCATCAACGCAGAGATGGCGTCCTGGATGCGGGGAGAACGGGGGCCGGATGGCAAGTTTGCTGTGCCACCCTTTGAGGCTGTCGGGTGAGCTTTTCACCCTCAGACCAACCTTTGTGGCTGGAAAGGGGTTGATTTGTTATGTTAAATGGAACGGCACACAAGACAGCCTTCCAGGCTTTTGTGGGGAACACTTTTTGCCTCCCATGTCTGAAACACGAGCATTCTATGGCAAGCAGAACTTAAAGCACGCAGCAAGGAATGTCACCAGCAATTAGTCATGCCAAGCCTCTGTATTCCGCACCGCTTGCGTCAGGGAGGAGGGAGGGGTGCAACAAAAGGGGGATGATGTTCTTGCATCGATCTGCCCTGAATCCATGGCTCAGAATCTGCTTTTGCTCCTTTTGGAAAGTGGGCAAAATTCATGGAGTCCAGAAGCAATGGGTATCAGGTCATGAGAGGGCATTGATGGTTGTGCTTGCAGCAGCACGATTTGATTCACGCGGCCTGTGCCTCAGTCTTCTCGACTTTCTGAAGTCTGGGCCATGCAGGGGCAAGGACGGCATCGTGTGGACGCGATGCTTCGGCAAGGAGCATGCCAGCCTGTACGACCGCATCAAGGTGTGCAACCAGCTGAAGAGCACCCTGCAGATGCTGGGGGCGGAGCAGATGGTGGTGGGCCACACACCCCAGGTGTTTTTTCTTCACGCGATTCCAGAGTGACCTCTACAATACATCAAGGGAGAGGGAGTATGGAAAGCTGTATTGCAGGTACAGGGATCCTGTGTTGTCTTGACCTGCAGTATGCTCGGCTTTGATTTGTACAATCGAGGCTGGCATGTCTGGGTGGTGCAAATTGATCACTCGATTCTGAAAGCCGTGATGCTAGAACAAATATGAAGATTCAATCGTCATTGGGTCAGCCAGACTGAAAAAAGCAGTCAAGAAGCGAGTATTGTAACACCAGATGTTGAGCCTGGCATATAGTATGTTTTCCCTCTTCATATTGGCACATAGTAAATAACTAGAACAGTGCCAGGTGGGGTGAGCCATCACCTCTTTAAGCTGCATCAGCCCCTCTGTGTTCAAAATGGCTTCTGAGAAAAGTGTTGCTGGCCTGCAGACGTATGGCGCGAACTGTGCCTGCAATGGGCAAGTCTGGAGGATGGATGTCGGCATGTCAAGCGGCGTCCTGAACACTGCCCCCCAGGTGATTCCTCTCCTTGCATCTCGAGATCATTCCCTCGTTGCCACACAATTGGTCAGTGCATTTGGTTAAGAGACGAGGCTGCCCCCTCACGCAATTTTTAAATGAAGTTTAAGGGTTGGACAAAATGTAAGGGTCCTAATGAAAGTTGAGCACCATTTTCACATCTGGCCCTGCCTGCATTGACGCAATGCTGAATGACAGGGCATTTTGAGCAAGAATGTTGTTCCTGTCCAGAGACTCATCTGCCACCAGATTTGCAATTTCTGGCGCTGGTCAATCCAAGAAATACTGATCATGCTGGGCTGACGGAGTGGAGTCATTTGCAGGTGTTGGAAATCGTGGACAACGAAGAGGGCAGGAATGTGGCCAAGGTGCTGACTGCGCCCAACCTCACGTTCCTGGGCAGCAGTCGCATGCTCAATAGCATGGCGCCTTTCAAGGCCAAGACTCTGGAGAACATGGCCTCATACTAGGCCACACAGAACCCAGGAAAGGGGGGGTGGGGGGGCGTAATTCCAGAGGCCACTTCATCTCGCGGCTGGGCTTGCAAAAACATTGCGGCTCCAGAATTCGCGAGAGACTTGGCTATGAGGATGAGAGGCATTGGAAGTCCTGTGGGGCTCACATAGACAAACGAATGTACATATGGAGTAGAGTAGATTAAAAAAGTCCATTGCATGCTGGCCTGAGGGAGAAGGGCGAAATTATGGCTGCAATGGATTGGAGGAGACACACGAAAAGGGCTGAGGGCCCCCTGCATACGCCCAGTGGGGCTGTACAATGTATCCAGACGAGAGGAGAGGCAGTCCCTGTTGAGGTCTACCAATGGCCACCAATGACAGAGTGGTTCATAGCTTTGGGCTGGTCTGTTTTAAAGCAAGGAATTCCTGGTGATGCTATCATGAGGGGCGTGACAACAGGCGTGGCGCTTGCCCAAACAATTTTGATTTCTTTCCAGTCTCTGCTTGGTGCTGCAATTTTCCGGAGCTGTTTTCGGTAGGTAGATGTGGTGACCACTATTGACTGCATATCCAGACATGCTTTTGATTTAGAGAGACCTGTAATTTTGTGCAAGGGCATGTCTAGACCATCGTCAATAGGAACATGAAGCTGTAAAGGAGATCATAAGTTTGCAGATCTCAGCTTAAATTCCTACCTTTGCCAGGATGGAAACATGAGCATCTGCTCACTCCCAAAGCTCTCCAAACCAAGATTGAGAAGCAAGTATTCCTTGACACCTTTCAGTGCAGAGCAATTCATTTGTGAATTGCCACAAAATTCAAGCAAAAGCAGCACACCATCTTCTCTGTTCCGAATGTTCCTCGAGAGTTCCACAGTTCAGACACCATTGCATGGTACAGGTACCATGATTGTTAGAACAAAAGGACTGACCGAGTTCCTTTGGCAGATCTACAGTGAGCCCTTTGGCTAAAAGCCACATCCTCATCTCTTCTTTGCAGCATGCTCCCCATCTATGATTGGGTCTGACCTGCCTCTCTTCACTCCTGCTGCCACAACACAACCCAATCAGTAGGTCCATCCACCGAAAAGATTGAAGCAAGCCATAGAGAATGGAAGAGCAAGATACAGTGATGTCACCACTTACAAAGAGCAAGGGATGTCAAGAGGTGACCTATTTGCAGACACCGAAAGGGTCACATCCTCACCTTGTAGGGTCACGACTTGCTGTGCAAAATCAAAAACAACAGCCATATCCAGCATGCCAGGGGGGTTGTTTGCCACACCTGCCGCGCTTTCCTCTGCAGCTCTTGGTGCACCTGTCTTCCGGAACACGAAAGCCATGTTGAGTTCGCTGGCCTTCATCAGGCTGCTGTCCACCTGGGCGTCTCCAGTCTCAGGGAACCGGGGGGCAAAGTGTTTGCAGCACCTACCTCTGTCTGCCTGCACACCACAAGTGAATCAGCATCATTGCAGCCCAAGCCCTCCTTCTTTGCAGGCTGCAGGTCAACTCTGTAGCTGAGCACTGCGGTCCTGCATAAGTGTGTGACGGCACAGCCATCCTTCACAAGATGGAGAATCAGAGATGGAGAATCAGAGACGACAGCATTGTGGAACATGAATGCTCAATTCAAGAGTGGCCAATGCTATGCTCGAATGCCTCAACATTAAATCATGAGGAGCCGTATCGAAAGTCATGAGATCAGAACGGGGGACGAAGGCCAGGGGGCATCCTAGCATGCTGAAGCCCACCTGAACCCTGGATGGGCAGTATTTCAAATTCAAAAACCCCTCAGAATGGTCCTCTCAGGACGATTTATACAACCCCAAGAAGACTGCTGCGGCATGGAACCTGGCACAAGCCTCTTGATCATTTGCAGAGGCTGGTTCCTACCTCCTGGAACAGCCTGTCCAACTTTGGGTCCTGGTAATCGACGATGGAGGTGAAGCCATTTTCCTTGGCCACACCCTCCAGGACGCTCCGGAACACCAGGTACTCGAACGAACCGCTGCTGTCACCATGACCTGCAAGTGATCGGAAATCTCACTGGAAGCTATGCCCCTCTGGAGAAAAATACTCGGAATCGGTGAAATGCCGGCAATTGGTGCTAATTGGAGAGGACAATGCTTGCAGTCAGTCCTCCTCCCTACCAATTTACTCCTCACTTGCCCCCCTGCCCCTC
>QAXI01000410.1:437645-457870 GCA_004335615.1 Chloroidium sp. JM
GGCAGGGGGAGGGATTTGGGATTCTCACAGCTTCGAACTGAAATATCTTGTGGCTGCTTCACTGATCTTGAAAATCAGAATTCTAAAAGTTAGCCCGCTTCTTGTGAAAACCACTGGCTGCATGATTATTCTTATCCACCCACAAATTGCTCGGTTGATTGTCTCCAGTCATGGAGGAGCTGCGCAATGCCTTTCAGCGAGAGTGTATAAGGGGCTGTTCTTGGCTGTCACTAACATGAACAGCAAGATTGCATTGTTTCCCATTCCTGGTCAAATGGAGTGCATGTGAGAGTTTGTGGGAGGGGGTGCTCAGCTTGCTTTGACCTGGCACAATCTCTTCAACCATGCCGCAGGAGGTATCTGCCCTGCTTCCGACCCTCGCAGAGCTGGCACTTCTGGATCATTTTGGCCAGGCTCGCACATTCCAAACCACCATCTGGAGCCAGCTGCCCCTCATCATGAGGGGGCTGGGTAAGCGGGTACAAATTGTCTCCAACGAGCAGGAACTCTCTAAACTCTTGGGGCAGTTCCAATTGTCCCAAATGTCCCAAACGAGCGGCTTGCACGCTCGCAAAGTTGCCTCCACTGGCAATTCCCTCTCAGTCAGAAGCATGCAGAGTTGCAATGTGTCGGTCAGCCAAGAAATGGCAGTAATTCAAGCAGGTCCTACCCCATCACCTTTTCGATTGTCAGTGTGTCTGCCTCTTTTATCCTTTCTTCATTCTCCACTGGTCAATCTCTTTGGACAAAAGTGGATTCCCGCAATTTTTGCATTACCGTCGCCACTTTAAAGATTAGACCATATTTTAAATTTGACCGAGCTGTCGAGGGTTTTCCAAAATTTGGACCTTATTTTTTAATCGCTTTTAAAACTTTAAATTTGACCAGCTCCATTTTCTGAGGCAACAATAGATTTAGACCATTCTTCTCGACGTTGCAAACAGGGCGAAACGCAGCGAGAAGTCATCCATTCGGGAGGGGGATGATTTTCGACGAAGATCGAGGTCGAGAAGTGTGTCGACCTGAGTGCATTCGCAGGAGTCCTAAGAAATCCCCCGATTTAATGAACACTAAAGTTGACCAACGGATTTAATGGGTTTTCAATATTCGCTAAATTTGACCACTCGATTTCGAGTTATTTATTTTTGGTCTAATCTTTAAAGTGGCGACGGTAGTTCTCAAATTTGGTCACCATTTCAATTAAAAATGGAGTCTGATGGGCGTTATGGGAGCGCAGGCAGCATGCAGCGGACAGAGCTTTCACAACTTCCTCCAGCCCTGCCTGCCTCTTTCTACAGGAGTCAGAAGTTCAGAGATGCTTTGTATACCTCTCTTTCTGGATTATCCACCTAGGTTGAGCATTGAAATGTTTCAAGTCTGTTTGTACGATCTTGAACGGAAAAGTGATGTGCAGGAGTTCAAGGTGCACATGGAGGAGTTTTTGACGCCCATATTCCGCAGCCTGGTGTGCGAGAATCAGCTCTGCAGGGCTGCTGCAGGCAAGCGCATTCATGGAACAGCACAGATGCTCCTCAACATCAAATTTCAAATCTAAATGTTGGGAAAATCACATCTGATTTGCGACATCAGATTGCACTGGTGGCTTTGACAGGAGACGCTAATTCTACGCGGCAAGGCTGCTGGTCAATTAGCATGTGCTGCACTTGATTGTGGAGGGGCATCTCCCGTTTTGTTGCGCAATCTACAATGATGGAGGACATTGTGTGCCACATTGCACGCTCATTGTCATGGACAGCGACCACTATATGCATGCGTTATCGTTGAAATATATCACATCATGATGCAGGCAGCCTTATCCCCGCCGCCAGACTTCTCATAATTCACGCATGGAACTGATTTGAAGATCAACTGCCTCTACAGGTAAATGCCTGGCAGCCATCAGGGACGAGATTGGCCCCAGGATATTTGCAGGCAGGCTGAGTCAGCGGCAGCAGGAAGTGATGGATTCCAGCCCGGATGTGCCCCCGCTTGCAGGTAGGGTTACCCTGATCGCAGTCGGAGTCACCCTTCATCTGGCAGGGACGAAGCATGAATTGCTGGAGACCTTCAATCTTTTCTTCACAGAAGTCAGGGGCAGCGCTGGAATCTCGAGAATTACTGAGATAAGATCAAGCAGTTGCCATCAGCTACCATTCTGCTATCGACGAAGTTCAGAGCTTGCTTCTCATGTGGATGACTTGAGTTTGAATGGCCGCAATAATTGCCCATTTTATGACACATTACAGCGAAGAGATACAGCCAGCAAGAATAGTCACGAAGAAAACTTTCCACAATTCTTGATCTTCTGCTGTTCAGATTGTGAAATGAGCTTGCTTAGTCTCATTTGACACACAAGGTGACCCTATGTACAGAGCATATGACCTGAAAAGCAGATCTCATTCCCAGTGTGCAATGCAGGTGTCTATGCCTCCATCCCTAGCACGGCTGCTCCCCCATCCAAGGCGCCTTGGGTGAAATAAGTGGCAGGCATCCCTGCTTTGCTGGAAATCACTCAAAGAAGAGCTGAGAGATGCTCAGGATTATTTGAAGCCTTGGTGGGAATTTGCATCATATTGTTTTTTTGCTTGTGGTGAAAATTTGCACATGCTGTACTAAGAGAACCTCATGCTCGGGGAAGCGAACAAACCTTTATTTATCCCTCCCAAAGAAGGGGCATAGCTGTCTCTGATGTTTGATGATCAGTGGCGAGCTCGACATATTGTTTTGCTGAGATGTGCAAGGCTGCAATCCGGCAAAGCAACGCTATGTTCCAGCTGATTTGGTAATAATTCTGGATGAGGTACTGTTTCTGGCGCCCATCCAGCAGACAAACACACGGACCTGAATTGTTCTCCCAATCTCTGAGAAGAAGCAAAATGCATAGTGCCCTTTTGAAAGACAATTCGACTACCACTTGCTAACAGCCAATGTACAATTTGCTTGGGTCGCCAGGTACACAAAAATAATAGTGGCCTAGTGATTATCTAAGATACCAGCAGATGAAGGTACACATGCATCCATCGCAGCCACCTCAACATCAGCACAGTGATCTTGAACTTAGCAGTGGAGCCTAAGTGACGCCTCACAATAAAGCCCGAATGAAGCAGACTCGACACTCAGGCAAAACGACTCCCATCAAGCCTTGGAATATCCTTTGCTGAGTCCACTGCCCCCACAAGCCTTGCAAGTCCGAAATTCCGGGGTGTCCAGATCTTGCAGCTGGACCTTCTGAAGCCACCTGCCCCAAAGACAAAGAGCATAAGCTCTGCACAATGACTACCCGTATCCCTCAACAATTTGCAAGGCCCAAGAGGTGCATGTGGTGCGCATATACTGGCCTTTGTAGCATACAAAGGGGCAGGCAAGGTATTGATTCTGAAGGTGGCTGGCGAGACAAGGAACTCACCCGCATGCCCACATAGCGCGATCCCGCAAATTTGTCACGTTTATCTGCAGGTCTTTTGCCAGTCAGCAGGTCCAACAGGTCCAAATAACAGCCTCAGAAACATGTTGAGGTTTGAAAGCACTTCTTCAGGTGTGTTCCTATCAAATGGCTAGGTGCTTCTACACCAGGCGACCACCAAATCTCCTTCTCAATCACACCCCACATTGTTGCAAGAATTCCGCATATTGACCTATGCTGATGACGGATGGTGTGTCCAGTCATGACAAAGTAAGGAAGAAGCAAGATTGTCAGGGATATAGCAATGCTTAGCAATGTTCCTGATCCAGAAGGAACTAAGGGCTTACCCAGATGCCGACTTCTGTGTCGCAGGTGGCGATCAGATATGCATACATGGAGTCATCTGTTTTCCGACGCTCTGTGACCACAAAGTGCCTCCACCCAAGCACAGGCTCTCTGGCTGTCCATTTTGTTCCTGCAGCAGAACCACAGCTCCAACCTCTTGAACGACTTCACAGCTCTTAGCTCTTGAACAGTTCTACCTCCTGTATGCAATTGATGCATATCTCTTTAAGTGATGTATCATGTTATGTTTCACACAAATGCACTGGCCAAAACAATGTTGGAGCAGGACAATTGGACTTCCCCTTCACAAACTTGCTGTAGGTGCTGCATTCACACCCAAGTCTTCCTTTCTTTGACCATCAGTATACATGTGTGGATTAAATCGAGAAGCAAGCCAGGAGAACTCACCCAAGAGCTTGGTGGGGTTAAGTGGGTTCTTTCTGTGGTATCCCCCACTCCCCTGCAGTACTCTCCCCTCTCCCCTGCAGTCCTTGCACGATAAGTCGACCTTGGGTAGTGCTCCTTCCTTCCTCGTCTCTATTGCCACACACTCCGATTGCCGCTGCTGCTGTACGGCATGCACACGAGTGCGGCAATGAATGACGGTTCTTCGAACGTAAGTAGTGATAGCAAGGGGCCAACGTCCCGCAACCTGCATGAAAGACAGGCAAATAAATGGAATCGTCGATGGAACAAGCAAAGCTCCCAATTCGCAGGCTGTCATCTTCACGCGACCATTCTTCATGTACTTGCTAGGCTTGTATATTCTTCTGAGCTCCATCAAGCACCACATCAAGGCAAATCAATGATTCGCACAGCAAGTTCTTACGCTTGAGATTCAAAGCCCCGTGCAGGCACTCCATTCCTGCGCTATTTGAGTATGTGAGGCTTGCTAGTAAACAGGAACAACATTGTCAACGCCGATGCATGCCAAACTGATTAAGCCATTCCACTTCAAGGTCTTCTTCTCTGCCAAATACGTTAATGCGACCGTGTTGGACAAGGTCACCAACGTTTGTGTTGCTACGGTGACCAGCAACAACAGAGCATTCGAGCACTACCTTGGGCCGAAGGGCAGCAGGAATAATGAAAGGGCGTGTGAGCTATTGGGCAAGATGCTGGCGCACAAGGTCAAGGAGAAGCAGGTACACATTCACTCATCCTCATCTCCCTGTTGCCCACTGAGCTTGTGATGGTGCAAATTACAGGGACGTGGGGGCCGTGCAAGGTCTGCTCGTTTGTTTGGTCAGGCCAACGTACTCTGGCCGTTCGGTTTCCAGCAGGCTCGGGTGGCTTGATGAATGATTGGATAAACTTCTCCATACAAATGATGTGCATGGCTTGTTGGAATGCTGGCCCCCAGCAGGACTGCTCCTCATAGAGGGGAAAATGTGAAAAAGGCATTAAGGCCAACGTGATCGCATTGAATAGCAAATGAGATGCAAGTAGAAAATTGAACACAGAACCAAGAATACAGGTAGGACATCAGGGAATCACCCAACCCAAAGTGATAAGCATTCAAGGACCAGGGTGTATTTTCTTGAATTGAAAAGAAAGTGCTGAACATAGTAAGCCGGCTCGAAGCTGGAGCATCGCTGACAGGTCCAGAGCATCTACTGGGACGGCATGATCAACCAGAAGACCACGAGGCGGAAATGGCATGCTGAGGCAGACGCGATCTGGGAAACGATGGAGGACGAGGGACTCATCATGACGCGAGACGAGCCCCTGTCACAAAAGGTTCCCCTTGCCACCCCATCCTTCGCCCACTTCAAGTTCCAGTGATTGGCTTCTGGATCTTGAAGTTCAGATATCTCTGACCAAACAATCACCCAGATGATTGAAATCTATGCTGCTATTCCCAGCCGTGAAAGCAGTCGGGGAACTTGGGCACATACAACCAATTCTGAGAATGTGGAATGCGTGTTGTATGCATCTCAAAAGACTCGCTTGAGCATCGTACAGTCAGGCTTGATACGTGTTGCTTTCGGATGTCCGCAGACATGGGCCCGGCTGTATTCCCCACAGCAACCGCTCTTGGGAGCGGATTGGTCTTCAACAATCCTCTCTTGTCATTGACAGCTGCAATATCTCCTGCAACGCTATTGTGATCCGTGATGATGACCCGTATGGAGCAGGAGATCGAAGACAGACGGCGGGAAGCAAAGCTGGCCAGGAAGGGTCTGCTGGACAAAGAGAGCCGCATTGACCCCCGGTTCAGGCAGCAGATGTGGAAGCTCATGTCCAAACGGCCGAGCAAGCCCAAAGCAGCCCCGAAGGCTCCACCAAGCTCCTGAGACATGGGGATCATGTCGCAACTGCTCAATTCGCCAGGAGCTGCCTGCAAAGAAGACAAGTTTGAACCTGCCTTGGGATTTGGTATTGTTCCCTTTTTGGAGGTGGTAGGAGGCGGCCGCAGATGGTTGCCTGTATCATCAAACATGCAGAATTGTGAGAATGTTTGGATCAGACTGGTGCGGGGAATCCCAGCTAAAAGTCAGAACATCCCTGCAAGAGGCGTTATAGGATGGATCATAAACTGTGCAATTCAGCTCAAGCTGCATTCAGACCGCATTTCATATGATAGAAGGTTTTGTACTGGGACAGAAAAGGTTGAAGGTGCACAGGATGTGTTCATTGATATGTGAAGAGCAATACTCAATTGTGGAGCAGTGAGACCATGGAGCGAGCCTGACTGCTGTTATCTCCAGAGTTTTGCCAAAATGCTGATGCAACAAGCAGCAGATTTATGACATTGGAATATTCGGGTGGAGGGTGATCGGAGGGTTGAATTTTTAAAGTGCTCCTTCTTGCATGCAATCTCACTTGTCTAGATAAATGGGAATGAATGAGGACGTGCTCAGAGGAGTAAATCGGGACATCCTCAAAACAAATTTACAAATAAAGAAGGTGGATTGTCTGAAGAGAGGCTGATTTGATTATCAGGCGTCCCGTGTAGGTGCCGGTGCGCATTCGAATTCAAACTGGACAAGGTTGTTTCAGACATATGAAACAATCTTGGTTGATCGGTCGAGAGCCATCGGGAGCGTTTAAGCCGGCTGCTGGGCTCGTCTTCACAATTTTGAGGTCTTTCATGCGTTCTCGGCAGGATTGGTCTTGGCATGCCACCTGGTTCTCGTCCTGAGCCCCATCCCCAAGTGGTGCCTCAAAACAGTGCTCAAAGCGTTGAACATCAGGCCGCGAGCTTGCCACCTGGTCAAGCAGGCAAACACGAGCCTCCTCCATCAAGCAGTCAAGCTGCTGTGACGGGCGCCTGTGAGACTGCCTCTGCATCAGCTGATAGCCAAGAGGCCTGGTACTATTACATGTCCCCTGATGGGCAGTGGCAGGGTCCATTCGACCTCATTCAATTGCGAGGCTGGAGGAATGCACTGCCAATGGACCTGTGGCTCTATCGAGCCGCTCAATTCAAAGGTGCCTGTCGAAATCCTCATGCGTGCGCCCTGCCTCCATTGACCCTTCTAAGATGTAAGTTGCCACCTTTCTACAACTGTTGCGTGTATGCTTGGCTTCAGTGCTTCAGACATTGTGACGGTTACGCAGCATGTATCACATGCACAATACATTCAGACCTCCATTCGGTTCTGCAGATAATCTTGGCAGACATGATAGAGCACCAGCAATGGATGCAGCGTCGAATGCTGCACAGGGTGAGAGCATCCCTTCTGGGGACCCACGCTACATGGTGAATCCATCAACATTTGAGAACACAGCAGGAAATTGTTGGCAGCAGCTCGCAGATGTGCTTGGTGACTCAGCACTGCTTCAGCGATGGAGAGATGAGCAGGTCCTTCCCCGAACCCAGCTACAGTCAGCAGTAGAATGCTTCATTTGTGGAGGATACTGTCCATTAGAATAGCAAAAAAAATTGTGTCCCACCTTTCATCTTGGACCCAGCTCAATGAAACCTCCCAAATCTCTCCTATCATTTGGGCAATTCTTCTCAGTGTTTTGCTTCTGATTCTACCAATTGAATTGATGCCGTTCAGATTAGGTGGAAATGCATGGGTATTCTTGGACTCCGCATATTACAGCAATCATGTGCGCAAGTCCAGCAGATGTGGATGATTAGTCTGGATGATGCCCGCTCTGTAATTACCAATCATCCAGGCACCATGCATAATCATTCCGCATTTTCAGGCTGCTCATATCTCCCAGCAAGCTCCCAGTGACCCATCGATTGTGCTCTGGGTGAAATATATCCCCATCTCTTAAGGAGGGTGATTTCTGGGTTTTGCCAAATTCTGCCTGCTTGTTTCTCATCTCTCCAGTCCCTATCCTTTGTACAGGGTCACGAAGAAGCAAAAAGCAAAGTGGCCCCACCAGCAGCCACCTTTGAGGCCATTTTGGAGAGAGAGGAAAGAGCTTGCGGCGGCACAGAAGGCGAGATGGACCTGGTAGCCGCTGCGCTTGCTGGACTTCCTGAGGGGGATGAGGCCAATCAGCTGGCAGCATTAGCTGCAGCTGGTGGTGGATCTCTGGAGGCAAGGAAATACCTCCTGAATGCTGATATACGACACTTGTATGACCCTGCCTCAAGGGGATTCTGTGAGTAAGAGCATCTCTGTATATAGTCGAGATTGGTATCCTGCAAGAGGAGGAGGTTAGACCTTTTTGAAACCAAAAGGTCTCACAGGAGTATTTGCTGCAGTGGAAGCCTCCTGGTATAGGGCGAGGCTTACGACAAGGTACTACGTGTATTTTGATAATCCCTTCATCCATCTCTCTATGTGACCAAACATGAGAGACCTTTTTTTTGCTGGGCTTGCAGACAAGGGTCACATTGGAGCTGGACAGAACTGCTGAATATGTGCCTTGGAGATGATAACTCAGGAGTGGAGGATCCACACCAGCAGTTGGGCACCAGAACAAATTCTACGAATCAGATGGAGCTTGCCCTTCGTCGCATGCTGGTGCTGAGCGCATCCACCTCTGGCCCAACCTGCTTATTGATGCAGGAGATCTTGCAATTTTCTCACGCTGCTTCTGAGAGCTCACAGCGGCGGGGTTCACATCCCGAAGCAGGGGAGCTGGATGAAGCAGAGGGACAGGCCGCAGGTCACGACAGTGACATACTGCAGAATGGAGAAGCTGCAAATACATGGAGGGACCGCAGTGCTCCCGCTGAGAATTGGAAGCAATTGAGGAAGAAGCGAAAATCTGATAAAGAGAAGAGGAGGAATGCATGGCTCTTCAATTGAACTCTCCATCTTGCCCCTGCTCTTTGTAGCAGCTTCATCAACATCCAGATAGCTCCGAACATGCAAGCTGAGCATTTTGAATTCTGGAAATTTCAAATTCTTCGAGGCATTGCTTCAGCGACAGTGCAACCTGCATTGCACCATAATGACTGGACATACTGTAATGATGGCAGTTGGTCATGAGACCGCTTCACTTGGGCAGGAAAGGTGGATTTGGTGGAAGACTGTCACTCAACCTACACCCATCCAGTGACGTCAAACACTTCAATGATAGTACATCGACCGGTGGATGTGAAAACATGTCTTAACAGCTCTGGTGCAGCAAACGCTTATCAGAACATCATTATGGAGCTTGTGCATTGTCGGTACATGTCCTATAGAGTCGTTAATACATGACAGAAAAAGGAGAGATGGACAGGTTTGCCTTGACTGCCAACAATCTAGTGGCACAGCAGGAACTCCGACAGAATCTTCATATTTCTCTCGCCCGACCGTTCTAAGCTGTCTTCAGGGCTGGATTGATTTTGGCATTGTACTGCCGCCTCACGATTTTGCCCTTTAAATACTACAGTGCATGCTAAAAAAGCTCTCATTGGCAGACGTAAATACATCAAATCCAAAAGGACACGACTATCCAGCATACAGGTGCCACAGCACAACTTTGGATTCTGCACAGCAAGTTGGAACATTTGACTTCCACATCTGCACAGATGACTTGGGCAAGACAGAAAGACAACCCTACTTCCCGCTCGCACTCTCACACACGCACAACCCCTACCACCTTACCCCTGGACATATCTCCCCTCTAGAATTTGGCTTGACCGGGCCATCTGGGGAAGGGGATGATGTCTCGAATGTTGTCGAGCCCAGTGGAGAACAGAACCAGGCGCTCGAAACCCAGGCCAAATCCGGAGTGCGGTATGCTGCCGTACTTTCTGAGGTCAATGTAGGGCTCGTAGTCTGCCAGGTCCAGGCCAGAAGCCGCGAGCCGATCTTTGAGCACCTGTGCAAGACAAGGCAAAGTCATGTGTTGCTAATTAGTGTTCACTCAGGTGTTGACCTACCCAAGCACACCCACCTGGAGCTGGGTCCATGATTTCGGTAGTCTTCAACACGGCTTGAGGGAGACAAATTCAAAAGACAAGAAATGGAGCCTCTGCCAAATCTGAGGCTCCAGCAATCTTCCCTTCAACTGCAGTCTATGACTTGAACCCACAAATTTCAATGGCAGAGCCAATGAAGTCTTCAAAGAAATTTGAGATAGTCATGATGATAATTTGAGATCGTCATGATGGGGCACAGGAAAATGGGAGAAAATGCGAAGGCGGACGTGTAGAGCACGACTGTATGATTAATCAGTGGTCAAACAAGGTAAATCAAAATTGGTCGGATACCTCCAATCTCCCACTGGCTGTCTACCGTGAGCTCACCTTCTCCACACCCATTTCCAGGACACTTGCAGGCCCGACAAGGCCAACAAATTTCTGGATACATGCCAGGGGAGAAAGCCTCTTCTTTTGTCAGAGCAGACATCTGCCCTGAGTGTATCAGTGTACTGCTAATCGAGAGAAAAAGGGGCGTACATCAAGCCACCCCATCCTCCGATCGCACCCGTTCAGCCACCCCACCCCACCCACCCAACACCCCTTTCCAGTGCCCAACAGGCCCAGAGCGGGAAGTAAATCCAAGAAAAGAGAGGTGAGGGGAGCTCCATGATCGTCAAAGCAGGCCACTACTGAAGGCTAAACGGGGCGTACCTCCAGCCTGACCTCCCTCTGGCTGCCACCTATGAGCTCCCCCATCCTACCCACACCTCTTTCCACTGCATCAGCAGGCCCGACACAGCCAACAACCTCAGAAAAGATGCCAGGGGAGGGGACCCCTCCTCTTGTCCGATCAGACATCTACATTCCTACAAATTGAGGTTGGAAAGGACGTACATCCAGCCTGTCCTCCCTCTGGCTGCCCCCTATGAGCTCCCCCACCCCCGGCACCAGTAGGTCCATGGCAGCCACCGTCTTGCCGTCGTCGTTAAGCCGCATGTAGAACGCCTTGATCTCGGCCGGGTAGTCGTACACGATCACAGGCTGCTTGAAGACCTCCTCTGCCAGGTACCGCTCGTGTTCGCTGCCGAGGTCATCCCCCCACTTCACCTGCATGTTCTAGACTCTGTCACCACATGTGAGTCATAGCTGTTGAAGATCTGGGTGTATTGACTCTTGAACCTGCAGGGGGTGGAACGCCAGGCCGGAAGGGAGAACATGTCTACTGTCCTTACTTGCAATTACTGTCCTTACTTGCGATGCCGTCGCAGCAAGGGCTTGAAAGCGCACAGCCACAGGCTTGGCCTTCATAATTTGCACCTTCCTGAATTGGACGAGGGTAGTGTGGGCAAATCTCTTTCACATCATTCTACAACATGATAATTTTGGTTCAAAGGTGGGTCGGGTGAGGTGGAAGGGGGGGGGGGGGGGGGGAAGGACACCTTGGAGTTCTCAAACTTCTTCTTCTTGCTGCGGATCGCATCGGTGAGGATTTCCACTGCCTCGGTGTAGGAAATGCGGGTGAAGGAGGTGCTGGCTACATGCTCCAGGCGCTCTATCACCTTCTCATCAATGTTCTTCCGCAAGAACTCCAAGTCTGGCCTGCAAGCAGCAGTACTGGCATTGTTCATGCTATTTTGCAGTGGCAGCAAATGTATATAACAAGTTCCTCCTGTAAAACGTGTGTCAAGGTATTGCTGGGCGGAGTAAGGTCTTGCTTTTTGGTTTGGGGATGTGAATCTGCGCTTTGCGCAACCCCAAACCAAAAAGCAGGGATATATCGATAGACAGGGGGAAAGGACAGTGTCAGATGGGCAAGCAGGATAGCTAAAGATGTACGCTGCACAAAGGAATGCAAAACTTCAGTATCTACTCAGGCGAGGGGTGTAGTGCACTGCAATTGGCGGAGAGGTGTCACTCCAGATTTTTGTAGAACGACATATCAAATTGGCTTCAAGGGTCTGCGCAGTTGAACAATATCCTCAGGTGCAAACACTTGAAAAATAAGTGGAGAAATTGCAGGCAAGACAACGGGTGGGATGAGGAGGTCTCTGAAAAGATCTGCGGATCTGGGCAGGTGTCGAAGCGCTCTCACAAAGCATCCAGTCAGAATAGGAGAACCACCTGCAGGTCTTGAGGATGCTCTGACAGCAGAACCGTACGTAGTCCTCGGCGCACTGCATATCATCTGTCAGGTCGCAGAAGGCGATCTCGGGTTCGATCATCCAGAACTCGGCCAGGTGGCGTGAGGTGTGGGAGTTCTCGGCACGGAAGGTGGGGCCGAAGGTGTAGATGTTGGACAGGGCACACGCGTAGTATTCCCCCTGCATCTGCCCTGTAGGAAGGACTACATTTTCAGTCCTCAGCTAAATATCTCCCGATTTGATTTTTATGAATCCTTTTCGACAAATTCGAACCCCCTAAAAGACACTCCCTTGCTATTCTATTTATCCTCAGAACTTAAAGGTACCCTCATCAGGCAAATTAGGCCAATTAGGCCAATAGCTTTTTGGCAAATTGCGCTGGAATTGCAATTTTACGCTGGAACAGCAATCATGGACCAATCAAGCACAAAGCAAGAGGCAATGTAAGCATTCTTGCGATCTGCAAGACGCAAGATGTCATGCGAAGCCATGGGTCAACTAGGTGACACAGACATCGTGGCAACAAGACCAGCTGACGCAAAAAAATTCATATCTCTGACAGATTGCTTTGTTGCCGACTTGGTAAGAGAGAGAATTGTTGCCTGAGACTGTGAGGTAGGCCTTCTGGCTGAAAAAGTCCTTCGAGTAGTCCACAGAGCCATCTGCCTGCCTTGCAATCCCCCCCACAATGCGGTGCCTGCACCATTCAGCTCCTCAATTCGATGTTTTTCTTGGGCTTCCTTGGCTAATTTTTCAGTGAATGTTCAGGCGATTGTGGCTTGCCTCATTCTTTGTTTGTCGGCTTCTCAGGCTCATCACCAAGGCTAGATTCCCGAGAATGCTCATTGAAACTGTAATGGCTTAAGTTTGTAGAGTGACTCTCGATATGGCCTTCAGATTACACATCGTTCTGCAATCATTGCTTGCATCAAGTAGGTATGCTTTACCCAGAAGAGGATTGTCAGGAGGAGAAGAAGGGTGGAAGGAAGGGGGAACCTGCTCTCCAGAGCCGCTAGCTCTGTCTGTAAAATTATCAGTTTGCCACTCTGCTGCTTTAACTTTTTGGCATGGTCCTTCTTCTCCTTGTCATCGGGCGTGGCCTGCAGATAACGACGTTTTGGACCTCTCACACATCTGTCGCAAGGAATTCCGCCAACTCCTACACCAGATCACAATTCCACCCTCATTTTGCTCCCGCCTACCTTCCCCTACCTCAGCCTTAATCGTGGGGCATCGAGGTATTGCTTTTGTGATCCAGTTCCCTTTTGTGATGTTGAAATGAGTCATGAGTTGAACATTTACAAAGCTGAGATTGTTTCTCTCTGACCGATAACAACCTAAACCCTTCCCCCCTATCTCGATCGGGTCTGCAGCCGAGACAGGATTGCTTGCCTGTTTTAGTTGCTCCACTTCTTGCTGCTTCTCCCCGACTTCTTTCTGCTTTGCCTCAACCTCTTCCGTGCTTGCCTTCTGCTTCTCCACCTCTTCAGTCTTGCCCAACAGAGTTGTTACCTGCAAACCAGCCAGCAGTCACAAGTTGACCAGGACATCTGATGCCAGTGCAGCACAACATGAGGATTGATCAATCCCAAACGACACTCCATCGGGAATAGAGACTTCCCTTGCAAGACTCGTGTCAACAGGAGAGAGAAGAGGGTGGATGAATGAAGGAGGGGTGGAAGATATGGGGAGAGGGGATTGTGAAGAGAACCCTTTGTTCCCATAACCTGGGTCCATTCCCCCAAGCAGTGCAATTGAGGAATTGTGGTGGAGATGGCCTGAGCCAAGAAGCGCATAGCGTCTGAGAGTAGCAACTTCCTGTTAGGAGAGAAAAATAATTCCTGGAGTGGGATGCTCAAGCAGGGAGAGCACATTCCTCGAAAAAGAGGAAGACCGCCGCGAGCTCCCCACCTGGAACATCTCTCCAGCACCCTCGCAGTCGCTGGTGGTGATGAGGGGCGTGTGCACGTACAGGAAGCCGTGGGACTGGAAGAACTCGTGCGTGGCGAAAGCCAGTGCGTTGCGGATGCGGGCCACCGCTCCAATCGTGTTTGTCCTCGCCCGCAGGTGCGCCTTCAGTAACAAACATCAAGATCAAATCTGAAGAAACATTCATGTATTCCATGAGGCGGTGAGCTACCTTCCTGATTGTGTTTGTCCTCGCCTGCAGGCGTGCTTTCAGTGACAAATACCAAATGTGAGCTTCAAGATACGTTTCTTTGTCCATTGCTTCTTTGAATTAGATGGCCGTAGAGGACAGTTACAGGCATTGGGTGTCACTGTGTCAAGTATTCCCCTTGGTCTACAATATGTTCCATTGTCCGAATGGCAGAAGAGGATGTGTCGCTTCGTCAAAGCACACAGCAGTAGAATATATGATAATTGCCAACAACTATGTACGAGGATAGACGCTTTTCACTTCAGCATTAAGCACAAATTTCTCCCTCGATAATGCTTGAACTTGCTGAGGAGAGGAACCACACGTGAAGGAGGCAGAAAGGGGTCCTGTTCCCAAATGTGCTGCATCTGGAAGGTGCGATACCTTTTCCCGCAGGTATTCCAGCGTCTGCTTCTTTTTTGCGAAAGGGTAGTTTCCTGCACTGTTGTCACAAGCTCCCAGGTGTAGGATCTTTGAAGCTTTCAACTCCACTTTCTGCAACACACACCGAAACTCAGACGCATGATCTGACAGCTGATGACGAGAGAAGTCAAAAGTCTCTCAGCGGATTGCGTTTTGTAGACTGCTTGGATGAAAGCGAGCTGTCACTGAAGCGTATGCGACAATAACAGATCTCTTGCTTCTGAGCAAGTGTGCTAACAGTCTTTAAAGAAGGCAACCATCATCAGCACAGATTTTGTGAATGTTGGATTGGGAAGGCAAGAAAATCTGATTTAATATCTACCTGTTCTGTCCCCTCAGGCGTCTTTGCAAGCGTCCCCTCTACCAATAGGGATGTTCCGGTTGGGGCAGCAAGCTTGAGGGAGAAGCCGCTGCTCTCCGCCACCTCCTTGGTGAGCATCACCTGCATTTTCAGGAAAGCTATTTCAAAGCGAAACGGGCGAGACTCTGGAAAAATCCTGCCAAAAGGAGGATACAACCTGCAAGGTTCTCTGTGCGTCATGTATGAATTAATGCACATATGGAAGTTTAAAGTCTGGGGGAAATGCATGTCAGCCTCCACCAAGCGCAATCCTCCTACGCATTTAAATCTCCAGAACATCACCCAAGTGGATGAAACACCTGCTTGAATTGCATTGGAGCTAATTTGATTTGTAGGATGCTTCCCGCTCTCACTTGTTGCTCTCACATCAGGGCCTCTGTCCCGTGCAATGTGCAGCCATGAGCGGCATGAGGACAGGTGGCTTCCACTGCTACGCTCAACATATTAAAAGGGCATTTATTGAGCATTTCTACCAATGCAGTGGGATCCTCACCTGTAAATTATCAAAGCTGGTCCCATCGTTGACCTGGACAAATGCAAAGGCTCCTGCACCAGCCTCCCGGCCTGTCTTGACCCATCCTCCCACCCTGATAGTCTGGTCCACCTGTCCAAATTTTAGGAGACCGTCAGCAAGTAAGTTTTGACACAAATCGACGCATGCAAGAATGCTTGGCACTCCGTCCTAGACCTGAGGTCCCATTATTATTTATTTAATTGACATGTGAGATTGTGTGAAACAAGGGCTATTGAAGCAGACCGAATGGGGAACTCACCAGCTCTTGATCAGCATCTGCGTCTTCCAGAACCGTCTTGATCAAAACTCTCTTGTAGGAGGCTGAGTATGGTGCGATGCCTGAGTTGACTTTCTGCTCAACCTCACTGATCTGCATCGCATGCGAAAAATCTCAATCCACCCTTTGCTGCTGTCTCTCGGTGTCATATTATTCCTGCAGCTAAAATAGAGATGTGCATGCTCAGCAGCGTGCACAAGTCCGGTACCTTCAATGCTGCAGTAGGTTGCTCAAGCTCTGTCGCAGCATTTGCTGCGCTCTCTGTCATGATCGAATTTGCTTGTAGCAGTTTGGGGCTTGTATTGCTAAGCCAAAGTTCTTCGGAAAATGATCACGAAGAATGCAGTTCTGCAGCTGCCAGCGATGTTGCCTCTGCTGACTCATTGAAAGTGTCCAAGGTTGATTCATTCAAACAATTCTCGCTCATAGCAACTTTCAATTTTATATGGTCTCGGAGAACTCAGGCAAATTACTAGAGCACAAAAGGATTGATGAAGGCACGAGTCAAGGTTTTGACATAATGATCAAGCTATTGGCACTGACAAATTTCTGACACTCTGCTATATATTTCTTAGTAGATCCATGCTCTACTAGCCTGTGGTTTGACATTATTTGACACTGACTGTGACCAGCAGATGTGCTTAGGGTGGAATGAGCACCAGGGCTGCGAAATTATTGGTCGCAAGAGGCCAAGAAACCGTTGGGGCAGTCACTAGCCGGCTCAGAGCAGCATCCACCCTCGCAGCAGTCCATCCTCCGGTAAGTCCGCCAGGCGTCATGCATCCCAGCCTTTTTGTACTTCTCCCTTCACATCATTCCACAATTACTTTGTTTCTTATACTGCCAAATTTGCATGCGCAGTCGCAAACAGCTGAGCAGCAACGCGGTGTCTCATGTGCTGCAGGTGGCAAACAGATTTGCAGCGGTTCTAGTCCCCCTATTTGAGGTGATTTGAATTGGCCTGAATGGCCCAATCTCCTTTGTGTGATTGATGCGTTTGAAGTTTTGCTTTTGACCAAGCAAAGGTATTGTGCAGTTCATAGGAATTGTCATTCGTGAAAGCCAACAAAACTATGTTGAAGAGTGGCTGAAGCTTCCATGAGACCTGTATCATCAGTGTAGTCTATGCAGGGCAAGGATGGCGAGGTGAGGGTTCTCTTGTGTCGGAGGGCTTCTTCCCTGTCCACTCATGCAGGTACGTGCCACATATGGAGGAAGCTACCAACGCTATGCTCATAATGCGGAGGATATGGCGTTTAACACGTCCACAACAATTACAACAGGGTTGTGCATCCCTTATAGTACAGGGAATGCAATCCAATCCAGATTCGTTGATAAAGATATTTGGGAATACTGGCTGAGTATCCATGGGAAGTGACTGAAGCGTAGGCTGATTGGCTATTCCAGTTTGGAATTTGCCAATCTAACTCTCAAAATGATGTGGTACAACCAGACTTTTCGAGCAGACAGCCTCCCAGCAATTACGCCGCATGTTTCAGACAATCATCAGGCATTACAGACATGCACCCGCTATGATTAAGATAAGCAGTCTTCCCCAGTGCCTGACTGCGCATCCTGCTCCCCATTGCATAGGGAAGCCCTCTCAGAAACTTTTCGCCCTTGCATAAAAAGTTCACTGCAGGCGAGGTGGCGCTGCCGGGCGGGAAGAGGGATGCAAGCGACCGCGATGATGTGCACACGGCTTTGAGGGAGGCTGAGGAGGAGCTGGGCATCCCGCAAGCAGACGTGGAGGTTCTGGGCAAGATGAAGCCCTTCCTCTCCAAGCACCTCCTTTCCGTGGGACCCCCCCCCCCCCTTCCCACCCTGCAACATCCAAACATTTATCTCATCAGTGACCCATTCTTCATGTTTTTGAAGCCATCAAATACCTTGTGACTTATGAGATTGTACTTCAGCATTGTCTCGGTGTGTCGTGCATAAAGATCGTGCATGAAGAGCAGACAATAGGTAGCCCACAACTTCGGGTGTCTTTGTCAGGAGAACCTTGACCGGTATGGAGGCACAAAGGTATTCATTGTAGACAGTAGCTTCTGCGTGGTGCTGAAAGACCTGACAGTGAATTTCATCAGTCACCTAGGGGGGTGGCCACAAACGTCGCAACGAACTCTGACAGGCTGTGCCTGAAACACAGGCTGTAAGGGAGTAAAAGGCTCGGATGTTGTGCTCCCAATGCCCCTTTGTATACGCTTACACTCTTACACAGGTGACGCCCGTGATTGGACGCATCGCCTCCGTGGCCAGCCTGACCCCAAACCCCGCGGAAGTTGATG
This sequence comes from Chloroidium sp. JM, assembly GCA_004335615.1. Taxonomy (NCBI): domain Eukaryota; kingdom Viridiplantae; phylum Chlorophyta; class Trebouxiophyceae; order Watanabeales; family Watanabeaceae; genus Chloroidium; species Chloroidium sp. JM. The sequence goes on from QAXI01000410.1 coordinate 455,827, forward strand.
CGGTGTTTGACGTCCCCCTGCGCACCTTCCTCAGTGCCGACCCGGGGGTCTACTCCTTCAGGGACACCATGAAATCTTTTGGGGAGTGCAGCTACCGCCTGCACTTCTTCCAGTGCGGGGAGTTCCTGGTGTGGGGCCTGACGGCAGGGATTCTCGTGGAAGCGGCCAGACAGGCCCTGGGCAGGGATGCTGAGTTCCAGCTCATGCCGCCTGGCAGCAGAGAGTACACTGAGATTGTCTATGATGAAAAGCTTGACCGGGTGGCCTACAGGGAGCGGGAAAGACAGGGGGACTGAGTGACACGCTTGTGTAGTTGACTGGCACTTTGGCTGGCTTGTGAGCAGGGTTTGTTTGGCTTGTAGTAGCCTTTTGCCTGTCAAAGCCCCAGGCAGACTTGTAATCGGCTCAATATCAGTAGAGTATTCTGTACATCATATAAAAATCTGTCACTTGGCAAAATGGACATCTGGCCAGTATTGCTGTCATCTCATTGAACTTGAGGAATCCATAGCATTGGGTAATTGACATATATACAGTACCAATTGGATTGTAGCTACCTTCACAGGCTCAGTCCAACATCGCATTCTCTGCACGGCATGGATCCTTATAGCCTCCTTTTTGGAGAAATATGCTTTGTTCATCTGATGTTACGAACAAAGCAAAGCTGCAACTGTGTAGTGCAATTGCCAATGCCAAGCTAGTGCCACGAATACCCACCTTCCAAGCTATCTGGATTGCCATGCCTCCCATCAATGTCTCTCAAGTCTATATAAGAGGGCAAAATGGCAGAACTTCCCTTTCTTGTAGAAACATACATCCTCATCTTGTTTAATTCTTGATTACAGACTGGTGCCTTCAGTTCACGCTGAAGCCGATGCCATCTTCACTAGATGTATTATCATGCAGCCACAGCAATTTGATATCAGGAGGTTCTTAACAACACTCTTTGGCATATACGTTGCTGAACCAATTGCACAGCTATATCGTTTAAATGAAGTCAATCAAGCATCATCTGAAATGTTCTCGTCTAATATTTCCGTTTGGGGGAATTTTTATGCTCATCAAGCAAGGACATCCATAGCCTGGCCTTCATCGCAGGATTTGGTTCATTGAGCAGAGGCTTCACTTTCCAGCCTCAAAACCCCCAGGGTGCTGAAAGGCAGCCAATGGGGATACATCACGGTGTCATCGGGCTCAGAACAATCTCAAGAGTGGGGGGTGGCTATCGGCCAACAGAGATCGATGTGCTCTCTCCCAGTGGCCCCATCCAAGCTTCCCCAGCAACTCGATCTGATACTCCAAAGCTTCCCGCCCCGGAGCCTTGTCCTCCGGCTTCAGCACTTTCTGCAGCGCTCTACAGCACAGCAAAATCTAATCACATGAAGTAGTATCAGCATCAGGGTGCCAGTTTGTTTGACAAAAAGTTTGCATCCCAAGCTTGCAAACTCTTGTCCACTGTCCGTGACTTTTGTCCTGTGTACAATTGTTGTGCAGCTGTCATTCATTAGCACGGCTGTCCTGCCCATATCAAGGCTGCATTCATTTTAAGTCTGGGAACAGAATACCGTGAGGCACAATGGATCAGACGAAGGTGACTTCATCATACGCTGGACGTGGGTCTGCAATCAGCGTTGCTGTGCACTTCTGCCTCAACGACCAAAACCCTCCATCCAACTCTACAGCTTCAAGTGCCCCATTTCATCACCTCTACTGAGGGGACTCATCATGGTAAAACCACCCACAATAGCAAAAGAGAAGCAGGGAGAGTAGCTAGCAAGCCCAGGTGCTTTTCTATTGATATCATGATTGCTAAGCTATAACTTTAAATGCAAGGTTGGATTGTCTTACTTGATGGCTGATGCATAGCGCCCTGAAGCAGCTTCCCTCCTGGCGTGCAGAATGGCGTACTCTTCTGAAGTGGTGTCCACCCACTTCCTCAGCTCCTGCAAAGTGCTCCCCACTTCGGTTTCCAAGCTTCTCACAGTACATGCTGTCCTAGAAACGAGCCTCTGAACCTGGCGTCGGCTTCGCCAAGCCACTCATC
>QAXI01000410.1:464521-474968 GCA_004335615.1 Chloroidium sp. JM
GGGGGAGCCGATGACAGAAGAGAAGGGGAGAACCTGAGGTAGAATTTGGCGACACCAGCTGAGCCATCCAGGTGAAGGGATGCCAGGCTGCATTCCACGCCGTGAAAGGCCACCTCCACGTCCACATTGCTGCTGCCAAGACTAGACCAGAACTGCGCCAGCGTCACTTCCAGGGTGCCGCTGCCGACGACCTGCAGATGACATTCTGGTGGATTAGGCTTTTGGCTTTTTAGGGTATTAAGGGTCCACACCGCTGTTGCTTCTTCTGCACCGGAACTGCGCCAGCGTCACTTCCAGATTGCCGCTGCCGACAACCTGTAGATGGCTTGACTCTTAAATGTGGACATCAATAAATAGATGTTAATGATTTATTTTTATTCCTCTGGCTGGACCTTCAGGCGCCTCCATAGGGAATTGGAAATATCAAATCCTGCCTCTCGAGGCAGAAGGTGAATGGTTTATACAAGGATTACGAAGTCATACACAGATTTTCCCGGGGAATTGCACTGCTTATCGAGCTGGTTGTTGTGCTTGGGATAGACATGCGGTTGTTCATTCCCTCTATCCATAATTCCAGATTTGTTGCTTGGCAACACTTCTCATGCAGGAGGATGCTGGCCACCAAGTACCCAAGTTTCAAGGGGAGGATGGGAAGAGCAGAGACTGGAACTTGCTGGGAAAGTGGCTGTCCACTCGGATTGGGGCGTGAGAGAGGCGACTTGGCGGCACTCAGTGTCAGAGTAGCGTGTGTGGTGAAGCAGCTGCGAGGCCCGGATCATGAATGTCCTGCATCAGAAATTCTGTCATTATTATCGGGATCCGTTTTTCAAGCTGATGAGAAGGACTTCAGGAATGGCCAAGGATTGTATTGTAAAGCACTGCTTGATCCGAAGTTCCAGTGTTGAACATCAGCTTGAGATGCGAGGTGAGTTGAAGGCAACCATGGCAACAGCTTCTTTCAGATCTATGGCTATCTAAAAGTGACAGAGGAGACATATCTTGGAGAAGGGGCTGAAAGGGGGAGGGGTTGGGATTGGGGCCAGACTTGGGTGTATCGAAATTCCCCGATTTGATCCTGAGCTCTCCCCATGTCGATCCCGCGGGCACCACCACAAAGTTGCGCCTCTCCTGACCTGTGGCAGGCAGGAATCAGATCAATGCAAACTTCCATACACATCAGCTGACATGATATGTAGGTAGAAAGAGGTTTCGAGGCAAACGCATCTGATGTGTACTGATATGTACTGTGCTGTTATGAGATGAGATGACTGGGAAAAGATGTTTCTTTTCCTACCAGCAGACGCCTCAAAGTGAGAGGTTGTATTGATGCTGCAAAGACATTAAGACCTCCCTTGACCCCGCCCCCTCCACAACCCCCCCTCCCCAACCCCCGTTACACACTGACCAGAAACCTCAAAATCATCAAATATTTGCACTCCCCTCCACACTTCCATTTTCCGCTCGGTATGCCGTCCATCGGGTCGTTGATTTTTCAACGCCTCCACATGTGAGAACACATCGGTAAGGTGGGGTGCTCACCAGCCTCGAAATCAAAGCTGCCCAGCTTTATGAGGCCGTCATCCTCCTGTGGGCCCATGCAAATGTGATTGTTGCTGGCTGTCTCGCTTTGCAATGGAATGATCACAGTGATGGGCACCCTGCGTGAGGGAAAGCATAAAAGGATCAGTGTCTGTTTGCCTACATACCCTTCGTTGCTTGCTGACTCACCTTCAGGTCGAACAGCCATCATCAGCTGACCAAGGACAGTTCTGCATCTGAATCAGTGAAGCAAGAACTACCAAAGGGCAACCTCGTAAGCCCAGCACTCTTCGCCAGTCCCCAATGCAACTAAACCGTTTCCAATGCCTTGTCTTGCGCAAGAAGATGTGCCCACAGGTGATTGTACATTATACTGCAAGAGTGACACGCAATTCTTAGAGGCCTGATTACGTTCCATGGAATATCAAAAGTATTTGAGGCATGGATTCGTTATATGGATTACAGAAAGCATTTGATGTGGCAGGATCACTCATCAAGGTAATGTAGCTGTCCCAGTAGATCACTGGGAGCAGAATATATTTGCTGCACCTGAATAAGGGTCCTTGTGCCTCGCTTTCGCAGTCTATCCCACTGACATGGGCGTGGTGTACCCCCGGGGTGAGGCCTAGGGGGTCTACCTGAATACTTGCACAATCTTGCTCAGTAAGCTGGGAGACATGACTTCTCCAGTCGTTTAAACTGTGTGCAATAAAGAGAATTGTCTTGTGTTGATCAGGAGGCCCCACAAGGGATTCTTGTGAGTCATCTGGGGGAGACGGCGGATGTGATGGAAATCTGAGACCAGATATTCAGCCAGCCTCTCCCAGGCACAAAATCTGATGCATCCCTACCTTCCTTCCGCCTGATGTGCAAGAATGATCTCCATGTGAGCAATGTGATGAGGCAGAAAGATGAGGGAGATGCCTCTTCAGCTGATCTCAGATGCCAACAATCTACTATGCTATGCCACTACATGAAGGGAGATGGAGATGGTGGGAATGTTTTGCTATTCAGAAGGGACAGCTCTGACTTTCCCTTCCTTGCAATAACAAGCAACTTGAGGCACACCTTGACTTCGAAGCTGCGACCATTGAAAGGCAGCAGCAGGATGTCGGCGCAGGAGACCCAGGGAGCAGAAGCCTGTAGGAGGACCTTGTGTTCCACTTCCAAGCACTCCTGCTTGGTGTCTGCACCCTGCAGTATTGGGATCATCCATTAAATTCTACCCTGCAAAAGCAAGGAATTGCAAAAGCAAGAGGCCAAAGGGACGAGTGGGTGGGTGTATGTGTTGAGGGGTAACCAAGACGAACCCAAGCTCCCTCCCATCTTATTCTTACGACCTCCAAAACTTCTCACCCAGTCTCCTCTTCCATCAATTGAAAGGTGGAACCTGTAAGCCAAGGGGCTTTGGTCCTGCAAAAGAAGCCATGAATAGCTTGCCTACATGATCCGCAAGTCTAATCCCTGTTCTGCCTGAAGGACAAATTCAACAAAAAGCACTTGCATTCTCCACATATGAAGAATCCAGATCGTTGTGTATTGGGATCGAACCTACACGAGAATGGAAGCCATATAAAATCAGCTGATGGTAGAAGCAAAAGATTTTGAAGAAAAAAAATGGAGTGGAAGAATGGCTCTCGCTCACCTCCCGCAGCCTTGGCAGCACCTCGACGGTGTGGCTGGAGGGCGTGATACCGTCCAGGGGCTCGCGTATGTAGATTCCCCGCCCCTGTACGCCGCCGTCCGTCCTCCTGGCCCTGACCTCGTACCACGCGTCCGGAGTGCGTGAATTCTGCCCGGTTTCTGACAGCAGCTCAAAAGCCTTGTGGACCTTCAAAACACACGCAGTTGTAAATTGCATGCCTGACAAGGGGTTGATTTGGGCATGAAGTTGTCACAGATGTTTAAATCTGACTTTTGGAGCTCTGAGAGGTCAAGTGCAAGCAGGGGTTGGGCAAAGCGTGGACAATCAGGATCCTGCAATCCCAATACAAAGGCAAGGAAGGTATTGTGATTGGACAGGTACCAATTTTACAATTTACAAAGGAATGATACAGGTTGGCAAAGAGTACCTGCAGGAGCCCATGACCATAGGTGAGGGGCGACTCTGAGACGTCAGCATTTATGGGTAGGCAGGTGTTCTCAGCAGCCCTCCTCACTCTGCAAGGCAGCTTATGCGCTCAAGTGAGTATGTGCAAACGCATCCAGTGCCTTGTAGTTGGAGAATGATTACAGTGAGTGCAGATCATTCTGCGTCGACAGTGAGGCCCCTAATAATGAGGATGGAGGTACACAGTCAATTGACAGAGAGGTCGTCGGCTAATTGTCGGGCAAGTAAACTTGGGTGTACTCTATTCTGAATTCTGAGGTAATTCCACTGTAAGATATCAACAGGAGCGGAGCCAGTCCCTAGGTGGGAGATTATGCTCCCTGCCACAGATTCCCCTTTCTGGGTGCTTTTCTGATTCAGACTATTGGTGGGGTTGAATCATTGAAACGATGATCCTGCGAACTCTCACTTCGTCTGGGAGCACAATTGAAGCTATTGGCCCTGATCAGCACAAATATCTGTATCAGGTGTCATTGTAGAATATCAAGGCACCTGTGGGTAGAAATTGACTGTCCTGTGACTTTCAGGCCAGACAGCAGAAGCGCAAATCCCCCGCATGCACAGGGGGAAGCCATGGAGGTACCTGCAGTTCACAAGAAAGCACTCCTAATGCTCTTTCTAAGGATGCTCAGCCGAATTGGAGATTTAAGTGTTGGGTTTGGGAGATGCAGGTAATGTCTGGAACTTGAGGAAATGCATCCCCCAGCGTCAAGCTTTGTCAAAATGCACACCACAATTGTCCAGCATCAGGCTGAAACGATTGATGACTGTGGCAGAATGAGACCACTGGTTGTAGACTGGGGCAAGCAAGGAAAATTGGAGGTGGATTTTGTCAAGAGCAGAGAGGTGGGAAGCTCACCATTCATGAGCTGCCGAGACTGCTGGCTCCAATTCGGCACCGGGGCAATGGCTCCTCCAGGACTGCTGATCGAGACGCCCAGGTCTCCATCAGGCGTGGGGCCTCGTGAAGACCAGTTGTACTGCTGACCCTGCACATATATTCTGTTCATGGATTGGGATTTTCGTGAAGGCAAGTTCCCGGGAGATCAGATCTCCCTTATCCTATTCAAAAGCTAGTCGGTCTTCTGCTCTGCTTGTTCTTTGATCAGCTTATAATCAGTGACAGTTTCCTGCACTCATTCTCATGTCGCAGGCTCCCTGCACAGCTGCCGGCCCAACTACTCGACATTGATATACATGGCATGACTGAGTCACAACAGGGCAGATGTCATTCCTGGCCTTTCTGGGGTCTGTCGCACGCATTGCCCCTCAGTGAATCTTGACCCTCCGATCTCCGAGGGGATGACAACATCTGGTCCAAGACATGTTGTTGCAAGCCGCAAAAGGAGAACTAGTGTCAACGTATCTGCCTTCATCTGAAAAAGGGGGGTGCTTGTTCGGGCTGGCTTGTTGCGTGCCTTTTGCAGGGCCTCTCGCACGGAGTGTCCTGCAGCAGCCAGCTCCGGGCTGACGTAGGCGCCCACCGAAATGATGGAGGAGGAGGTGCCGCCTGGGGCGCCTACGGAGGAAAGGGCAGGCCCCGCATTCCCGGCCGAGCTGATGAACATCACCCCGTGCTTGTTCACGACCTGCAGCAGGGGACGGTTCTTCCCAGTTTCCAATGCTGTAGATTTTCTAGTCGATTGAGTAATGACTAGGTGAGCATCTCCTCACATGCCGACTGTGATGCTTCTGGGCTTCGGACCGACCACAATGCTGTGTCTGTCAATCTTTTCAGAGATGTGAGGCCTTTGGCCGCCAGCAATGTAGCCTTGAGATAAAACGGCGCATGTGTCCCGAGAGGAATTGATTTGGCGGCTGACCTCATCGGCAAGTTCAATGAAGCGGCCTGTGTTGGGGGTTGCTGTGGCTTCTCCGTATGAGAGGTTGATGAGGTCTGCCTTGTGTCGCAGCACGTCAATCAGAGCACGTGTCAGTCCCACGTTTGTCTGCATCACCATTCCACCTTGATCAAAATGACCACTGAAGACAGACCAGGTCGAAGTGACTGAAAAGGTGGAGGAAAGCACTGAGACTGGAAAGCACTTGGGGATACATGGTCAAGCAATGAATGCTGTACTATGGCATTTCTGCAAGTGATTTTTGACGGAAAATCCTTGTATGTTGGCAAGCTGAGCAGCTTTTGATCAAGGCAGAGTGGATTTCCCATTCCTTGCAAAGAGAATCCCTGCCCTTCAATCCCCCACCCCCCATTTCCTTCCCATACTCCCCCCCCTTCAAGGCCAACATCCCTAGTCATCACCAATCTCTCCTCCCCCCATCCCTCCCTCACGCCAGCAGAGTTTCGAGCTAGATTGTACTTGCCAGTACAGCCAATAATGTAGCCACGTTTGAGTTGTACAATGACGCCATTGCAATAGCAGCTCCACTGAAATAATCCCTTCAGGCGGCACAAATGCGTGTCTATCAAAGACAAGAAAGAAGAAGGATTCCCGGGTGGGAATCAGGTCAGGGAGCAGAAGCACACCTCCATGCCATCAAGCCGGCTATCTCCTATTTTACAGCTGATTATCTGGGCACCTGCAATGCCAGGAGCATATGACCGCATTGCATCTCTCAAAGTCCACGTGAAAGCTGGTGTGCACAGCAGCAATCAGCCATCGGTTTATCTTGCCCATGTTTCCTTCCAGATTCCCAACATTCTCTGCGAATTTGTCAATCCACGTTTGCTCTTGCAGGGCAATGGATGTAGATTCCAGCAAAATGAATATGTGACTTTCCTACCCTTTTGCTTTTAAAAAAGGCTTGCCCTAAGCCATTCCAATTGTTGTGAGGTTGATGCATAGATGGTGTACCTGGAGCTATGCCATTGAGAGTTGGGTCATCCTCATGATAGGCAGCTGCAATTCCAGCCACATGCGTTCCATGCGACCCTGCACCATGTCTATTGATCAATTTGGACGCAGACAAAATTGGCCAACTTATTGCCACAAAGTCACTCCAGAAGGGAAATTCCTGAAGCATTGTTGGGCATTCAGAATAGCGACATTCTATGAGACAAGAGCAAGCAGAACCTGTGCCTCGAAGGGAAAATAAAATGGAGGAGTGCAAAGCGGGGCAAAGGGGCGTGGTGACAGGGGTGTCCTGCGGTCCACCGCAATCCCTGTGCCTTGAGTTCAAACTAGGATGGGAGGAGTGCAAGAGGGGGCCAAAGGGGAGCAGGGATAGGGGCATACCGCACTCCACCACAATCGAGAGGATCTCTCCGCCATCATAAAAATGCACGCCATAATTGCAAGCGTCCTCGCGGCTGAACGTGCCGTACTTGCGTTCCTGGGCAAAATCGGCCAGCGGGGTCTGCTCGGCCAACACCCCTTCCCCATCTGCTTCACTGGCATCCAGTGCCGCGAGCCACCGCTCCCCATCATGCCACGTCACAGCATGGATCATTGGGCCTGCAAGTTTTTGAAATTTTGATGCTCAACAAGCCTCGACAAATGAATAATCCATCGTCAGAGCCGAAGGAATCTTTCAAACCGAGAATTTTGATGTTCTCGCCTTGCTTCATTTCGCTTGCGTTTCTCTAAACCGTCTCCCATCCATTTTGGTCACCTTGGTGAGGGATTGGAGGTGTGTCTGGATGGAAGGGGGATTTTGAGAGAGGACGACTCACGTGCTTTGCATGGGCCAGTATAGAAAGTGACTGAGGCAACACAAGCGGCGGACAGGAGTGTTGAGTGAGGTGAAAGTCTCCTCCATGCTATTCTCCTTGTTCTTGATGACAAGGGAAGGGGCATGGGAAGGGGGGGGGGTGATGACCTGGGTCCTTGTAAGAATCCAATTCTGCCAACAGCTTCACCCTCTCCTCCAATTCCTCCAGCTGCTTCAGCTCCTCAGCTTTGACCGATTTCTGGGAAAAAGTCATTGTCAGTATTTGACCTTTCTTCCTCGGCTTTTGTAGTCATGATTTCTCCCTTTCTCCCTCCCTCCAACGACAGGCCAAATGGCATGCTAGGCTTGAAAAACGAAACAAATCTCTCATACTTTGCTTTTAATACCAATTCCCGCCTTTGTATAAACTTGTGATTTCCAATTTCGTCCGAGTACAACCTTAAAATAACTTCACAACCTGGCTGGTGCTTTGGCTGATGAGAAAGGTACATTGGAGATTCTCTGACGCGCGTCCACTCACATCAAAAGTAGCTTCAGACAAGAAATCCACATCTTCTTGCCCATAGCGCTTGATCATCAGAGTTCTTCGGAACTCTGATCATGGGTGTGGGAGTGTTAGAATTAACCTTTCCATACTTGGCCGAGAGCTTTGCCAGATCAGAATTGGCTTTCGAAACCGCGCTGCGCTGACTCTCGTCCCTACGCTTCTTGCGTTCGCCTGTGATGCGCTTCTGCAAGCCTCCGGGGAAGAGATCATATGCCCGCTTGTACCCTACCCTCCAATCACCTGCACAGCAGAATTAAGCTCCTGTTGCAAGAGAATGCTTGCACTATGTCATTCTCGCCAGTGTGCAAGGAGCTCTCATGCATAATGACACGTTTTCCAACCACCTGCAGAGCTCACTGATGCATTTGGTCAGCTTTGATTGGGGCACTGCCATTCCCGAGCACACGAGTCTGTCTCTCACGCCTTCTCTGATCAAATTGGTGTGTACAAGACTGATCTACATCACGTTACACCACAAGAGCGCTCTTTCCTTTTGTGATGATGATCGCTTCACAATCCAAAGAGGTCACAAGGGTTGCAAGATCACCTGAGGGGTTCTTCCACTCTGGGTTGAGCTTCAGGGGTGTGTCAAAATACCCCATGATAACCCCCTCGGCATCCGCATGTACCACTTTGGACATATCCACGTCCCCTGAACCAGTGCAGTCCAGGATGTCCAGAATTTTGGGCTTGCCATCTGAAGTCACCTGCACGGAAAGATGCAATCAAACTTCATGATTACCAATTTTTCTTCTCTCCTGCCAATGGAAGCAGGACATCTCAATCATCACATCTGTTGAGCCTCAAGAGGCATTTCCCCACTTGGGAACAATACTTCCTTGAGCAGTTCGGTGCATGGCAACTTCTACTGAAGGAGGAAAAGAAATTGTTTCTTCGCTGATGAAATCTGGCACTTCAATAACGGCAAAGGAGAGCTGCAATATTAGGTGGACTTGATGGCACTCCAATGTGAGCATAGGAGGAGGAGGGAATTGATTTTGTCTGCATAGAGGAAGAGAGTGTCAAAAGATGTTGGGTATACCTGCAAGCCCTTTGCGCCTGGATCTACGCCTGTGTCCAGTATTGCTATCACGACGCCTCTCCCATCGGCCTCTGGGTGTTCCTTCAGTGACAATGCCATTTCAATCCCACATGCAAATGAACCATTATTGGTGAACTTCCTTTCTCTGTCTGTGCATTCTGGTTCATTGTTTAATTGTCAGTAAAGTCCACGACATGCCACACACGCGCCATGCAGAACTTGGTGCTGAGACATAATATCTCGATAGCTATCAGAGCGCTCCAAAGGTGTCATGAGTCCACAAAGAAGGAGTCACTGACCTTGAGGAACTCTATTGCGCCTATTCCTTTCGGCATGGCACCAGAAAAGAGAGCAGCTTTGCTCCCGTTAGCTGCCATAGCAGGTCGGCCTTCTACTCTTACTGTCCTACCATGTATGTTCGGTAGCAGACTCGCAATCCTCCCTGCACTAAGGAAGCAAGACTTTGAAGCCCTGTTTCGCTTTCCAGTGCCACTGAGTACAGCACCTATACGCCGGCAATCTGCGTGTGGCCTAGGTGCAGAAGGTATGAGGCTACTTAACATGCTACCATGGACACCAATGTTGCAGGGAGCCATCCTCAGGGAGGGGAGTCAGCTGCGGAAACTGGCGGAAATTTGACAGCCTGGGGTTTCCCTTCATTGCCAATGGAAATCAGGTTCGGTTGAATTTCTCTCCGCAGTGCCCTTGCGTTGGTCAACGAATCGCGCTCATCGTTATCTGCCTTCGATCTGCCTGGCGTGAGGTTAATAAATTCTAAAACTGCCGAGTGAGATTGTCCAAGGTAAGGCCTGCGAGGGGCTCTCAATAGTATTGGTCGTGGGGACAAGAGAAAGAATGACATAATTCCAGTGATTCAATCTAGCATGCAAAAAACGATTCCGCAACTGCCACATGATCTATATCTCCAGTGTGGCTTTCTTCGCGATCTATAACGTTTCGATTGATGGAAAAAAATTGCACCCATCATTCGAAGTTATTGCATGCCTTGCGACAGATTTGTCGATTGTGCGCTTTATTTCTTGCCAATATTTTTTAGCACGTTGGTCCGGCTTTATCGCTGAGCACTTAATGACACCTCATAAATTTGTGACATAGGTTGAGGAGGCCGGTAGGAGCCAGAATGGCGGACATACCACCTTGCAAGACCATCTACGTCCAGAACTTGTATGAGAAAATCCGCTCAGTCGATCGTGAGTCCCCTCACAGCCCCCCAGCATTAAGCCTTTGCCTGCTCTAGCAGCACCCGCACCCCTGTTTGGAGGTCAAACAATCAAGCGCATCTGATCAGCTCAAGTTTGAGGCCTTGTACGTTATACCCTCTCATAGCTTGCATATCATTTCTCGTGTGAGAACGCCAGAGTGTTCCTCCTCTGCAGAAATGAAGAAGTGCCTGTACGCCATCTTCTCACAGTTTGGAAAGATTCTGGATGTGGTGGTGATGAGGAGCATCCGGCTTCGGGGCCAGGCATGGATAGTGTTCGAGGAGATCGGGTCAGCCACAGCAGCGCTCAGGGCCATGCAGGGCTTCCCGTTCTTTGAGAAACCCATGGTACCC
>QAXI01000410.1:480257-497053 GCA_004335615.1 Chloroidium sp. JM
GTGAGGGTCCGGAGGCTGGATGCTGCGAACATGCTCATTTTGGGCATCCCCACCTCCGCGAACCCCACCCCCTTCCGCCCCCACCTCCCTTCCCTTCATGCTCCCCATCACCATTTTTTTGACACCTGTGTTCATCTATCCCATGCAAAATACACCGACCACAAATTCCTGTCTAGATTTTCTCCGCTCACCTATTCCTCTCAATTACTAGAGACAGTCTGTGCCTGTGGTCAGAGGCTTGCATTGTCCACCGATGGGGTCCATCACATCATGAAATGTGGGCAACACCTTTTTAATCCACAGACGAACGTAAATTGTCTGAGCAGAAAGGGCCTCAGAAATCTGCATGTTTCCAAAACTTCCATCGCAGAATGTTTACCGAGGAGCAGATTGTCAAATTCAGCATCATTGTGGGGGATTGCAAGAGACTCAGCTCTGTAGTGCAATATTGGGACTAAGGCCATTTGGGAAAGAGTGCAGGCTACTTTCATGCGGGACAGAGCGAGACCGGCCTGATGCTGTCGCAAGATGAGGAGCAGGAGGGAAACCCCCGGGAGCCTTCAAAGGAAGCCCTCTGGCTGGTATACAAGTGGGAGAACCTGCAGGTAGCAGCATTTCCTGATCTTGCACCAAATCCCTGCAAGACACTGTTTCGCAGAGGCGTGTTTCGTAGATTGCTGGGTTCTGTGGATTGCCCTTGCAAGCCAAGAAGCTACGAAAGGGGGAGATCTAACATGCATTTATCCTGCCAAGAGAAAAAAGAAAATCGGCACAACCCAAGAGGTGCAGTAATTTGCAATTTCTGGTGATGAAAAAAGGTTCATTTCTATGCTCTTGCTTCAATGAGGACTCCTCTAGCTGCATAAAGCAAGGGGACAGTGTGGGTTGTGGACTGTATCAGATCATGCGCATCAATTGCAAATCAATTGCAATGACAAGTCATCATCTGCCGCAGCCCATCAATTTCTACCCAGCAGCGGAGCAGCCGAAAGCCAGGGTGGCGCTGCCGTTCTGGAGCGGGATAACCACAGAAAATCCACTGAGGGCGCGGTGCTTCATGCTCAGGTTCGGCCCCCGGCATCTACCCTCAGCGTTGTGAACCCCCAGGCCACGGCTGCCTTGTTTGAGATGACCTGAGGTTAAAACGCGTATACCGAGACTAACGCTCCATGCTTCCCCATCCTGCTGCGACGTGGGTGGGATGAACGGTGCAAATATGCTTTGGGAAGTCGAGCCAGTTTGGGTCACTGGTCCCGGGTCTTTGATGTGCAGTGTATCAGTTGGCCTTTTCCTGACTGTCTCTATGACCGTCGACAATAGTCTGCATGGCATGGCTTTACAAATTCTGAAGGTCAATGCGTTTAAGAGGACAGCAGCCCTTGAACCTGTCATCCAGCTCACAACAGCGTGAGGCCAGTGGATATTGCATGTTCGACAACCTGCTGAACGCCACAAAGACAGCATACACCATGCAGACGCTTCGCCAGGAGGACTCTCAGGCCGGTGGCCTCCCGCCACAAAAGGGCACAGGAGTAGGGGTCTTTCAAGGTATAAAACCCCTGACTCCAGACCAACCTTGCAGGTGCATCGCCAGGAGGGCTCTGAGGGCGGTGGCCTACTGCCACGAAAAGGGTATTGCACACGGATCCCTGGGTTCAGGTTCCTTCCTGGTCAACACGTTCGATGACCGGCGTGCAGACTCCCTGCTCATCAAGATCACCAACTTCGGCTTTGCCCAGAAGTGGAGCGACCAGCCTTCTGAACAAGGAGGTGTGTTGATGTTCCTCCCTTGCCAGGATATTTGGTGTCTGTGAATCCATCGTCTTGGACGATCTGACATTTTGTGGAGTGTCCAGTGTCCCATGACGCAGGGAGACTGCTTGAGAAATCAGGAGCAGGGATGTGAATGGCTGCTGACACTTTCATTGTTGCGTTGTGGCTGATTATTTGTGCTGATGCAAACTTCCTGACCAAGACTGCAAGAGCGCAGCAGTGAGAACCTGACATTCTGAAGCAGAACAAAGGGATTCCAGAATGACAGGCTCTCCAATCAAGACAAAGGACTTGCTATTCAAAACTGGCCTTTCTCCCTGTAGCTGTTCCAAAATGGCAGTTGGACGATTTGCAAGCGACAGCACTCGTCCTTTTGGTAAGTCCGTCCTATCTCCGAGCTATCTCACACATTTCATGACAGCTTCACCACACATCGCCAACTCACTCCCCAATCTGTTGGTAGAGCAGAGTCTCCTCCTCTTGCTCCACCGCTGGTCTGGTGGTTGTGACAGATTCATCTCTTTGCGCAGATGGCCCTCAAACAGTGCAATCCTTCAGTGATTGCACATATCTTTGACCCCGCCAACTGAGTTCTATGATTGCCTGTGAGACGGATCTTGTTTTATTTTGCTGAAAAAGTCATTCTGCAGTGCCACAGCAACCCTGAGTGTAGGAGGCAAATCCTATTGCAACATGAGATGTTTCCCTCAGCAAACTGACGCAAGGTGAATTGGCAGGAAACGATCTTTTCTGCCCTTGCTGAGGGAGGCCCCTCCCCCAACACCTGCGCAGAGCCCCTGAAGAGGTTGGTTGTCGAGGTGTTCAACTGTGATTTGGACCAGTTCCGGTACCCCTTTCCATCGTTCCCTGCGCAACCCTTTCACCACTTGGTAGAAGTGAAAATGTCCAAATCTCTTCTTTTTCTTATTTGTCAATGTGGTCTGCCGCACGAAAGTCTCCGTTGATAAATCACCTTCATAAAAGGTGCAATCGCACTGCCTTGAAATTTAAAAGCCTTTCTGGACTGCAGCTGCCACTCTCTCCAATGCACTGCAGCATAAGATTGTGAGACCGTAAAGAGAGTTTGGTGGAGAGCGAGTGTGACTCAATATCTGACTTTGGATGTGCTGAGATGCCCAAATCTTTCAACGCCACGACCTTCCAAACCTAGCCTTTTGCCTTCTTGATGAATAGGATGAGAATAAGGAGGAGAGGGGGAGCTAGGAAAATATCAGGGGATGATCAAGCAACATCATCAACGAACGCCCACGTCTATGCAGGCAGTATGTGTCCCAGGAAGCGGATTTGGTGGCGCCTGCAGTCCTACTGGATCAATTCGGCTCCTCGGGCTGGGCCCTCATCTCTGCCCTCATCAATGGGAATCGGACAGCCAGGGACTTGTACGACACCAATGCCTTTGTGAACACCGCTGAGTATTGAAGATCAGGCTGTACAGCCCCTTCGTTTGCACATTGCCTGCCATGTTATTAGGCACATGGTGAGCAATCCAGTTTTCATGTGGCATTGCAGTGTGTCGAGTCTCGAATGTTTGGTTCTGGATTTGCGCTGTGAGTTGCTGGGACGGCAACCCTCCGATTTGGTGAGATGCTGAGAACCAAGCCTTGCTTGAGAATTGTGGTGTTGTTGGCCACATTTTGATGCAGCGAGCCAAATGTTTCTTGGTATGTTGCAAAAGGACCCAATTTTGCGATACTGTAGGGGATGCCAGTTGCAAATCCTGGCGTTATTGATGGCGCTTTGGAATCTGATGTACAGAGGCTGCGATGAACAATACAATATGTCAGGGCTATGCCAACTTAGGTAGCACCTATTGTACTATTCCAATGATCGTGTTTCACCCTTGATGAGCGACTGCTGGAGGTCACTCGCTCCAAGTTCAATTTTCTTTCCTCAATTATCTGTGTCTTGTACTATAATACGTTGCCACCTCATCTCTGATTAAATCAAATTTGCAATTACTCCTAGTTGGGAGCCTCTCCACCTCACGGCAATTCCACAAATTTGAAAGGCAGTCTAGAAGTACATGTGATGTTTCAAACATCCTCACGTTGCCAGACATGCGCATTACCAACCCTGATTCCAACCTCGCAAAATAAAGGAATGAGGCAAATAGCAATGAGTCCATACTTCATCGTTCACCTCCTACTTGTAAAGCAAATACTCCTTTGCATCCTCCTCAGCAAGCATCATCCACTCCCTCAACCAGCAGCACCTCCAACAGTTGCAGCGCCACTGCCCCCCTTCCTAGAGGTTATCCAAACCCCTGAGAAACCCCCCATACCTCTGGGGCCACTGCAGCATGTACACGAGGTCCCCCACCCCCCCTCCTGGGGTGTGTGAAACCCTAGGGAGCCTCCTCCAAGTCATCAATCAGCAGCGTCTTCAGCCTGGGCAGCCCTGACACCCTCTCTTGCCGCCGTAGCATTTCGAGGAGTTGATCTATCTCCCCAATCGAGCTGGTGGACCAGTATTTGGAGGCGTTCTGCCGCAGGTCCAACTCCTCCAGCCCCCTCATCGCGCAGACAGCAGCCATGAGTCCACCCCTGGCCCTGTGTCCTGGGGCAGCCAGCCTAACCCGTGGGGCACAGCTGTCCGCATGCACCTGCGGGACTTGTTTGGGTTGGTCTTTGGATTGCGATCTGGCGGCAATGTGCCTTATTAGAAGGGGCTTCGGCAAAGCACAAGCAATGACTATGCACAAATTTCGTGGGTATTTGATCTTGAGATGTGCAATCCAGGTGCAAGTCTCTTGGATTCCATAGGAGAGCTTCTGATGGAATCATTTCCAGAATTTCTGCGGCAGGGCTTTGCAATGTCCCTGCTGCAATGAACGCAATGATCAGCAGGTGGCAAGCTCTTCTGTTAGCTTTGTGGAGTGCATGATGCTGGCAGAATGCGGCGCTGATTGTGAGCTGAGGGTTTAGCTGTCGGATCAAGTTTAGGTTGGTCAAATTCTTGACTTTGGCCAGCTCCTTGGTTTTATCAATAATCAGACATGGCTCAGCATTAAAGACCTTGTTTGTACAGGCTTTTTGGCAGTGTTCCAATCCACCAATCACAAGGCTCATGGGGGACTTGGGAAAGGGGGGGGGGGGGTAAGCCTACTCTCAGGAGCATCAAGAACACAAATTCCAGCACCGGCAAGGCAATCAGTGTGAGGTGAGTAAGGAAGTAGAGATTGTCGAGGTAATTGGTGTCAGGCAAGATGAGCGGATGGAGGGGTTTGAGATACACACCCCAGGCTGAATGTCGAAGGTATGGTGACCAACTTGTTGTCCTCTAAATTCAGCTCCTCAAGCCTGCTCAACGACCCCACCTGCAATTTCATGTGCTCACAAAGCCGATCTGCTGAGACTGCTTTTCACAATGACCATGCCGTTCATTGGATCATCAGAGAACTCTCCCTAGACTTTGTCAGCTTCCACCTGAACAATGACGGATATGCCTGACCTACCTCTGCTCATACAAAAATATGCCATGCCCATGTAGCCACCCTCCAGGGCTACAAGAGCAGTATGACCTAATCAGATCTCACCTTGCCCTGACACCTTGATTATACCTTTCTGTACAATCTCATGCGTGCCATGCCCATGCAGCCTCCCTGCCATGCTAGGTAGAGGGAAGAAAGAGAAAACGAGCACATTGAAGCAGCAAAAGACACCTGGTAGGGTACGGCCTCGAGCTTGCATGACGCCAGTGTGAGGGTCCGGAGGCTGGATGCTGCGAACATGCTCATTTTGGGCATCCCCACCTCCGCGAACCCCACCCCCCAGCACTCCCGCACCACCAGGTGCTGTAGGTTGCTGATCTCGCAGATACACAGCGGCAGCTGCAGCCCCCCCGCCCTCTCCACCTCCAGGCTCCTCAGCTGAGTCATGCTCAGCATTTGCAGCGGCAGGAAGTTTGACCTCACTCTGTGCCTGCACAGTCACCATGCAGATTTACGACATGCTAATTGCAGATTCACTAAGGCATGAAGCAGCGAACCCTTTGACCTTCTGGTCCTGAAAGCCATTGTGATGGTCTGTGTGGACATGTGGGCCTGTCAAGCATGAAGATGAAAGAGAAAAGTCCAGAACTGGTCGCAAGTCGATGCCAACTTTGCATGGAGCATGCCTAACAAGCCACGATGTTGAATGTAAGATAGTTACATAAGCAACAAAGGCAGAATGCCAGATTATCCCGCCATTATATTGAAATGCCAGGGTCAACAAAACGAGATTGCTTTGAAGCCGCAGAGGGAGAGGGGATTCCGACCCTACCAGTACCAGTAACGATAAGGATAGATTGCAAGGAGGGGGGGGGAGAGAGTAGTACTGACCCTCCTGCAATGGACATGTTTATCCGCAGGCTGGTGAGCCCTGTCATGTGCCCCAGCCAGGTTGGCAGGGTGTGCAGGGTGCTGCTTGCACTGAGGACCAGGCTCTGCAGGGATAAGACGCCTCCGATCTCATCCGGAAGGAAGAGCCTGCGGATGACATTTGTCTTCAGATTTCGAGAGGAATTGACTTGCTGCGACTAGGGATTTCTGGATGCACTGTGCCTCGGGCTTTGCAGAGGGAGGGATGCATCTTGACTCTTCTGAGCCAACTGCCTGTGAAGGGCAATGCTCGTCAAGGTCTCAAATACTGCGCTTTGCTGGCAGCAGTGTGACAGAATTGGTGAGAGAAAATGGACGATGGCACTCGCATCACATGGTGAATTGAACGCGTAATTAAATGTCATCTTCAGCATCAATCGAGCAGCTCAGGCAGGCATGCCATCAGATTGACCAATCCCCCCCCCACACACACAAACACACACAACAGTTGGTTTGTGGTCTTGCATTCCAAACTGGCCCCAAGACCACAGACCAACTCCTTTTAAAAAGGCAATGGAGTATACCAGGCAGATTTAACGACATGTATTTTCGAATCGAGCGGGCCTACCTAAAGCTACACAGGACTAGGTTCAGAAGCGAACCTTCCGTTGGTGTCAAGCTCCAAATGGACCAGGCGGGCGTACTTCTGGACAGCCAACACAGTGTGTCTGACTGCTGGCTCGCAATCCATGCTGCAGGTGCATGCGTCTGGGAGCTTGAGCATGAGGTGGGTTGTGAATCCCATTCTCGGCTCCACCCAAGCAGTCAGCTGCACGAATTTTCAAGGTCGGCATCCCCTCAGCTTGGGTATGTATTTTGAGTCGCACACAACTGCTCACCCTCCCGCCTGTGGCTTATGTTGTCACACCTTTCTGACTCAGAGTTGCCTCGTCCAAAGCATGCATCACAGGCGAACACAGTGTAATTGGTTGGAAGTCAAATTGCGTTTGCTGCTTCCATATCTCCATGCTCCACAGGGTAATGGCTTGTGCTTAGAGCCAGAGCACCAACAAGTTGGTGCCTTGTTGCATCGATGAATCAACTGAATTCTAGCACTCACTGGCCGGTATTTTTCCATTCAACTCACCCCGAATGCTCTTATGCAGGACTTCATTGCCATGACGTCTGATGGAGGTCATGAGGCAACACTCTATCCCCAAAGCTTTCATTCATTTTTTTCATCCTTTTCAGCAAGAGCTGAACAAGGATGTTCAACGATCTCTTCCGCATCAAACTGTTCTCTCCCCTTCCACCATGTCATCCATTCGTCTGTCTTTCCTGCTCAAGAGAGAGAGAGATGTACCTCCCTCACAACGCTACTCTTTGCTTCCAGGGCTGGGGATGCTGCTTTCCACTGGAAACCTTTGGCGACCATGCGAGACAGGTCCACTTCCAGTTCCTGATACAGCTCCCCTGCACAATCCAAAACTGACTGTGAACCAAATGCGCTGGGAGTGGATTGCAATGCTGGTCTGTTGATATAATTCACCATTCTCGTATCATCTCTGTGGCAGCTATGCTGGTGACTTTTGCAGCCTGCACGCTTCCTCTACCATGGATAATCAGCTTCGTTTGACGAATGAACACATCAGGTGAGGTACAGGTCAGCCTTTGGAGGGCCGTTGTGTCCAGAAGGTAGGTCAAGTTTCCACCTGATTCCTTCATTTGGATGGCCCACGACTTGCAGACATAAGGAAGGCGCGATCGCTCATCTCTGCCTAGCTTGGAGAATATCTGCACAACTTCACATGATTAGATGCTTGGATGTTTGTAAGATATAAGCTTTGGTGACATGAGTTGCAGATTTATCAGTGTGTTCCTTAAATTTTACCTTTAGGAGTGCATCCGTCGGAAGTATTCCAATGCCACTAGGTATTTCCTGCATCTCTCATCAACTCCTTTGGAGATGGCATGTTGTTGTAACAGAAAGCACTCGGTGATGACTCAGCTTGCAAGTCCCGTCCATGGAGAGGCAGATCAGACTGAGAAGCTGTTCAGTACTGTTGTTTTGAAGTTTGGCTCACAAGCGCAACCTATTGTCTCCATCAGAAGGCGCAAATCCATAGCGACACGCTCACGAGAGGTTCCTTGTTTCAGTAGTACGTTGTAGAAATGAGCTTAAAGTCAAATATTCTGATGCAAACCGACTTTGCAACACCAAGCCGCAAATAGGATTTTTCTAAGAGGTCTATAAAAATACTGCAAGAGCAGCTGGCTCTTCCTATTTGCTGCAATCTGGTTCAACCCAGTCGGGCTCGAGCTGAGGGGTGAATGAGGTCCCCTCAAGACCTGGAAGTTGATGATGAAAGCACGGATGCTTCCCGCCTCATGCCCCAGGAGCCGGCCGACCCTCCCCCCATCTCAAGCCGCAGGAACAAAGACTGGGCGTTCCGCAGCTCATGGGCAGGTGAACTCCTTTCCTATACATGTGGGGGCTATGCTGCCAGTCTTGAGCAACGAAGAGGGCTGATACGTGTTTTGTGAGGGAGGATGTCCACTGAGTCTCTGGAAGGGGGGGGGGGGGGGGGGGGGGGTCGCCCACACGTGAGGAGCCCAAATATGATCAAAGAAACAAAAACGTGGCACAGTCCCCAGGGAAGGTCTCAAATGGAAATTTTCCCGAGATTCTCAGGTTCACACATTGCAATTTTGAGGTACCTCTTATCATTATGACCTACAAATGGGGAGAGAAATAAACAGTGGGAGTAGGAGGCGGAAGCGAGGTAATTGGATGCAAACCATGTCATGACTGCTCGTGATCAATCTCGTCTGGAGCTAGGAAAAGGATGAAGAGCTCATAATGGAGCAGGAGCACAACTGAAGTGTTTGCAATTGCAGTGAACATCTTCCTGCTGTTGGCAAAGATCGTGGCCTATGCAGTGACAGGCTCCAAGGCAGTCCTGGCGTCTCTGGCTGATTCGGCAGGCAAGACTTTCTCCCTATCTGCAGTGCAATTCCCTCAAAAAGGAGGAATCAACGTCTTGGTCTGTGTTGCCCATGACTCGGGGCACAACCTCATTGCTGCAACCACAAGTCAATTGTTGGCGGCCATGTCTTCCCTATGAGGAGGCTCCCCTCAATCCCCCATCCAAAACCACTAACCACCTCCGCTAGACAGGATACATTGTTTATGTCATCTTTTGCAGTGTGTCTACTGTGCACTTTTGTTGGGAATTGATCCTGCGATTGGAGACCCCTCTTTGTCAAATGAAAACTGAAGATGGGAAATTGTGCAGTCGACCTGGCTTCCCAAGTGGTGATCAGCATTTCGGAGCACCTGATGCAGCAGAAAAGTGACCACTACCCTGTGGGTAGATCCAGGCTGGAGGCACTGGGGGTCATCGCTTGTGCATCCATCATGAGCATGGCGAGCGTGGAGGTGCGTTCGCCTTCCTTGGTGCAACACAGAATTTGCACCCTTTTTAGCAGCAATCCTCAATCTTCGGAGTCATACCCTCTTGAACTTTGTGCTCCCACGACCGATGCCCAAGTCACAAAATATTTGAGCAAAGATGCCAGCATTGGACCCATTCCTCCTCCCCAACTCCTAAGCCACAGAATTGGCACACATATGAGCACCACATTCAGATGCATTCTTCCGTGTCTACATCTTTCTTATTGCTGATGGAAAAAAACCAAACAGCATTCCTGCTGAGACGCATCATTTTCTTTGCTCTAAATTTTTACAGCATGGTGGCACCAGAACGTCACAGTGAGCTCTCCACATTCCCCTTCAGCTCAATTGATCGGCCTTCCGACCATCGATAAGAAGAATGTTTGCAGGTGATCCAGTACAGCTGCAACGACCTCTGGGCGGGGCTGGCCAGGGGGGAGGCCCTCAAGATCGAAGCCCCGCCCCTCATGTACGTGATCCTGGGCTCGGGCACCGCTGCCAAGCTTGTCCTGTACTGTTACTGCAAGCAGTTCACGGACTCCGACTCGGTCGCAGCCTTGGCGGAGGACCACTACAACGACGTGCTCAGCAACATGGCCGCCATAGTGACGGCCAGCTTGGCAGCCCACATCCAGAAGGTGTGGTGGGTGGACCCTGCAGGTGACATGCCCCCCCCCCCACCCCCCCCCTTCTTCCCGGCTCAATAATGTGGTTTCAAGAAAGGCAATTGTTTGGTCTGGTTGCATTTGTGACGGCCAGATTGGCGCACACACGCAGGAGGTGTGTTGAGTGGCTTCAGGTGCCATCATTTCCTATCCGTTTCTACCCCCATCACCCCACTTCTCTTCTCAGGAGACGATATTCTGGTATGTGTGCTGTCTCAGTCACCGCAAAATCAGCTGTTATCATCAGTAGTTCCGGGGGGGGGGGGGGGGGGGACCCCACACACCAGCTCAGCGGCACAAATTTAGAGGGTGTGGTAGTCGAATTCTGCAGGTGCCCTGTCTTTCTGTCAATCCCCTCTTCCTCACCATCCTGCTTCCCTTTGCCAAAGAAATAAACTCTATTCAGATGTCTCATCTATCGCCAAATTTGCAGCAAGCCAGAAAGAATGGATGAGCGGCCCTGTCACCAAAAATCCTCCTCCTCCTCCCTGTGAACAGCCTCCCTCATCATCTCATCACTTGCATGTTTACAGCAATGAAGATAAATGAGCGACTTATTATGTACAATTGGTGACAAGGCCTTGTTGAGCTCCCCCTGGAAATTGTTTGAAGACCTTTTCCTGCCAAACAAAAAGCACCGTATTAATTCGTTGCTGACTCAAATCGCGACCTGCAGCATACTCTGTTTATTATCTCACCTCATCTCCACTGTGATGCAGGTGCGATAATAATCTCTTTAGTTATCCTGTTCAGATGGGTGCTCATCACTTGGGAGCAGGTAATGGGCCTCTCTCTTTCCAATCCCTGTGCCTTTTGCTTGCTGCTTCGACGGCAAGCCAATGTATCTGCTCCTGCAGAGTGTTGGAATCTTGGATCAGATGAGGTATTGCGATATATGTTTCTTGCCAAAGCCACTACAGCATTAGAAACAGTGGCTGTCTTCTGCCGGCTACCTCTACTCTTCAGAAAGGCACAGGTTTGCTTTTCCTTCAACCAAGGACGGTTTCTTTTCTGTGTTTCCTCTACCAATGATTGAGCCTCTGCAGGTAAAGAAGGTGGTAGGCTTTACGGCCCCCCCAGAGTTTGTTGAAGAGGTACGAAGCCTGGCTGTGGGGCATAGCCGCCTCCTGAGCGTGGATTGCATCAGGGCGTACCACTTTGGGGTGAGTTTTGGTTTGAATGCTTCTGCCTTTCATCGCATTTGCTGTGCTTTGCTCTTTACCGAATCGAGCAGTAAAGGTGCTTTCCGCCATTTCCCATTCTTCCTCCAATTGATTTACTTTCCTGATTGCAAATGTGTGAAGGATGTTTGATGTACAGTAATCAGTTGGAAAAGGCATCAATTAGGGAAGGGGAGAAATACCCTCTGCAGGACATTGTGCAGGCTTGATGCCTTTTTGGATGCAAATGCTGAGATGACTGGAAATGCAGGCTCGCTTCAACGTGGAATTGGAAATCGTCCTCCCCAGAGACATGACCGTGCAAGAGTCGCACGATCTGAGTTTGGAGCTCCAACACAAGGTGAGCAACCTAGAGTCAGCCCGCCGAATCCTAACATCTTCCACCTGCTCTTGCACCATGAATTCCACTGTGGGAAGACTTGTCACGGTTAGAAAGCGGGTTTGAGGGGTAGGCAGCTCTTCACCATGTGTTCAGCACCCACAATGTCACCAAGCAGCAGCAATCCATGCGGAACGATGAATGGCCACTATCGTTTATGGTGCAATCATTCCAATCTCAACCAACTTGCAAAAGCCATGTTGCAAGCATGAGTATCTGACTGGTCAGCATCACACGCTGACGATTTTGTTCAGGGTACTTCAGGATGTTCAGTGCCAGTTCGAGTTGCCGATACTCTGTTAGATGTTTTTGAAAAGTGAATCCCCATGAGGTTGATTGCATTGGTATCTCGCCCACGCAAATCCATTCAGTGGCTACCTCATCAATACCTTTTTTAGAGAATATCGAGCCACCACTCCTGACCCGATGTGTGCAGATCGAGGCGATGGAGGGTGACAGGGTGGAGCGCGCGTTTGTGCATGTGGACTACATCCAGCGGGAGCTACCGGAACACAAGGTGATCTCATCCATACTGTACAGCAAGGCAAAGCTAGGTATTGCTACAAGAATCAAGCTAGTGTGCTCTTTCCCAGAATATTGCCAAGCTTTAAGGCTGCAAGTCAATGGAAGGTTGTCTTGAACATGTTTGCCTTCAACAAATTTCAGATCTACACTTCCATAACAGGTGGAGAGGAGCCTCCTGGTGGATGACCTGAGGCGGCGAGGACCGAAGGCCAACGCAGAGGCGTTGGAAAGCATCGTGGCGATGACAGAGATCCCCCGCCAGCATTTGGTCACCGCCGTCTAGAGATTTTAATTCTGGGAGAGACTGTACGCTTTTTTCATTCTGCCTAAGTACAGCCGAGATTTCCAGGGCGCAATCACTGCCATCCCACCCCTGGGCTTGCTGGACAGAATTTTTGGGCTGCTTTTTTTGCTGCAACTCCCTGCTGCACTATGAATTTGTTTTGCAGCAGAAAGCAGTGGTTGCAGTCTCAGCGGAAGGCTGGGGATTCTTCTTGGATGATCAGTACAATGTGGCTGGGTGTTGTATTGCCTTTCTTCTCGAAGAAGACTTGCCTACTTGCTTGAGGCAAACCCAATTTTGTGCCTTGAATGTTGAAATGGTATTTGATGAAACATTTTCAAACTTTATGTTGAAATGTGTATTATAGTTGTGAGGACGTTTCGAGACTGTGGGGAGGAATGGAAGTTCACAGGTCTTTTCTATGTGAGATGTGCTTGTGAGCTTCTTTTCTTCCAGGAGATACTGTTCGGAAGACAAGTGCAAATCACAACTTGTCTTCAGCATAACAGACCCTATTCACGAGAAGTTTCAAAACCATTTCTCAACACAGCGCCAAGTTCCCTCTCCTTCTCCGCATTGCGTGACCATTGACCCTTCAAGGAATTGTGCAGCACAGAGATCAATGTTGTTAGCAGCACGTCTATCCAACTACTCTTAGTGCACCTTCTTCTCTGGCAACTTTGGCAGAGTTCAGCGTGGGTGCAGCCGCATTCAATTTTAACAATGAACATATGTGTGGAAGCCATTACACACAACCCATTACTTCTGGCAGCATTTGTTGGTATGTGCTTCCTGCAGCAGGGTGAACTTACATTTCATCCACTGCAATAAATAAGCATCTCAGGCGCCCTCTGCGGCCACCAGAGTCATTTAAGCAAGAGCTGGACGGAACTCCTGATTTCCCCCACATTAAAAAGTGTAAATGTAATGCTGAGGTTGGAGCTTCATATGCAGTAGAATGCAGTAGAAACGTCAGAGTTTTCATGAGTGCAAGAAAGAAGACCATCAAATCATCGGAGAGCGGAGCAACAAGCACAGGACGGCCAGAAGGATAATTTTCCTGACACCCGACATGTTCTTGCTCTGCCACTGAGAACACTGCAGTACCGCTTCTCTGGCCGATTGGGATGCACACATGTGATCTTGGCTATCGTTATGATAAGTATGTTGCCCATCCTCACGCCAAATCTAAAAGAGGCACACAGACGAGAATGGATGCCAACTTCCCACAAATTTACCATTCACCGCTGTGAAAATCATACATACGCTGAAAAAGACCTCTTCACCTGCGAATGATGCAAAGTCGATAGTCTTTTGACAAAAGCAGTTTGCGAGTGTGCATGCCATCGAGCTTTACTTCTCGCACCTCACGCTAATCTGTGAAATGATCTACCACTGACTCAAGCTTGCGTTTCATGACTGCACTTCGTATCAGATTTCAAATCTCAATGGCAATTGTATATAGTTTGGGTAGATTTTGCATAGGAATTGCAGCCAGCACCACCGGCAAAACATAGAAACATAGCAGGGTGTGTCAGCCAGTGCATGTCAAAAATAATGCAATATGAATGAAGGGGATGTTCAACAAAATTAAGAGTCAGTAGCTTGCGCATGTAGCAAGTTCTCACCAAACATTTACACTCGTTCCGCATTTCTTGTCCCAAGAAAGCCAATCTCTCTCTTGGATGCCACAGGTAGGAGGGAAGGAAGCGCAGGATGTGGGACAAGGACCCATACATCCCCAGCAAGGACAAGGATCAATTCATTCCCAACAAAGAAGCTGGGAAGAGGCAGACGAAGGCAATTGCCCCCATCCTCTTGAAGCCAGCCTCCAGGCCCAAAAGCCGCGAGAGCACCCCTTCAGGTATGTTTACCACCCCTTTTACGATTCTTTGTGGCAGGGACAAGGATTGCTGGCAATATCTGACTCTGTTGTGCAGGCTCCTGTCGGGAAGCAATGGTATTGTTGGGCAAATGAGACGAGCTCTGCTGCTTCTAATTCTTTCATTTTGGCTTGCACATACTCAACTTCATGGTATACAAAGAGAAACACCTGATGTAATGCTCAGACTGCTTTGCTACTGCAGGCCCAAATGGTCCTCCTACAAAGCGGCAAAAGATTGATGAGAAGGGACTGGCTGCCAATTTGCCCATGGAGCAACCGAAGCCGTCGGCTGAGGACACGTTTGCAGCTATACAGGTTGCTCTGGGCCATCTCTCTCCATACACACAGAGATTTACACTGCCATCTTCTATTAACAAAATCGGTTCTTCGCTTTTTGCTTTTATTCACCTGCATAGGGGAGTGCTGCAAGACATGACGATTTGATGCCATAAAGCATGGAATGGTGCAACAGAGCAGCGATTTACTGATCAGTGTGTGTTCAATGAAAGCCCACATCACTTCATGCATCTCATTATTCACTTTGTTAGATGCAGTTTATAATGCAGTTTATATACAGCATTGCATCATTCACAGTTACCAGCAGATGTTCTTCAGAATGCAGCTTGGCTCCTCCTAAGGGTACAAGGCATCTTGCAAACAACATCAGGAGTTTTGACTGAAGGACACACTCTGAACCGCCACATGCAATCCAGGACGCATCCAAGCCCCGAGCTGGGGCATCCTATGTGCGCCCCAAGCAGAAGGGAAGACCTCCGCCCGCCTTCAACGGCCGAAATCCACATCTGGCCTCGCTCGCCAGCCTTGAGAGGTGTCTCTTGACTCACACGTCACTCTCTCCACACCAATTTTACGCTTGATGTCCCAACTTTGCCAAAGCTTGCCTGAATTTTGCAGAATGGTAATAGCCATCTGACTGTCCAAGATGATGGATGGAAGAGTGGACTTTTGCGGCCATCGGAAGTGCCCTGGAGATGTTTGAATGGATTAATCCGCTCGGAAGGGAGCCCGCAGGTTCATTAGGCTGTGAAATGATGCCTGTAAGCAGTCTCTCCATCTCTACCATCTGTTCACTTTCTTGCTGTATCCTTCTTCTTGTGCACATGTCACAATCCTGGTCCCCCCCCCCAACCCCCTATACACACCTCTTCTCCTCTCACAAGTCATGAGCTGCAGGCTGGAGAAGGCGGTGATATCAGGGAGACTGTGGTACCCAGCCTGCCAGCATGCCAACCAGGACCTGCCCAGAGACCTCCCTGTGTCCTTTGCCGCCCCACAGCAGTACATCGCAGCCTACGAGGCCCTGATATTCGAGGAGTCCCGTGAGGCCGTGCTGCACTGCAAGCTGGACAGATTCTCCCATCAGACGCAGGCCAGCATCCTTGGGTAAGCTGCTTTTCCTCGACTGAAGGTGCATGCGCCTTAAAGAGACGGGAGGTTTTGGGGAGGGGAAGGATGGACGTGCTGCACTGCAACCTGAGTGCCACTCAAGCACAGGCCGGCACAGGTGATTTGCTTCCCGCCATGATGCTTCAATTCCTCTGCAGGGCAAGGGGGAAGGGGGTAATGGCGAATTTGAGGCTATTGGCCGAACTCCCAAATTCCATGCTCTTTTTGCTATTTATGGGGTACTTGAATGAGAAATCAGGGGAGTTCCAAGACAAGGCAATAGAAGTTAAACATCTATTGTCATGAGATTTCTCGTGCTTGGATTGAGGAGGTCAAATGGCAGCAAAGCATGAAAGGAAGGAGCAGATGAACATGCACAGCATGCTTCCCTGAGATCGTCATGTATAAGTTTGGGCAGTCTGCATCGGAAAATCCAAACAGGTCCTCAATGGCCTAACAATTTGGCAAGAGATAACCAAGCTCTTGTTGTTCTCCTGAAAACAGTGCAATGAGAGGCTTCAGTCCCTCTTTCATCATTGCATACCAATCGATTTTCTCAAAATACCTTGAGAAGCAAATGACAATCGTTTTCAATTTCAAGAGGTCACTACAGTACGATATTCTCGTTGCAGTCTGGAGAATTTGCCCAGTGGGTGGAGCGAGTTGAGGCTGTCGCTGGACCTGGGTGGTCAAGCTGTCAAGGAGGGAGCCATCCTCATCCTGTCCAGCAAACCCCTTCCTGCGCAATCCAATGTGCTTCTTTCACTCCCCCCCCCCTCCCCAAGGATCTCTACAAGGGCCCTTCCGCTTGCAAAATCATCACAGTCTCTCAATGCAACCCGGTCTTTGAAATCCGGTGATCGCGCAGTGTGAGGAGGGGGCATGCTGGAGGGCATTGTGGCTGACATTGCCCCACCTAAGCC